>OU612043.1:29375209-29865209 GCA_914767935.1 Coremacera marginata | reverse complement strand
AAACGCACACACATACGCACGCTCAAGCATCCTTTTTCGAGCTGCGAATATTTTTTTCATATTTTTTCTGGGTTAAAGTTTTGCTGTAATTTTTTTTTGATTTTTTTTTTTTTTATTTGGGTTTTTTATTTCCTTTGTGTTGATGCATAATTTTCGCATGTTTTAGAACTGAACTGATTTTCAGCACGTTTCAGGGTCTTCTTTGCACTGAGCACACTCGACTTTTTTTTTCTACAAAAAACACAACTACACACATAGAGCTGCCTTCTCCCCACAGTCTTTAGCATTAGTAACCAGCCAGTCAACGGCTGCTTCTACGCAAATTATGCCGCTGTGTCTACAGCGCCAGCGACCATGGTTCATGCATTTTAATGAAGCGTCAGGAGAGTTCCTCTTCTTTTTTCTAGCAGTTTTTTGATGTTTTTGTTGTAGCTAAGTTTTTTGGCTGCTTTGGTTGGCATAACTGTAACATAACTGTAGCTGACAGCGTTAGCAATATTTGATGTTGTTGTCAACGTAGTTTGCGCGTGATGTTTTCAGCAATTGCGGCACATAAATTTGATTTCTCTTTCTAAAAGTCGAGTTGCTACAAATGTGTATGTGTGTGTGTGTGAACAGGAGTGAGTGCATATCTTAGTATGTGTGCGCTTGTTGTCTGTATCCTTGATATTGTGATCCTTGTTAGACGAAGCATCAAAAATTGTTGATGATATTCAATAAAATTCACAATCTTGTAATCGAGCATTGATTTGATTGTATAAATTTGGAATAAAAATAACTCAGCTTTCTTACTTCGTGGTTAACATATTTGGTATATTATAATAACAACAACAAAATAGCAATGCATATTTTCATATATATTATTTTTCAAGGCATGTCTTTTGAACCTTGACTTTGTCTTATTTAAAATTACGCACTTCGTTATTTCCAAATCATGCTTAAAAGCAAAATATTTGGCAACATTGCTTCAAGCAAGCAGAGCAATCTGACTTACAAAAACTAACAAGAGCTAAAATAGCAATAAATGTGCATCAAACAGCAATGCAAACGTAAACCTTGCTGTACTTTCTGCTTTTTACTATGTTAATTTTTTTTCTTTTGAGAGCAAGTTTTGAAGTTTAGGCTAGTATTTGCATTGAAACCCATGGTTTTTTGATATTTTTTTTTTTAATTTTTTGATTAAATAAAATTTGGGTTCCATCACGACCTAATTTTAAGAGCATAGAACTATTCAATGAAAAAAATATCAAAATCGTCCAACCCTTTGCTGAGATCTGATCATTGAAACATTCTTCCAATGAGTTGCTCTAAGAAAACTTTGCTCTAACAAACAACAAATAATTCTCCACCTGAAAGTTCAAATTCAAATGTTTTCCACTTTTCAACGTTACTTAAGCTTCTATCTTCACTACTCGTAACTGCTTAACATTTTTACAATAAGCTAAAAAAAAAATATTTTTTTGCACAAATTTAAGCCATTTTGTAGCTTTTTTGCTGCCACGGCCAATCTTGGCATTTTTCTTTACTTGATTTTTTTTTTTTTTTATAAAAACTATGCGCATAAACACATATGTGCCACGAATACCACGAACAGACATTAGAAAGCAATAAAGCCATCATGCAGCGTAACCGGGAACCAGTCAGTGTGAGGTTGCGGTGAAGCTTGACTGACTTTTATCTGCAAAGATCAGACGAATGAGCCAAATGCGATGCAAGAAATGCATGTTTGTAAGTAATATGCATTGTCCATGTATGGTTGAGAGTGTAAGTGTGTGTGTATGTGTGTGAGTGTGTGAGTGAAGAGTGAGTGCTTTGCTGTGTTTGTGCTGAGCTCATGAAATTGTAATCCATATGAAAGTCGATTGGATTTAGTACTTTGCAACAATTGCAGGCTGGAGGGGTATGTGAGTAAAGGGGTGGGTATAAAAGTAAAGAGCTGCAGTCGGTAAGGTGAAAAATAAACTATTATAAAAAGTAACTCATCAAGTAGAGACAAAATACTTTCAGGATTTTATTTTCTGTTTTTTTTTTCAACCAACTTGCTGCAAAGACTGGGACAGCATAGGCGCTAGTGGCTTGGTGCGTTGTTGTTGTTGGTCTTATGCTGTGCTAACTTACCTTATGTTGTTGTTGGTGGGTTTTTTTTTTTCCTTGTGCATGTTATGCTAATGGCGTGCGCGCGGTTTTCGTAGTGTTCCTTGTATAGTGTACTCTGTTGCGGCATAGCAAAAGCTTCTCTGCTTAGCTTTAACAGGGAGCGCAATAAAATATTTAAGAATAAATTGCTTCTGCTGAGAAAAGCAGTTAGACAGACACACAGACAAATAAATAAATAGATAAGCCAACAGACGTCGGAGAAACAAGCAGATGGAAAGAAAAAACAAGCACCTAGAGTAGAGTTGCCGCGACAATAATAATAAAAGTATCCAGAAAATTTCAAAAAAGTATCAAAATATAAACACCTCAGTAAAAAATAGTATCAATGTACTGCATTCGGAATAACAACAGCAAAAACTTTCACTATAATGTTACTTAGAACATTTTTTGCCACACATAGAATTTTAATATATTAAAAAAAAATTAAATTAAATTTTAATTAACGTTTGAATTGCATATTAACTTATTACAGTTAAACAATTAGATATGATTTTTTTTTTTAAGAGATAAATAAAGTTAATTAGAGTAGTGTCGTCATGAGTGGGACACCTTAGCTTTTTGGCTTATAACTATCTCTTGATTTCGAATTTCGGAACATATTATTTGCCGTTAGAAGCTACAAGCTTAACCTACAACTAAGCAGATTAAAGTATATTCAATAAGTCTAGTCTAGAAAAAACTATGGGCCATTTAAGAAAAGTTAAATATAACAATTAAGCTTACAAGATTTCTCCGTGTTTTTTTTTTTCTTAGCTATCCCCGCTTTGATTGCTTCAAGCGCAGTTTCTTAATTTGGGCTCTTTTTTGAATATATATTGTTTGTTTTGTTTTGTGACATTTAATCTGAAAAAATCATTAAAAACTATTATTATATTCCTTAGGTAATTGAAAAATGATATAAAAAGCATTTTCCCTTGGAAATCCGTAAAACATTGAGCAGTAAATATTAAAAACATTAAAAAAATATAGGCTAAAATGCCAGTAATTAACATGCTACCATACACAAAACGTGTTATCATATGGTTAAAAGGACGCCCACATGAAAACAATCAACTGTGAAAGTGTCCCATTCATTACAATATGGCAATAGTTTTTCGATTTATGTATATTTTACACTTGTGTTTATTTTCAAAATCACGTAACATGCTAAAAATACAATGAACTATATGTGTACTGCATATATTATCCTTCACTTTCTACTCAATCAAAAAAAAAAACAAAAAGTCTTTTGATTAACACAGTAGCAATAATCACGTTTCATCTCTGCAAACGCTACTCAAAAGTGAGCTAGCAACTATACTTCTCGATGACAGTCAAAGTTAATCTTTCATAGTTGAAATTTCATAGTTACCGCTATGAAAAATAATTTTTTTTCACTGTCCCATTCATTACCCCGTTACCTAAAAAGGACGCTAGTCACGTCTGGATTCATGAAAGTGTCCAATGAAAGTGTTACTTGAAAGCTGCTAGTATATTTTATCATGACAATAGCCCCCGGCTGGTTTTACCTGTTGGGTGTCAGTTTCTTGAACTTTCAACACCTCGCCATGGGCACGTTGAATTAAGACTGCACATCAGATGTCAGAAAAAAATTAAAAACACAAACTTGCCCCTTTCGTCCTTTTCATTGCGATGTCCCACTCATGACTACAATACCCTATATATAAAATATTAAAAAAAAATGTACATAAATTTCACAAGCTTAGCTCAGTCCTGTATAAAAATTTGGGGCAATAGGAAATAATGCCTAGCTTTTAATAACTTCTGTTAAAGCAGGAGTAAAATGGTTTGCATAGCTACAAGTCCGAACTTTAACATTATTTGCCTACATAATAGTTTTATTAATTTATGGAAAGTAAAAAATACACTTCGATAGTATCGTAAGTGTGGAAGTAGAATTTTTTGTTCAATATATTTGTTGATGATATTGTTGTTCTTGTTAATTTTTATGTTGGTTAAATAGGTATATATATAAATAAATGAAAATAAATATTTCGGAATAATACGAATGTATTATTTTTCCTGCAGTCAAAAACTTATATATATTTCAAATTTAATTGAAATTTTAAATTTGAACAAGAAAAATATATTTTTAATATGTAATTTATATGAAATAAGTTCAATAAGCAATTCGAATTTGTAAACCTGCAATTTGTATCTTCAGCATTTGTATATGTATATTTGTTATTGTATTGTATTGCACATTTGTATATGTAAACCTTGATAGTAGCAATGTAATTTTTTGTATTATTTATGTTTTATATATTGTATTAATAAGATTAACAAAAACTATAACAAACTACAGTAACGAAAGAAATATACATATATATGCAAATATTTCATACATACGTATTAATAACAACAACAACACAAGCAGTTACTGAAAAATATTCGTAAAACGATCTTTGATTTATATAATGGCTTATATATAGTAGCGCTACCTTTTTCAAATATCAAATAAAATCGAATTAAATAAACTATGCATCGCTTCTTCGTAATGCAACGTCTTATTTTCTGTGAGTATCAAGAAGACAAAGCGACGCTACCCAAATTGATAGTCTGCCAGCAGACTGAAAGCTTTTTAACAGCGCAAGCATTTATATACGTATACATTGCTTGTAAAGCTCTGAGAAATTCCTAAAACGATTATATTTAACAAACAATAAGATGTTGCGTTCGACATTTTGGCACGACCTTAAGCAATAAGCATAAGAACATCAGCAGCAACTGAAGCATCAATGCATGATTTTCTCATACAAAAATATGAAGTTTTCTTCTTTTATTTTGCTATCTTGTGGCTTTATAAAAAAAGTGACAAAATCCATAGTTAGAAATTCGTTTTATTGACGATAAAGCTGATATTTTGGCTGTATGTGTACCCTAAAATGTCTCCCAGAAACGTTAGGATGACCTTGAATTTTTTTTTTAAATATCCCCATACAAACCGCACTGTTAGACGTAATTCGACGTAAAAAAGAAATGGACAATAAAATATAACCAAGTCAAGACAACAAGCTACCATATTTTTTATGTGCAAAAAAAGCAAAAAAAAAACATCTTATATTCATGTTAATAATATTAAAAAAAAAAATTATTAAAATTTTTACTGAACTTAAAAAAGTGTACATCAATATTTGATAGAAAAAAACACAGGTGCGTCGTTGGACACACGAGAGAAGCGAAGCTTTTTCGCAGTTACATAGATTTGATAGCTTAATAATTTTTATCTTTTTAATAAATTAACTTTTAAATTTAAAATAACATAAAATATATTACATATATACAGAAAACGTATTTACGCTTATTTTTTTTATTGTTGAATGTTAAATTTCCACGCCAATTACATATACGGGCATATAATGCCAGCGACTCTCCATATTAACTCTGCACACATGGTTGTGAACTTGGCTGCACTGACTCATACATGCGTTTGTTAATTCTATATTTATTGATATCAATTTTTTTTTGCACTTAAAAACGCACTTGTCATAGAGTGTAAATTATTATTTAGAGATTGCATCAACTCTGCTAAATCTCTGGCATGTGTTAACAGAGGGTTAACAGAGCTTTTTTCTTCATGTTTTTAAGTGAAATAACTCTGTTAACACATGCCAGAGATTTAGCAGAGTTGATGCAATCTCTAGATAATAATTTATACTCTATGGTTGCAGCATAGCAAATACACAATCCTCTATCTATTGATAGATGGTGACGATCTACTGCAGCATCGCTTCTGTTATAATTAGCATTGAATTAACAACTCCTTCTAACAAGTCTTTGTGGCCTAGTTGATTGTGCATTGGACTCTCGTGTAAGAGGACGTGGGTTCGATCCCCACAGGCAGGCCAAAAAATATTTTTAGTATTTAATATTAAAGTATTAAATTTTCTTGTTGTAATAAGCACTAGCAACAAGGAAACCATCAAATTTCCAAGAAAAAATCTGTCGAAAATTTTTCAGATTTCACTCCAAGCAAATCACAGAACGAGGAGTAAAAAGCTTCGCTTCAAAAAAGGTATTCAAATGAATACGCTAGGATCCAAACAGCAACACTGACCTAGAGTGCCACACATGCACACACCTATACAGCCCACTTATACAGTCACACCACGAACTGCTGCCGCGTTTACGTTTGTAGCTCAACCTGGCGCGCTTGTATCACACATTAACATATTTTCTGGATTCTGCTTTAGACAAACAGGATACAGCTTTAGAGAAGATCTCCTTGGGTGTCGTTTTTTTTTTTTAGTATGCGGAGTGTACAGATCCTGCTTGGTTGACTGCTTGCTTGGCTCGAGTGGGTGGCACTAAGGTTGACATGTTCCTTTTTGAAGGTTGGAGGTCGTACGTGAATCGCATGCACGCTAAAGTAGTTGTTGGCCTTGGCAACAACTGCCATGCCTATCCATGCTTTTTGGTTGTTATAGATTTATGCGCTTATTTTTATGTTTTTCTCCACCTTCTTGTGTCACAGGTAAAAAAAAAAAATTTTAATATAATTTAATAAATTTTATATAATGTACACAATAACTCAAGCTAACAGTGTGCTTGAATATGGAAAGCCTGCTGTTCGTTAATATCTATGCCCAGCCTACATATTCAACAAAAAAAAAAAAAAAAATGTCAACCTAGGCAATATATTGTTTCATTTATATGAATATACAAATATAATGTTTATGAAAAAATTCAATATTTTTTTTTAAGCTAGAAGTAATTTTTATACATATCCTTTCAAGTGCAACTAAATTTCTATGAACAATTTTAGTACAAACTCACAAGCAGCACTTCGCTCCTTTATTGTTATTTTTTTTCTTTTTTATTAGAATTGCAATTAACACAGTTATTCACGCAATAAAATTTACACTGATGCGTTATTAATTCGTTTTATGCGTTTAATTGACGTTTTCGCAGATGAAACTCATAATTTTCACATTTGTTGTGCAAATTACATAAAGTACGCCACGTTGCTAGGTTTTAGTTATGTGCTACTTTTTTTTCATACCGTTTGCCTTTTATAACCTTGGTTTAGGTTTTGCTGCTAGGCAAGTGTTGAGTGTAGCGTGAAACTGGCATTTAATAAATTCACATAAACGGATTGAAATGACGATTCAGTGGCTAAGGAAGTTCAAGGCTTAATGAATTTGTGTGCATTTGGTTTTATTCAAGGGCTCAGACAAAATTTTCTCTTTATTTTGAAGTGTACTGAAAATATAATTTCTATGTGTTACATGCATAAAAAGGATTCCAAATCAAAAACATGTACTCCAGTTTTGAACAGACTATAGAGCTATAGAGAAGTATGAGGATCAGTAAAGTTGAGAACTGTTTTGACGAATAACTTGCATTTATTCGCGAGTATACTTAGATATAATGTAATTTATGTTACACAAAATTAAATTTTGAGTCATATATAACGCTAAAATGTTTGACCTCATTCATCCTCTTATGCGGCTAATTTGAGAGTTTTAGATATACCCAACGCGTACTGCGTAAGGGGTATATTAACTTTTTCATTCCGTTTGTAACGCCAATAAGGAGGCGTGGCTGGTATAGAAAAGTAGAAATATTTTTGATCAGCATCACCTCCTGAGTCGATTTCCGTGTGTCCGTCTGTCTGTCCGTATGCCTGTTTGTCTGTCGGCTCGATTACAGCCGTAATTTTAAAGCTATCGCGATGAAAATGAGTCAAATCAGATGAAAACCCCGCCTACCTCCCATACAGAGTGACTTTCTTTTCTTAGTCAAAAAATCTCTTAAAATCTCTTAAAAATCCACAAAATTAAAAAAATGCCTTCAAATTTTGCACGTAAATGACTTTGACTATGAAATTTGTTAAAATCGGATGAGAACCGCGCCTACCACCCTTACAATAAGGGCTTATTATTAACGTAAAATGTCTTAAAAATCCTCAAAAATTAAGGAAATGTCTTTTGCACATGAGCTTTGATAATTAATATAAACGATCTCTATAAAATTTGCCAAAATCTGATGAAAACCACGCCTACTTCTCATACAAAGTGGCTTTATTTTAAACTAAAATTTCAGAAATCCAAAAAAGTTTAAGAAATATCTTGAAATTTTACACATGAGCTGTGGTATATAATATGAACCATATCTAATGATATTCGGTAAAATCGGATGAAAACCACGCCTACCTCCCATGCAAAGTGACGTCATCAAAATAGGAAAACTTTCGTAAATATATAAAACTGAATGTTATCTTGTCTGTCGTGGCTAAAGACTTCGAATATACTTGAATTCGGCCGCGGGGGTATTTTAGCTTCGGTACACTGCCAAAGCTCCATTCCTTACTAGTTAGAAATAACTTCAAGTCATTAGCAAAAAGCAGGTACTGGAAGTTATACACAACTGTAGTGAAATATTTATGAATAAAATAAATAGCAGTTCACCAAGGATAATACCTTACGGAAACCCAGAAGTAGCATTAAAGGCTTAAAATATCAAATATTTAAAAGTTATTCTCAAATATCAATAGAACAACGTGATGCTTACAAGCTGGAAAATTCATTTTTGAAATGATTTAATAATAATTAAACAAGAATTAAATAATGTAATACTTAATTTTCGATCGTTATTTTTTCAATTTAAAATTGAAATCAAAATCTATATACTATTAATAAATCTGTAGCCACTTTTTATGTTCACTCATCACGTTTAAACGACAACTCAGGTTTTTATACAATTTTGTACACATATTTATAGGTCAGCAGAGAGTGCAATAGGATACTTTATTTTAACCCATTAACAACCAATGTTACTATATGGAAACATATGCGTCTCGAATTTTCATTAAATACTGCATAATATATCAAAAGTTTTAGTGCCAGTTTTTTAAAAAAAGTAAAATTAGCATGCAATAATAACTTATTTCTGCTCAATGGCATACATAGCTTTCACCAAAATGTTGCTTCAAGTCTAAAAATGTCTGTTTTTTATGGTTTTCTTTCGGCCCTAATGGATTAAATTGCACTTCGGTTAAACGAGAACAAAATCAATAAACGCTTTTAAATTTCCTTCAATTTGATACCAAAATCATGTATGTAGTTTGAAAACTGTGAAAAATTTTAGTACCAGATCTTTTTAGTATTAATTATAAGCTGAGAATGAGAGAAAAACGACTTGAAATTCACACTTTTAGCTTTGAAGGCAAATATTTCAGTCAGTTTGCAATGGATTTCAATAATTTTTTTTGAAAAATGTTGTTTGTTAAAATATCCTTCAAACATAAGTTGAAATTTTTACTAAACCAAAGTATTAATATTTTTAAAAATTTTTTTAAAAAATGTTCAAAAATTTTTAGTTTAAGCCAAAAAATTGGATAAAAGTTGTTTTTGTTGTAAAATAAAACAATCTTAAATATGTAATAACAATCTTAAGGTTAATAATTTGTAGTATTACTTAAACAACAAAAAATCGTTTTGGTAGCGAAAAATCAAGCCTACCCACTATCAATTTTTAAATGAAAACTTTTTGAAAACCCGGCGAAGCGGCGGGTTTAAGCTAGTCAGAAGTAAAAATCAATGACTGATCACATAATTTTTATTTTTGATAGAAAAAATCTTGGTTGGATCCCTGCTATTTACGCTACTGCTAGAGCAAAACTAATTCTCACGACTGAATTACTCTTTAAACGGTCTTATATTCATACGTTTTCTTGCAAAAATGTATCTTAAAGGAATTCCTAAAAAAAAAATGCGTGTTCCAAAGCAAAAAAAAAAAATCCAAAAAAAATTGTGTGAACCTAAAGTCGGTAGTGAACCATCCATTCATTCTATTTGTTCAAACAGATAAAACAAGTAAGAACATGATATTATTAGTACAAATTCAACAACGAGTAGAGCTAAACTTGTGGTTTTATCTTCTGGATTGAGCAAAGAGCGTATCTCTGGCTCTCATTGTAGTTTAAGCTGCTTTTCACTATATCTGTTCCACTAAGCTAAGCAACTGTTTCAACTCTTTTAAGGGGGGACATGACATTGGCAGTTTTTTAAACGACTTTTTTTTTAAAATTTTGTATTTTAGTGGATTTTATGGGAAAATTACTACGGGTTCAAAAGTTACAGCCGGATTAGTGAGAGCGCATTTTTAATTTTTGCGCTACCTACGTACAGCCGCTGGTACTATATAGTAGTATATACTTGTTTTTACTTGCTACCTGACTTTTGGTGATTGTTATTTCGTACCTACTTAAAGGGTGAGTTTTTTTTTGTGTTTTTGATTTTCTTTATATTTCTTTATATTTATAACTCATATAGTAGATTACGATATGCTGAAATATTTTTGGGCATTGCTGATTGCCATGTTTGTCGAAAATGTGGTGGAAATGTAAAACTTGAAAAGAAATCTATGAATTGCTAAACAAGTGCTTGGTTAGATTCACGTAAAACTCCAATGAAAGTTTGAATGCAAAAATTTGGCTCATTGCACCTAAGTGTATGCCAGGTAGCAACAGAATTGTTAATATTGCAAGCTGCATGGCAGTGTCTACTTACAATGACGTCGCTTATAGTTATTTGCAAATGTTTCAACTACTTGGTATCACCAACGGAACTACAGCATTGAATTTTTCCAAAGGAAATGATGCAAACCATTTGCAGTGCGCCAGAGTGAAGGCATATGAAGCTTCAAAAGAAGCCCGAATTGCTAAACGATTGCAAAAAACTATAAGAACCGGCACAACACAAGATAACGAAGGCATACAGTACGAAGCAGGCATGGCAGATTGAAGGTAACCTTTTTTTCTTTGTTCACAAACTTTGATCGCGCTTATCTCGAAACCATGTTTTTCGTACTGGTTGCGGCACTAGCGGGTTCATTTTTTGACGAAATTTTGTATTTTTTTAAACTTGATTCGCTATCGTATGACACGAGATTTTTTAAAAATTTTTTTTTCGATATTTTATGAATTTTTAAAGTCAATATTTTTTTCGAAAAAACACACTTTCAAATTTAGAACATCACCAAATATTGAAAAAAAAAAAAATAAAAAAAAAAGCTCGTGTCATACGATAACACTTTTGTTAAGATTTAAAAAAGTCATTTTTTTTCCAGATCGGACAATTTTTGCTACTCCCAGCGCTGCAATCACGAGGCCACGTTTTTTTTCTCTGCCGCCAGTTTGGAGCTCTATAAAACCATGTTGGAGTGAAAAATATATTTTTTTTCTTGTAATTTCTTCAATTCTCTATAATAATAAAATTTTGGAAAAATGTTTGTTTTTGACTGAGTTATGAATTTTTTAAAAAAGGTCGGTTTCTCTGCCGCGAATGTCTTGTCCCCCCTTAAACGGATTTCAAATGTTCCAAGTAAAGATAACAATGTAACCGATATATGTATATTTGTTGCGTACGAGTTCTGTTCGAAAAATAAGCGCATTTTGAATTTCCGCTCCTAACCTCTTTTCGATTTTCGATTGTTTTTTTTTTCTTTTTTGTGGCGTTATGTTGGTACTCATGTTTTTCACTTATGCCGACAAGTTCGGCCATTTTGAGTGTTGAGTGAATTTTTGTCAGCTGATTTCTTGAAGCTACCTTGGAACAAAGCAACGTTTATCGGTGGTACATAATGTTCTCAGAGGTTCGAGAAGATGTGAACGACGAAGAGCGTGCCAGACGCCCGAGCACGTTAACATCAGACGAAAACATTGATGAAGATAAGAAAATTGCCAATCATCGAATAGCCGTTTGAGAAGTTGTTGAGGACGTAAGCATATCGATTGGCTCGTGCCATTCGATTTTTACCAATGATTTGGTCATGAGACGGGTCGCCGCGAAATTCGTACTAAAATTGCTGAGTTGCGACCAAGAACAGCATTATATTAACATTGCTAAGGAGATGTTGAAGTCTGTCCACAACGACCCAAATTTGCCTCAGAGAGTTATAACTGATGACGAATCATGGTTTTATGGTTATGACGAGGAATCTAAAGCTCAATCGAGCCAAACACGTGAAAGCAAAGCAGCTGTCAAAAATTAAATGAGCACTCCGAAGTTGTCGGCATAGGTGAGAGGCATGAGTATCAACATAACGCCACAAAACAATCGAAAATCGAATATACGTAAAAAAAATAAAAATAAAAAAAATTAAAATAAAAAATAAAAAAAAATGGCCATTTCAGCTCCTGAAAGGACTTTGACCGAGCTTCTTATGATTAATTGTGTTGTGTGTGATGTGAAATGTTTGTACACAAATGATCGTGAACTGGACCTACATATTTAACGCCGACTCCGAACGGCTTATGTTCTCAAGAAGCTTTTCATGGCAGTTTTAACTCTCTGATGTTTGCCATTGTCTGCAGAGCGGTGACGGCCGAACAGTAAAATTAATTCAATTGAAAAAATTTTCTGTGTCAGATGGAGGATTCGAACCTGGGTTCTCTGGCGTAAGAGTCACACACTCTACCCACTACGCCACGGCCGCCACCATTAAAATTAAGTCTAATAGATAAAAAAAAAAAATGAAGCTTTAAAATAAATAAAATTTACATTTTTTCATTTTTTCTTCAAACCATCTGAGCGAACTCTTCTTAGTCCCTGAGGAATATGTGTTAGTTTTATTCTATAAATTTATATAACTTTTCAAAATTAAATGTAAATTAACTTTTGCCTAATTTTCCTGCTTGACTGCTTTGATTTTTTTTAATAATCTTGTCTGATTTTATATAAGAATTGTTTACTTTCTCAATGCCCTATAAAACTTAAAAAGACTTAAACAAGGAGATGTATACAAGCATTGGTGGACTAAACAAAGTATTGTCAAAGCAATTACGAGAAGGCAAATGTTACGCAAACAAGTTATCACATCAAAAAAAAAAAAAAAAAAAAAATAATAAAGAAGAAAAGTAACAAAAACTTTAGAAAGTTGGGGGATTGAAAAATGAAGCAGGACCTCTTCAAGTCTGTGTCTTAAAGTTTTGCGTTTTGCATCATGCTGCGTGGTGAGGCGCTAAATTGAAGTCAGGTCATTTGCATAGCATTATCAGCAAGCAAGTATAAAGCGCCGCATAGATAATAACAACAAGCTACTCGACAAGCTGCTGCAAATAATAAAATAAACAATAGTAAAATTCTATAGCTTGCTGCCTTGCCTGTCCCAAACTCATCTGCCAACATGACGGCTCAAGGACGTTGTTAATTTAAGCAATACGCTTTGACTTCGACATAGAGCAAGACCAACGAGCGCGTCCATGCCAACAAACGTCAATTTTATGGCAATATTGGCGATTTGTCGATAATATTACGAATAGCAAGAACAACAACAACAACAACAACAACAACAACGTCGAAGACAAATGAAAATTACATTCCTTAATGGTCTTCGATGCCTGCCTGCATAACTGTTAGATGGCAAATGACGTCAGCAGCGCAGAAAGCACACCGGAAGTGAGTAAAACTAAGGCGCAAATTGATTTTCATGCGCCGTATGTATTTAATGGGTGGTGAGTAGTGGGTGGTGGGTGGTAGATTGCCGCTACTAGAACTAGTTGGCTTTATCCTTGAACATCTTTCAGCGGCATTATAATTTAGATTGCATTATTTATCGTCGTCATTGTTTGTAATTGCAAGTGTTAACGTAAGCGGGCGGAACAATATCAGCATTACTTATGAACAGCCTAATGATGGCCATTTGAGGCGTTGAAATAAAGGGGTTTTGTAGTAGTTACTGAACTGAACACTAGATAGGCGCATAGTACACACAATCACACGTACACTCACACTCTCACGCACATTCTCACGCACACACATTAAAACGAGCACTTGTCTAACGCAATTGAACGATTTGCATTTTAATGTTTTAAATTTTTGGCCGCTTACATTTTATGTCTCTCGGTACAATATTTAGCAAAAGTTGTTGGTTGAAAGCTTCTACTTTTACTTTTTGCTTACTTTATTTTTGTTGTTTTGAGCTTACGGCAGTACCCCAAAAACAATATTTATTGCCCATTGCTTTTGGCTAATAAAAATAAACATATATATATATTTATATACATATATATATATATATCTTATATATCTTAGCCTTTTTCTTGTTGTGCATAGGAATTGCGCAATTCTTGCCAGATATTTAAATATTTATTGGCACTACTTTTTCATTGACTACTAAATGTTTATGGCATTAATTTTGTATGTTTTTGCTTTTCACTCTTTTTGCCATTTCCAAAGAAATGCTAAATTTTTTGGCACATTCAAAAGGATTGCGTTAAAATATATCAATCGAAGCTACATTCCAAGCTTAACCGATGAAGCCTCTTAAGGTAGCTGGCATGTATAAAATTTTATTATACATTTTCGGTTGTACAAAATTAGCCCTTTGCAATTGAAAAAAAAAGCTATGAAATTTATTTGTGTGTGTTGTAAATTTCAAAGACCATTAAAACTTTTAAGAACAGACCGGACAAAAAAGTAAGGAAAAAGTGCCAAGTTTGCATTTTAAAAAGGACATAAATTCTGATGTACAAAGATAAAAGGTTAAGTGCATGGGCGCAGCTAGGCTTTTGTTCAGGGAGGGGAAAACTTATTTTTTCAATGTGACTGATAAATAACTAAAAAAAGTGTCAGCAGCAAGTTTGTAATAAGAAATAAACTAAACTTTAATAAATACTAGCTGGATACCCGGATTTACTCGAGAGTTGATATAAATAATATTTGAATTCATTTGTCGATTTCGAAAAACATTTTACAAACTATTGAAGGAATGTTGTGTGCATCTTTTAAACCAGTAACTTCGGCGAAATAAGCAAAATGTAGATTCTTACTTACTTACTTACTTAGGTGGCCGTGACAACCCGTGTACGGATTTCGACCGACCTCATCAGCTCTCGCCAGGCGCCTCTGCTTTGCGCGCGCCTTCTCCAATCGGATACACCAAGTGCGGTTAGGGCTTCCTCAGCCTGGTCCATCCATCGGAGGCATGGTCTCCCTCGTCGTCGTTGACCAGCGACCCTCGCTTCGAGCACCTTTTTCGCTGGAGCTTCGTCGTCCATACGATGGACATGACCCAGCCAGCGTAGTCGCTGCACAGTTATACGCCGAACTACGTCAATGTCTCCGTAGAGCTCATACAGCTCGTGGTTCATTCGGATGCGATAGTCATCGCCGACTCGAACAGGACCGAAGATTTTGCGAAGAACTTTTCTCTCGAACACCCCCAGAGCGGCTGCGTCAGTTTGCGAAACTACCCATGCCTCAGCGCCATAAAGCAGCACAGGTAGAACGAGCGTCTTGTAGAGTGTTAGTTTTGTCGATCGAGAGAGGGCTCTGGAACTTAGTTGCTTACTGAGCCCGTAGTAGCACCTATTAGCAATTATTGTTCTTCGCTTTATCTCCAGGCTGATTTCGTTGTTAGTATTAATGGCGGTGCCAAGGTATACAAACTCCTTGACTACTTCAAAGTTATAGCTGCCGGATGAAACGTGGGAGTCTAAACGCCGAGCTCCCTTGTTTGTAGACAGCATATACTTTGTTTTACCCTCATTTATCGTCAAACCCACTTTGGCTGATTCCTTTTCGATAGCGGCGAAAGCAGCGGTAACATCTCTCTTGGTTCTGCCAACAATATCAATATCATCAGCGTAAGCAAGGAGCTGGACACCTTTATAGAAAATGGTGCCATTACGATGCACACCGGCCTTTCGTACGATCCCCTCCATGATGATGTTGAAGAGATCGCAAGACAGTGGATCGCCTTGCCTGAAACCTCTTTCGGTATTGAAGGTTTCGGAGAGGTCATTTCCTACCTTGACGGAGCTGCGTGTGTTGCTCAACGTCATTCTGCAAAGTCTAATCAACTTTGCAGGTATACCGAACTCAGACATTGTTGCGTATAGGCAATCCCTTCTCGGGCTATCGAACGCAGCTTTAAAGTCGACAAAGAGATGGTGTGTGTCAATTTGATTTTCGTGGGTTTTCTCCAGGATTTGTCGTAGCGTGAAAATCTGGTCTATGGTGGACTTACCAGGTCGAAAGCCACACTGATAAGGTCCAATCAGTGTTTTTGTAATTGGCTTTAATCTTTCACACAGTACGCTTGAGAGAACCTTATATGCGATGGAAATAAGACTGATACCTCTATAACTTGCGCAGATTGTAGGGTCTCCTTTCTTAAGTATAGGGCACAGTACACTGAGGTTCCAATCGTCGGGCATGCTTTCTGCTAGCCATATTTTGCTGATGAGCTGATGCATGCGCCTTATCAATTCATCGCCGCCGGTTTTAAACAATTCAGCTGACAGGCCGTCAGCACCCGCTGCTTTATTGTTTTTGAGTCGTTGGATAGCAACTCGAACCTCTTCATGGCTAGGTGGTGATACTTCCACTCCGTCATCGTCGATTGGTGGCACTGCACTGTGCTCTCGATGGGCGGCATTGGTGGAATCGTCGCCATTAAGTAAATTGGAGAAGTGCTGTCTCCACAATCTAAGCACACACTGTGTATCCGTATTCAGATCTCCATTTTCGTCTCTACAAGTGGATGCTCCGGGCTTGAAACCTTGGGTTAGACGCTTAACCTGTTGATAGAATTTTCGTGCATCCTTCTTGCCCTGGTATACCTCTAGTTCCTCACGCTCACGCTTTTCCTGCTCTCTTTTCTTGCGTCTGAAAAGGCGCCTCTCTTCCTTCCTCTTTTCGCGGTAGTTTTCTCGCACGGCTCGCGTTGCAGCTGACTGCAGCGTTTTTCTATAAGCGGCGTTTTTTACTGCAGTCGCAATGCGACACTCCTGATCATACCATTGGTTCCGAGGTTGCGGGCGCCGGAAACCAATGACTTCTTCAGCGGCAGTGCGCATGGAGTGGGATATATGCGCCCAAAGTCCGCCGGCGTCGTCGAGTCCAGAGGTTGGTTGGTTGAGCTTAACCGAGAGTTGAGCGGAGTAGGCTTCGGCAGTCCGTTGTAATTGCAGCTTAGCGACATCTAGCTTTCGTTGCATTCCTGTGCGTATGTTCTTGGCATTGCATAATCGCATGCGGATCTTGGCTGCAACAAGATAATGGTCGGAGTCAATGTTGACCCCCCGAAATGTACGCACATCTAGAACACTAGAGGCATGCCTTCCGTCGATTACAACATGATCAATTTGGTTTCGCGTTTTTTGATCCGGGGACAGCCAGGTGGCCTTGTGGATGTCGAGGTGCTTAAATCTGGTGCTACTAACTACCATGTTTCGTGCCGCGGCGAAGTCGATCAGTCTTAGACCGTTGTTTGTGGAGGTCTCGTGAAGACTGAACTGACCGACAGTGGGGCCAAAGATGCCTTCCCTTCCGACTTTCGCATTAAAATCGCCGAGGACTATTTTCACGTCATGGACCGGAAGGTGGTCATATACGTCCTCAAGACTAGCGTAGAAAGCGTCCTTGACGGCTTCGTCCTTTTCCTCCGTCGGGGCGTGCGCGCAAATAAGGCTTATGTAGAAAAATTTTGCCTTGATGCGGATCGTGGCCAATCTTTCGTTCACAGGTGTGAACCGGGAAACAAGGTGGCGTAGTTTCCGGCTAACGACGAATCCACATCCGAATTCGCGCTTCTTCGCATGGCAGCTGTAGTAGATATCGCAGTGTGCTTGTTTAGAGCAGCCTTGCCCTTTCCATCGCATTTCCTGGATGGCGGTGATGTCAGATTGTATTGTTTTGAGGGCTTCCGCCAGTTGGATAATGGCACCTTCCCTATAAAGGGTCCGGACATTCCAGGTGCATATCCGTAAATCATTGTCCGTTTTTCGTTTGCGGTGGTCGTCAACGTAATTGGGGTTCTTATCCGAGGCTGGTTTAGTTTTCATTGGGCAGTAGTAATGTGGCGGGACCCAAACCCTGCGCACATTCCATGTTTAAGGTCTATGGATCGACCCGCCGCTCAAATTAGCCGTCAAACTGACGGATGCCAGTTTGCCGTTGCCCAGGGAACACCACTTGGAGGTTTGAGTCGACTTGAGACGATTTCGACATGGATAATGCTGGCCTCGCCAGGTTGAGGCGGTCAGACACGTTGCCATGAGAAGGTTCGCCCCCTGTTCCCCTGAATGTAGATTCAACACCTTCAAATTATGAGAAAACGTTGGAAAAATCGGGATGTGTATGATTGTGATCACTTGCAAATGTATGTTTTCAAAATTTACATTTTATTCGATTCAAAATGTTCTCTTTTGACCTCGAGTCACAATGTTACTCTAGCGTTTAATGTGTCAATGAAAATGCGTCAAAAATGCAGTTATTAATTTAATTTATTTAAAGGACCTTTCTTGAAAAAAAAATTGAAAAAATATAAATGCCTAACTTACTGCTATTATTATTATTATAAAGTACTTTTATTGACGTTTCGAACAAAAAAGAATTGAGTTAAATGTATTCAAAAACTACAGAGCAACTTGCATCGAAAGTCAAAACTTTAAATTTCTGATAATTTTTTCTCGCAGCAGGTAACATTGATAAGTTCAAAAATTAATTTTACTAATAACGTAATTTCTATTGTTTTGAAATTAATGATATGGCTGATTAACGGTAAATTTTTTAAGAAATTTTGAAAATATATATGTACTAAAGTAAATATGTACTAAATATGTACATATATTAAATAGAACAATGCAAGTTGCAGCCTGTTCGTTAGAGATTAGCTTAAACAATGTTAGCTTAGGTCATATTTGCAGTTATTTTTATGGTCAAGAACTGATGTATTCTTAATTTTTTGCGAATAAGCCATTATTTTGTAAGTCTTTCTCTACTGGATATCAATTAAATAAGCACTGGAAATTGAAATTGAAATGTCAAAACAACGCGAACGTACGACGCAACGAACTTGCGCATGTGTTGATGCGAACTCAAATACAACAGAATTTGGCATTAGCTGTCCTGATATGCGAAAATAAGATTGTTGAATATAAATACACATAAAGAAGACAATAAGATAAATATCACCATTAGCGCTTTGCTACGCCTTTCTGTATTTTGTAGTACAGCGCTCTCTGATGTTCAATATATCGAAATATACATGGCGCAAAAAACTCAACGCACCCGAAAACCTCTGAAAAAAATCATACTTATCGAATGCGTGGTTTGGAGCTTTTTTTGCAGTATTTGTACAATAGCGCCATCTGGTTTTCGGACAAAAAAAAAATAACGCCAAAGCCCTTTCCATACTCGAAAATTTCTAAACACAAAATTTTCATCCTAATCAGATGAGCATATAACAAAAATAAAAGTGTGCTTTAGACCACATGGCTGAAGAAAAACTTCTTTAGCTCCATCTTTATGTATATATGTATATATAAATTTGTAATATATACATGTATACACATAAACATATCGGGGGGAAACTGCCCTCTCCTACCCTACCGTCGCTACGCCAATGTATATGGTTATGTATTTATATATGTATAATATATACATGTATGTACATAAACATATCAAGGGGGGGTATCTGACCTACCCGCGCTACGCCCATGTTTATGTATATATTGGAGTTAAGAAAGCCAGCACCGGCAGCACACATGTGCGTACATTTTAGCAGTTGCACTAACCAGTGTGCTGATGAGTTGCACCCAGTACATCACCAAAAATGTGCAATTTGTGCAAAAATATATTTATCAATGCTAATATCAGATACTAAGTCAGCGACTTCATTATACTACCAGCACATGTATACAACTTGTAAATTAACAAAAAAACAGTTTTATGGGACCACCCTAGTGTTAAAAATATTTTCATTTTCTAACGACAGATATTAAATCAGCGAACCCCTTATAAGCACTGTCTG
Organism: Coremacera marginata; assembly: GCA_914767935.1. Taxonomy (NCBI): domain Eukaryota; kingdom Metazoa; phylum Arthropoda; class Insecta; order Diptera; family Sciomyzidae; genus Coremacera; species Coremacera marginata. The sequence goes on along the minus strand of OU612043.1, from coordinate 29,845,289 downwards.
TCCATTTAAAACATATTTTTAAGTCGCAAGCCTAGCCGCTAAAAATTTTCCCACCGCAACTAACAGTTTTTAGTCACCGAAACGAGCCCCCGAAACAGTGCACCTGCAAGCACATAAGCGTGCCCCGGCTAGTACACAGGCTGCTCTGTGATGTGCACCGGTGCTGCGCTCCGACTTCAGCTCCGGCTCCGTGCTCGTTTGCGATAAAATTGTGCCGGGGCAACAATTATTTTACACTGCCCGTGAACATGCTATTTTGTTTGCCCCAGCTCCGAGGGAAGTGTGCTAGGGCTGGTGCTCGGAGCTTTCTGCTTGCACTTTGCACATGTGCTTGCTGTTGAGTGCGCAGCAGACTGCATAGAGCTCCGGTGCTGGTGCTGGTGCTTTTGGGTGCGCACCTTTCCGAACCCCGGTATATATTATACATATATAAACATATACATATAAGGGGGGGAAACTACCCTCCCCTACCCAACCTTCGGTACGCCTATGTGTATGTATATATGTTGATATATGAATATAAGCATAATATAAACATGTATATACATCAGGGGGGCAAACTGCCTACCCTCGCTACGCCAATGTATATATACATGTTTATATATGTATATTGTTCGAAGAACTGCGCGAGGTCTATAGAGAGCGCAGGAAGCTGCTCAAACACAAGATTCGTTCGAGGAAGCGCGAGTGCTTCTTGCAGTTATGCGACGAAGCCGACGTAACCCCATGGGGTACCGCCTATAGACTGGTAATGAAAAAGATGAAGTCATTCGGACGACCACCACCCACGTGCCCTCACATACTTAGCCTAACACACATACACATACTAAGCGTGCCTTCCCTCAGCAACCACCGATGCAGCCCGTCACTAATCATGGCGACGTGCAAGCCATTTCCATGGTAACCGCAGAAGAGGTAATGAAAATCTCCAATGCTGTTCATAGCGAGAAGGCCCCAGGGCCAGATAAAATCCCGAACCGCGCGCTAAAAATGGCCATTGCAGCCCAAACACAAGCCTTCGTACAGCTGTATAACGCTTGTCTCACAGAGGGCATATTCCCCGCACAATGTAAGACGCAAAAGCTTGTGCTAATACCAAAAGGTAGCGGCTCTCTGGAGGATCCCTCAGCCTACCGACCTATATGCTTGCTCGACACGATAGGCAGGATCTTCGAGAAATTGCTGTAAAACCGCCTCGAAGAAGCAATACAATCCAGAGGAGGACTCTCGAGCCAACAGTTTGGTTTCCGAAAGAGTCACTCTACGTCCGATGCCATAAAACTGGTTACAAGCATAGCAAGTAAAGCTATCGAAGGCACTAGCTGGAAGAAGGGGGCAAAGCAGTATTGCCTGGTGGCAACGCTGGATGTGCGAAATGCCTTTAATTCCGCAAACTGGGATACGATAATGAAAGCGCTCGCAAAATTTGAAATTCCACGCTACCTCTCTAAGATATTATCGAACTACTTTGATGGTAGAATACTACACTATGCAACAGACGAGGGGATAATGGTGTATAACGTCTCCGGTGGTGTCCCACAGGGGTCAGTCCTAGGGCCCCTGCTGTGGAACGTTATGTATGACGACGTCCTTAGACTCGCAGTTCCCACAGGCGTTAAGATCGTCGGCTTTGCGGACGACCTAGCGGCTGTGGCCACTGCAAAACATCTTGAAGAAGTCGAGGCACTCAGTAGTGTGGCGATCGGCATTATATATAACTGGCTTATGTCAGTAGGTCTTTGTCTAGCCGAACATAAAACCGAAGCGGTGCTCATAAGCAGCCGCAAAAAGATGGAAGTTGCAAGCATCAATGTTAATGGGACGCTGGTGCAATCAAAGGAATGCATTAAATACCTTGGCGTGATAATTGACTCCCGATTAACATTTAAGCAGCATCTCCAGTATGCCCATAAAAAAGCATCCAACGCATGCATGTCTTTATCGAGAATGATGCCGAATACGAGAGGCCCCAAACAGGCGCTCAGGATACTACTCCTTAATGTAGTACGATCCATCGTGATGTATGGGTCAACGGTGTGGGCCACAGCAATGAGAACGAAGTCATACCGACGTGGTGTTGAATCAGTGCATAGATTTGGCGCACTCAGGGTATGCTGTGCCTTCAGAACAGTTTCCGAGGATGCAGCATTAGTCCTTGCAAGCTCGATACCTATCGACCTTCTAGTAGAGGAAACGCTGTTCGAAGCCAATAGCGAAAACCCAACAGTTCGCAAAAGACTCGCACGGGAGGGAAGCCTGCTAAAGTGGCAGGATCGCTGGGATAGCTCAGTTAAGGGTCGATGGACTCATCAGCTCATCCCTAACATTGCCGCTTGGTTTTGTAGAACTCACGGCTCCATGAGCTTCTACATTACGCAGATTTTAAGCGGGCACGGTTGCTTCAGGGCATATCTGCACAAATACAAGCACGTAGCAGATCCCTATTGTACCCATTGAGAGGGAAGTATACCAGAAGACGCGGCCCATGTCCTCTTCGAGTGCCCCAAGTTCCAAAATGCCAGACTTGAGGCTTCGGTCAGTCTCGGCGAAACGGTAACTAATCAAAACTTGGTTACCCTTATGCTGAGAAATGAAGCTAACTGGTCAGTGGTTAGCACCCTAGCACGACTGATTATCGACGAACTGCGAAGAGTTGAGCGTTTGCGAAATAGATAAGGTAGAGTTTATATACAAGCCCATGACCAAATCTTTTAGAATACGGACGCAGGTCCAACAGTTTCCAGCTTAGTGCTGTTCCCATGCTCCGTGAAGTCATGCTTTGCGGCGGTCCCACGGGGCTTGTACAGGGACGAAGATTCAATGCGGAGGTTAGGTTTAGTGCGTAAGAATCGCACACTCCCACCTGCACGGTGGCGCCTTTTGAAGGTTCCCCCTTCGCGAATAAAATAAAAAAAATAAAAAAAAAAAAATATGTATATTGTACCACAGCGCCCTCTGGTGTTCAAAATAGAACAGAGTAGATAAGTCATAAAAACTCACCGTATCCGAAAACCTCTACATACAAATTTTCATGCAAATCGGTTGAACAGTTTTGGACTTTTCGACGTTTTTAAAATACTTGTAGAGCGCCCTCTGGTGTTCAAGGAAGAACAGAGTATATAAGTCATAAATACTCACCGTTTTCGAAAACCTCTTTATACCAACTTTCATGTAAGTCGGATAAACGGCTTAGGAGTTTTTTGACGTTTTTTGAAATATTTGTACTACAGCGCTCTCTGGTGTTCAAGATAGAACAGAGTAGATAAATCATAAAAACTCACCGTATCCGGAAACTTCTATATACAAATTTTCATCGGATGAAATCGGATGAACGGTTTCGAAGATAAGCTAAAAGAAGAATGCCTGGAACTCGATCGCAGCGCCCCCTACCGGATCCAACCTTTCTTACTGAATAAAAAGTAGCCTGTATGTTGACCGGGGGTATAAAGAACCTAGATATCAAGTTTCATTTAAGTCCATCCATTGGTTTTCGCGTGATGCTTTAACTGACAGACAGACAGACAAAAATTTCAAAAATGCGATTTTTGGACTCAGCGTCATTCAAAAAGTACATCGGAAAAATAATTTCAAAAAAATGTAATGTACAGATTTTTTTTTTTTACAATTTTATATATAAGGTATGTTTCATATATGTATATATAACGCCACTACGAAATTTTAAATATTTTTGTAACGGCCAGTTTAAGCAATAGATAATGTTTAGCGAATTTGGTCATCTATGCGCAACAACAATTGTGAGCAAAAGTGAAGTCTTTTCTAATAACGGTACATTGTTTATTATTTAATATCACTTTTTATGCTGTATCATATTTATAACGCCATTTTGAATAAAAACTATTTTTATTGAATTTAAAAAAAAAAAAATATTAAATTACTGTCCCAATAGCTCCAATAATATTGTAGATGCGATTTGGCATACTTAAATTCATTTTTTTAAAGTATTTGAATCAATTTTGCTCCATTTTTTCAGAATAACTGATTTCCGTTCTTCCACGTCGCCAAATTGTCTGTTTTTTTTACACAATCAGATTATTACAATCTGAAGAGCCCGCCGGCCACTCCAATAAATCAATGTTATTGGCCTGAAACCATCTCGATTTACATAGATTGCCTCATTATCTTGCTGGAAAACTAGTTGCGTCTGTCCGTTTTTTTCCAAAACTGGAGTCAAACTGCTCTCCAGTACACGCGTGTAGTCAGCGCTCTTCATGCTTGAACTTTCAATTTCAGAAAGAGCACCCCACACCATCACATTATCTCCTCCCAAACTTCTTTTTGAAAACGGAAGTGGTTCACGGCGTATGTCGTACTAATAATGCCAAAATCCATCCTGGCCATCAAGATTCCATTTTTTCTCATCGGAAAGATGACATAAAAAAATTAACCCTCAACGTGGGAGCCTTTTTTAAAACATTATTGCAAAGCTGACTGGTGGTCAATTTGTTCCTATGTTTCTTATGATTGCTAGTAAGAGCAGGAATACACTTCATAAGTTCACTGCGGATATGTTTACACTGATGTAGCACTCTACATACCTGTGTTCGGAAAACTTCTTCAGCAACAACACTCCGCAACTCTTTTAAACTGTGTGTAGTGTTGCTCGCAGCTCGGATTATTTTCCGCTGATCGCGGTTAGAGGATTTTTTTTTGGCCCTAACATTTAGCTTTGCCGTAATTTTGAGGATTGTTAAAATAATTTTGAATGACTCTATGGCTGCGATTAGTTCTACGCCCGATTTCCCGAATTCCATAGCCGTCTTCTTGAAGAATTTTTCTTCTTTTTTTTTTTTTGCACGAGGCATTCCGGTCTAAATTTTTTTTCTATTGCTGAGGACTTGAAAACTGAATACACAATTTTATTAATCTCTGCACTTCAAACGCAGCAGAAGCAATAATTGTAAGTGGCGTTATAAATATGAGACAGCATTAAGGCGGTCTTCTCATTCAAAACCCGTTTTTTGGACCCTTTTTAAAAAAATTCTTATTTGAAAACGCAAAGAATAATTGAAAACTTTTTTATTTATTGTATTACAAAAGGTTCAAAGTAAATAAAAAAAATTTTTTGCCTCGATACGTGGGCTGTTCAAAAAGTAATGAGACTTCAAAGTTGGTGGTGAAAAAAAAAAGGTGTCGTCACGGCGGCCACGATTCCGGGTCTCCGGAGCGTCTGAAATGAAAAAAAAACGGGGTTATAATCAGTATAGATGTAATTCTCGGGTGAACCTCAAACTTAATTTTGTGATTTTTTTTGACAAAATGGCGGCCATTCAAAAAAAAAATTTCAATTTCGGGTTTTTTTTTTGTAGTTTAGTGTAAAAAAAAAATAGTAAAAAATTTTTTAAAATTATGGTCGAGGTTCACCCGAGAATGGTGACAATTCTGCGTCGATTCCATTTTGTTTCATGAAAATCGGTTCAGTTGAACTGGAGATATCATGGCCGCCAGTTCGAAAAACGTGGGTTCGAGATAAACGCGTTTAAAGTTTGAAGTAATTTTTTTGGGAAAAAAAAAAATCAAAAATGTTTAAATGCAGTTTTAAAGAGCTGACAATTTTTACTTACAAATATTAGTCGGCGATGCCAGCTCCATACAGGCCACCTTCCTCTTTTTCGTAGAAACTGCTTTCTGCTGCCCTCTCTGCTCTGCGAGCCGTTCTGCCAGCTTTTGATGATGCCGCAGCTCGAGTCTCTGATCGGTTCAATCTGTCTTCATTGCGAGATAGTGCGTATTCGTATGCGTTTTTGCCAATCGCAATACCCATCAAACCCATAATTTTAAGTATGGGCATAAAACCGTCGTTGAAGAGGCACGTTGCAATATTTAATTTTAATATAGAAATTGGCCACTTCGATGGTGCGTGCGCCTGAGTTGATGTGTTTGGGCGAAAGTGACCAAAGAACAGAATTGTAGGACTCATTGGAATTCTGAGTTTCAGATCCAAGGCATCTTTCAAGCAAATTATCTGCCGACAGCGCTTCGTAAGCTGGTTTTATTACCTCCATCACCTTCTTGTCCATCAGACCTTGCTTCACAAAAAAGGCTGTATCTTCTAAAGTATTTCAAATTTCTAAAAATCCTTTTAGGGGCATATTCACAACTACCCAAGCTATAAATAAATGCAAAAAAAAAAGTTGAAAAAAAAAGTTGCTCAATGAGAAGACCCCCTTAAAAGTAATATTTAGCAATAAACAATGTACCGTTATTAGAAAAGACTTCGCTCTTGCTCACTATTGTTGTTGTGCATAGATGACCAAATTTGCAAAACATTCTCTTTTGCTTAAACTGGCCGTTACAAAAATATTTCAAATTTCGTAGTGGCGTTATATATATTAAACATACCTTATATAGATTTTACGAATTTTTTTTATCAAATTTCATTTAAAAAAAAAAAAACAACCGACTACAAAATCACAACAAAGTAAAAAATAATTTTAAAAATACTTTTCCTTTTAATTTCTGGGTCATATTTGATAATTTATTTAAACATATTATTATATATGAAATCTTCTTATCTTAATTTTTTTTCTTATATGTTTTATTACCATAAATACATTAATTTCTTGCTGAATACAAATGCTTTTAAGGTCGGCGCTAATATAATCAGACTGTTAATCAGAAGCACAAACTTCAAAGCATTTGTACTCATTAAGAAATTAATATATCTATGATAATAAAACAAATAAGAAAAACATTAAGATAATAAGATTTCATATATAATAATATGTTTAAATAAATTATCAAATATGACCCAGAAATTAAAAGGAAAAGTATTTTTAAAATTATTTTTTACTTTGTAGTGATTTTGTAGTCGGTTGTTTTTTTTTTTTTAAAATTTTTATTTCTTCCTTTTTAGTGAATATGATAAATTTTCAAAAAAAGTGTATAAACAACATTAGTACAATTGTTCCGAAAAAATTTGTTCTATTAAATTCTGAAAGTTTGTTGGTTATTTCAAATATCTGCCTCTTAAATTTAAATGAGATGTCACATGTTTTGAAATAATTATACCCATTCTTGTAACGAGTTTTATTTATTTTATTATTATTATTAATTAATTAAATGTTGTACAATGTATCTTAAAACTAACACAAAGATACAAAAATACAAAATTAATTAACAAAAAACTGCATTCTGTTGTTCAATACAAACAAGTGGCGAATGCAGAAATATACATTACAAATATTTTAAGTTTTATAAGACATGTAGTGGTGTCTTAAACGAAATTTAAATACATTGAAATTAAGCATTTTATTACATAAAATTTAACAGATTATGCTTGACATTTAATTTATTTAAATTACCAACAACAAAAGAAAATTAATACAAACTGGGAAAAAAAAGAAATTTTATAAAACAAGAATAATATTATATTGAAATGGAGATAAGGTAATTAATATCATTAAAATTATAGTTAAATAACCATGATTTCACTTTTTTTAGAAAAATAATATTATTAGACATACAGCGAACATTATAAGGTAGAATATTAAAAAGTCTTGGAGCAGTGCATGAGTAGAATGAAAAAATGTGATTTAACCTGTGAGGAGGAACTCTAGCGTAATTTTGGGCATTTATTCTTAAGTAATGGCTTGTATAACTTCTGTTTAATATACGTATATAACTAGATTTTTCAAAATATTCTTTCAATACTGTGTAATAATATAAGTGTTTAATAGGTAAAACATTTAAGTTTTTAAATAGCGGAAAGCTACTTACTAATCGTTTCTTGTGACATATAATTCGAATGACATGCTTTTGAGCGAACAATAATGGATAAATTTTAGAAGAATGTGTACCTCCCCAGCATGTAATTCCGTATTGTAGCTTTGAATGAAAAATACCATAATAAATACATGTGAGCAATTTTGATGAGCAAAACGACTTTAAGATGTATATCTGTCTAGTGGCACCCAGAAGATACCTTTTGAGAGCAAGAGTATGCTCTAGCCATGATAGTTTCCAATCCAATAATAACCCAAGATACTTAAAGGATTTAACACAATCAATAGAAAAACATTTCGAGGAACAAGGACTAAAATCATCATATGTTTTTAAGTGGTTAAAAGAACTGCATATATCATTTCCAACTAAAAATTTCTTACAACCAGTGCAATGAAAGGTAAAATTGGAAAGGCATAGGTCATTACCTGAAACACTAAAGTACATCATACTCGTTTTATCACTCAAAACTAATTTATGAGATGAAAACCAATGCCTAAGTAGTACTAAATCATGGTTTATATCACAAGTTAAGCTTAGAGCGGAATTACTAGCAAAGGTGCAAGCCATATCGTCTGCGAACGCTATGACTTTACTTTTAAAGGGAAGACAAAAAACAGAGTTAATGTAAATAAGAAACAGAATAGGTCCGAGAACAGATCCCTGCGGAACACCAACATCAATAGTAATATAGCTGCTAAAATTATTATTTATTTTAACTTTTTGCTTTCTATTTGATAGGCAGGACTGCAACCACGAGTAAATAGATCCTCTAAAGCCACATTTATATAATTTATTGAGTAGTATCACATGATCAACAGTATCGAACGCTTTAGTGATATCTACAAATAAGGCAGCACATACTTTTTTATTGTTTTGGCCATTGTATAGTATATCAGTACAAAATTTCAAGAGAGTGTCTTCAGTAGACAGACCCTCTCTAAAGCCATACTGCGAATTGTTTAAAAAATTTGTTGATTTTAAAAAATTTAACATTCTGATTTTTACTGTTTTCTCAAAAACTTTCGAAAAAGCTGGCAATAATGAGATTGGTCTGTAATTATTGAAAATACTTTTGTCTCCCTTTTTAAACAATGGAATTACCACAGCTTTTTTGAGTTCATCAGGAAAAACTCCACAGTCAAGGCTTTTGTTGAAAATCTTGGATAGAACATCGACAATATTGAAAACAATCTTTTTGATGAATGTATTAGAAAAAACAGCATCAGGACATGTGAACAAAAACTGATAGAGTGCGAATATGAGGATGCCAGTGAAATGGTGAAGCAAAAGATCTAAAATGAAAGCTCAAATCCAATTATTTGAGTTGAAAGAATAAACGAGTCTAAGTTTAGTTTTCTGAAACGTATAATAATTTATTGATAATTTACTATATAAGGAACTTACTCTTGGTGTGGTTGCTCGCAAAGTGAACGAGAACCCGTCGAGTCAAAAAACAGGAAGTTAGAAAAAAGAAAAGCTTATACACTTTGACATATTAAAACTACATTAAATGTAGTTCATATTTAAGCGAGAAGCGCCATCTAGGTATCAAAATAACAATAGGGGTTTTTAAATATTATTATAGGTACAATGAAAAATGTTCATACAAACAACATGAATTAGTGTTTTTAAGAGCCATAATTATTTTACATAGTTCAAAAGAGGAGATAGGTGCAAAACATGCACGGTTTGGATGAGAAGGTTCCTTATCTAAACATTTACAGGAATCGTCGTTAGCACCAGCATCAACAACCACATTTTTGCCAATTTCAGCAAAGTACCTGTTAAAATCTTCAGCTTTAGCCACAGACTCAGAGGAACTCATTCCTTCGTCAAAAGACCTTACTCTTTGTTCATTGCTATTAGAATTACTTAATATATTATTAACAAGTTGCCATTATTCTTTCTTAGAATTTCCACTGATTTTATTGAACTCATTTGCGTAGTAATCCGTTTTACTCTAAGCTACTTGGCCAGAAATTTCTTTGCAAAGTTTTTTGTAACTTGCTTTAGCATACAAATTGTTTGGGTACTTAGAAAATTTTTTAAAAAGTTTATTTTTATATCGTATTTTTATCAATAACTCTACCGACATCGAAGGTTTAAGTCTTTTCAACAAAGCACGTTTACAAACTTTTACAGAACACACAGTAACATGATGATTTAGAGTATCTAAAAACTTGCTGTACGCTTTAGAAGGATCAGGTTCAACATATGCATTATTCCACGATTCAAATTTAAGCTTTTCATTTAATAATGAAAAGTTAGTTTTATTATAAAATTCATCAAGCTGTGATTTAGTCTTTTAACATTTCCAAAATACAGGCACGTCATACAGTGATCAGATATATACAAATTGGCCACAGAACTATACAGTGATATATTTACAGAACGCTTTAACTTAACAAAAACATGATCAATACATGTAGAAGAGATATCTGAAACTCTAGTTGGTTCATTAATACATGATTCTAATCCATACGCCGAGAGTTGGAGTAAATATTTATCAATAATGAATGAATTTTCTAATAAATTTAAGTTTATGTCCCCCAGAAAAATTGTATTATCAGATCTGTCATTTAACAAGAGTATGTCCAAATCACTCAAAAACGTGTCAATATTCGAATTGTCATGAAACCTATATAAGCAAATGAAAGAATATTTATAATCATCAATTACACAACATACTTTTATCGCATCACAACTCTTTAACTTAAAACAACAAGACTCACACTTAAATTCCTCTTTTACAAAAACCGCTACTCCTCCAGCTGCACACTCATTATTACAGTTAGCAAAACACTTATAACCAGGAATATTAAACAAAGAAAGTTCATAGTCATATATCCATATCTCTGTGAAAAAAATGAAATCAGGCTTATTTTCAAATGTTTCCACATGTAAAAGAAAGTTATCAAAATTTTTTCTTAAACTTCTAATATTTTGTTGGACAATATAAAAGGTTTTTGAGTCTTTTTTCTGATTACCCTAGTGTCAATATTATTCGAGATATAGTGTATTTCTAATATTTCCACGCTCCTTTGTTAAATAAGCGCCCACTTTCTTGAGCGTTATTTCCAATAATTGTGCCTACCCCTGTACTTTATTTCAGTACCACAGCGTCAATATTAACTGCGATAGTGTTTATCTAGTATTGCCACGCCCATTTATCGAATAACACATACTTTATTGACCATCATTTTTAATAATTCTGCTTACCCCTGTACTACAATAAATTTCAGTGCCCTAGTGTCAATATTATTCAAGATGCACTGTTTTTTTAATATTGCCTCGCCCAGTAGTCGAAAGCCGCCCACTTTCTTCACCGTAATTTTTACTAATAATGCCTACCCCTATACCAAATTGCAGTACCATAGTATCAATGCTATTGGAGATATACTCTTTTTCTAATATTGCCACTTCCATTTGTCAAATAACACCCATTTTCTTGACAGAAATTTGTGATAATTGTGCCTACCACTACACTAAATTTCAGTACCCTAATGTCCATATTCTTTGAGATACAGTGTTTTTATAATATTGCCACGCCCATTTGTCGAATAACGCCCACTTTATTGGCCATAATTTGTAATAGTAATGCCTACCCTTATACTATATTGCAGTACGATAGTATCAATATTATTCGAGATATACTCTTTTGCTAATATTTCCACGCCCATTTGTCAAATAACGCCCATTTTATTGACCGTAATTTGTATTAACTGTGTCTACTTCTACACTAAATTTCAGTACCCTAGTGTCCATATTATTCGAGATACAGTGTTTTTATAATATTGCCACACCCATTTTTCGAATAACGCCCACTTTATTGACCATAATTTGTAATAATAATGCCTACCCCTATACTAAATTGCAGTACTCTAGTCTCAAAATTATTCAAGATACACTGTTTTTCTAATATTGCCACGCCCATTTGTTGAATTACGCCCATTTTCTTGCCCGTTATTTGTAATAATTGTACCTACCCCTACACTAAATTGCAGTACCCTAGTGTCAATATTATTCGAGATACAGTAGTAACTAGTATTGCGAGATCTATTATTGCCACGCCCAGTTCTCGAATACCGCCCACTTTTCTACAGGCTCCTCCATGCTTATGATATCTATCTGTTCCCCAAAAATTATGGCAATCAGGCATATGGTTTCGGAGTTATCGATGTACATACATTTAAAAAAAAAAAAAAAAAAAAAAAAAAAAAAAAAAAAAAAAAAACAGAGAAACCGACGAACTTGAGAACCTCCTCCTTTTTGAAGTCGGTTAAAAAAGTACCATCGAAGTCATCAACATTTCTAAATTATTTTTTTAGCTTCCCAAAATTTCAGTTTCTTTTATTAAAAAAAAAAAAAAAAAAAAAATAAGCAACTTAGATTTTAACGCCTTCCATAACATTTTCATAGCATGCGCTCAAGTTAATCTTCTAATTTTTCTGACATCCTAAGATTGCTTTTTCTTTTAAATTTCATTATAAACGGTTGTCTATGCATTTTAATTTTTATTTTATCTTCTTTTACTTTCGCCTTTTTGCAATTTAGTGCTATTTTACTTTAACGTATCTTCTTGATTACTTTAGCCGCTGCTTTTAAAAGCAGCTGTTAAAGGAATCGATTTTAATATTTAACACTGTTAAGGTGGATAGAATGTTCTTTTTATACTAACAGAATTGTTGTTGTTGTTGTTGTTGTTGTTGTTGTTAATTTTCACACTAATTGCATCATATTTTATGTAGCTATTTAATGCTGATGTTGATGTTGTTCTTGTTGTTTTTGTTGTACTTTCGCTCATTTCTCAGCTTGTGCCCAAAATACTTAATGAATAATTTAAATGGCACTTCAGCGCAAATTTTTCCCAAAATTAAACTGAAATAAACGCAAATTGTGCTGTTATCCTTTTTATAAAATAACAACAATAACAACTTCTTCTCTACTTACACCAACAACATATGTACAACACCATTTAATTTAGTATCCATAACAGATTGTAGAAATGGGTGTTAAATTTTCCGCCGTATTGCATGCCTTTCAGAATGGGTTTAACCAAGGAGAGTCACAGGGTGTAACAAATTCTGATGTTTTTGTAGCGTGTTGCTTATAAAATTGTTAGTTATCCACAAAATAAACACGTAAAAATTGTAAAGCACAAAGTTTATGTTGATTGATGACACGTAGAATTTAAAGATGCAAATAAAGTCACGCTTTTGAAGAGATGGATGAATGTCAATGTAGTTGGTTGGTAGATGCTTGTGTGGTGTGTGGGAGTGTGAGTGGTTGGTTGTATGTAGATAATGAAATAACGAGATGTTATAAATGAAAGTGTTTTGAGCTTAACTTTGAGAATTCAACGACGCTCAAGTGGAATTTGATGTTTTCTGGAGGGAAATTTTTGCACAGCTCTAGAGTTGGCTGAATGATGCATAACAGTTATTAATAGCTACCAACATCAAGATCTCATTAGTGGCCTGAACAAAATTTACTTCTTTTTTTTCTTTTCTTTTTTTTTTTTTTTTTGTTTTTTTTTTTTTGTTTTTTTTTTTTTTTTATATATAAAGTCAGCGCTCTGAGTGGTGCCATGTGACAACTAAGCTTTGACCAATTTGGCGTAGTTTAGGGAACTGTGACATGTTTTTTATGTCATGGTTTACTGACATGCAGTCAAAAGATATTTTTATCTCTGAGATTTTTCTGAAGAAATGTTGAAAAGATGGAAATATTTTTGTAGAACAATTTTATTAAAACTACTAGAAGAATAACTCTGTGGTCACAAGCATTAACGACATAACTCAAAATATCGTAAAAAAGCGATATGGCATTTTTTTTATTGCCAATCTTTGGAAGGATGCAGAAATCCGTTTTTTGTACAGAATAAATTATCAGTTATGTGTGCAAATATTTCTTTTGTAACGGGGCATATATTTCAGATATTAAAATATCGTTTTTTACGATATTTTGAGTTATGTCGTTAATGCTTGTGACCACAGAACTAGTCATTTACACTCAATGATAAATCAACTTATACACTTCACAGATGGTTTTGTCTAATATTTACTTAAGACGGGCGACTTGGCCTTTAAGATAAATTTAATTTTGAAGACGTACAGCTGTATTCCAATGTCTGCTCTAACATAGACTTTTCTGTTAATGCTTCAGGTACCAAAACCCAACATTTTTAGTGCATTTTTTTTTGTAATTTTTACCCATATCTCTTTTTTTAGGTCATTTTCTATTGTTTAAGGTAATTTTTTCGAGTAATTTCTGCGGATTTTTACATATTTATCATTATTTTAGCCTTGTTATAGATTTTATGAATTTTTGGGTACAGTAAAAAATGTCGTAGACTCTTTTGGAAGCCTTCAAGCCAAAGCAGTTGAAGAGGCTCAAACATTGTTTTTCAACAATGAAATAAAGGGTATAATTTTCAAAACTTTTGAAATGAAAGGTAAAGTTCTATTCATATTACGAGCCATAAAAGCTTTGCAAGCTTTGCAAGCTTTGCAAAGTTTTACCAAGCGTGAAAAGTTTTTGAGATATGCAACTGAAAGGAACTTTGAATGTAAGCGAAATTTTATTTTTTAAATATGCTCAGTGCTTATGTGGAATGAAGTATTTTGATATACATATAACACAATACCGACCATAGATTCTTGTTTTATTTTGATAATTTAAAAATGTACATTGTATATTATATCTTGCAAGGTAATGCAGTTACAAACATTTTAATTAACAACAATAAAAAATATTTCATTAAATTTAGCGTTTAAGGCATTTTCATGAGCTTTTAGTGAATTTTTAGTGCTTTTTTATGCACTAATTATCTAGTGCCGGCTACGAAGTAAAATTCTAGTTTTCTTAATTAACACTGTGCATCAAAAAGAACTAATTCTTTTGTGAATAAAAAACCGGCAACTGTTTCGAATTATTCCCGAGCTCCTTATCACGAAAGTAGCACCCAAAATTCTTCAGCACGTCAGGATTTTGAGAAAACCGCGATTCAAGATCAAACAATTCCACATACAGAAATCAATTTGAAGTGTCGAAACTAAAAGTAGTACGTGATTTTTGTCTGGGGGAAGGATGTTTGTTATGAATTGATAAGCAAATTTTTTCCATACTTTCTGGAAATTTGAAGAATATTCATAATTTCGTGAAATTTATGAACAAGAAAATTATCAAAATTTTTAACTGTAAATTCTCCGTCAAATCAAGACTGATCAGGGTACTATTTTGTTTTCAAGTTTTCGATAAATTCTTGGTTTATGAAAAATTACTGCTACCAAAATTTTGACCCAGCTCTCTCTAAAGCGTTTTCTTAAGAGGTATAGAATTTTCTAGAGGAATATCTGTTAAACCAGTTGTTAAAGTAAACACATGTGTTAAACATTTATATTAAGTATACTTTGGCAATTCACCATGCCATGCAAGATTTATATCAGAACAACGTTTGTAATGAGTGCAAATGTATTTCCATAGTTCACGTTTTGTGCGGGTAACTTACAGAGCACTTTGCATGCATTACCTTGAGCATAATCGTCCATCTGAGCAGGTTTTACTTATACTGTGCTTATACTGTGCTTATACTGTGCGTTCCGAAGAACAAATCGCCACTGTAGAGTTCATTGAGACCGAGGCCTTTGATCATTTCGGCCTTTGCTAGTCCATTCCGTGGAGGTTTTTTGAAAAAAAACTTTGGCCTACACCCGAATAAAATCCAACTGGTGCAGGAATTGAAGCCATCAGACCATCGATTGTGTCTTACGTTAGGTGAATGGTCTGAAAATTAGTTGGAAGTTGAACCCCATCATTTTTACTATGAAATTAACTTCAACGGTGAGGCGCATTTCTGGCTTAACGGGTATATAAATAAGAAAAATTGCCGCATTTGGAGTGACACTAATCCTGAAGAAACACTAATCCTGGGTCATGTCCATCGTATGAACGACGAAGCTTCAGCGAAAAAGGTGATCGAGTCGAGGGTAGGTAACAACGACGAGGGAGACCATGCCTCCGATGGATGGATCAGGCTGAGGAAGCCCTAACCGCACTTGGTGTATCCAATTGGAGAAGGCGCGCGCAAAGCAGAGGCGTCTAGCGAGAGCTGATGAGGTCGTCTGAAATCCAAACACTGGTTATTATGGCCACCTAAGTAAGTAAGTGTGGCGGCTGTAAGTAAGTAAGTAAGTGGCGGCCGTGGCGTAGTGGGTAGAGTGTGTGACTCTTACGCCAGAGAACCCAGGTTCGTATCCTCCATCTGACACAGACAATTTTTTCAATTGAATTAATTTTTCTGTTCGGCCGTCTTCTCTCTGCAGACAATGGCAAACCTCAGAGAGTAAAAACTGCCATGAAAAGCTTCTTGAGAGCATAAGCCGTTCGGAGTCGGCATAAAACATGTAGATCCAGTTCTCTATCATTTGTGTGCAAACATTTCACATCACACACAACACAATTGATCATAAGAAGCTAGGTCAAAGTCCTTTCAAGGGCTGAAATGGGCATTTCGTTTTTTTTTTTTTTTAAGTAAGTAAGTAAGTAATCGAGAAGAAACTCTCCAGGCTCCCTTACATCCAGAAAAAGTTGTTGTCCGGTGTGGTTTGCACGCGGAAGGCATCATTGGTCCATACTTTTTCAAAACTGAAGTTGGGGCCCACGTTACCGTAAATAGTGAGCGCTGCAGGCGAATTATTCGTGGCTTTTTGATTCCCCACGTCAATATCAATCGATGAAGTGTTAAATACTTTCATCAGGACGGTGCAATAAGTCATATAATGCGTAAAACCATCACTTTATTAGAACGAACTTTTGGTGACCGAATCATATCAAGGAATGAATCTGTCAATTGGCAATCTGGGTCATGTGATTTGACACCGTTAGACCACTTTTTGTGGAGGTGCGTTAAGGGGGTCCTCTGGTAATCCGAAATTTTTTCGATTTTTTTTTTCATATTTCTATTGCTCAGATACTCAAAAACATTTTCCCAAAAGGATTTTTCAAAATTCGAAATAGTTTAGGAGATACAGGCATTTTTGTGTAGGTATGTTTTCGTCAAAATAACGCATCAGCAAAGTTGTTTATTTGCCTGCAGTCATTAGTCGAAAATTCTGTGGAATTCTTCCAAAATATGTATTGATATTACAAAATATACACACACAGTATGTATACATGCAGTATGTATACATGCATGTTTTGATTTAGGGGTTGAAATGATTTTGAGCCCAGGTGTTCACATGAAAGAAGCAAACGAACGAGATTCAGTTTATTTTCGAACGCTGAAAGCTACGCGTGCGCGATAACTGCTGTTGTAAAATAAAAGAAAAATCGTTTTGTGTTTTTTTTTTTGCTATACCTTGATCCGTATAACGGCGACCCCGTTGTCACAAAAAAGGAGTGCATCGCTCACGTGCAAAAACGCATGGGCACACGGCTGCGCAAGGCCAAAAAAGAAAACAAAGGCATCGGTGGAAAAGGCACTGGCAAACTGACAGACAAAGTCATAAGCGAGCTGACTACTTACTATGGACTTGCTATTCGACGTAATAAGGACTCTGTGGAAAACATGAGAAAAGAAATATGGTCAACATATTATCACAAAAGTTCAAGTGATAGTAATCCACAACATATGTATTGCCCACCTGGTGAGTCCAGCTGGTGCGCCTATCAAAAGTCAGCAGGAGAAGGCTCATTAGCCTCATTTCACCACACGTACGCCCCACTTGATGGAAAGGTTCTGCAAGTAATGAAGCCCATATACGAAGCGTTATCATCCGACGATCTACTCAACCGATGCACTGGAGGTGAATCGCAAAATTGTAACGAATCGTTCAACTCGCTTTTGTGGACCTTTGCGCCGAAACATATCCACTGTGGTGCTACCACAGTCGAAATCGCAAATTTTCTGGCAACCTGCATTTTCAACGAAGGCTTCACAAGTATTTTAAAAATAATGTCAACAATGGGTATTGTCATCGGCCCACAAGCCGAGATGTATGCTGAATCTCGCGACGGAAAACGACTACAACGCTCAGAGCTAAAAACGTACGCATCATCGAAAGAGGGTCGCACAGCCCGCAGAGCCCAAAAAGCCATGGAAAACTCGTTTTATGAGATGGAGGAAGGCACACTTTATGGGGCTGAAATTGCCGATTAATATTCGTAAGTATTGTATTAAAAAAATATGTGTTAATGTCATTTGTGTGCCTCAAAATTGAAGTCAAAACTTTAAACGCGTTTTTCTCGAAACCATGTTTTTCAAAACTTTGCGCACGATAACTCAAACAGTTTTTGACCGATTTTGATATATGAGGCATGAAACGACTGAACTTACGCCGCTATAGCCCCTACCTCAAACTTGCCGAAAAAATAATGTTTACTATTTTTTTTCTACACTAGACTACAAAAAAAAAGGTCGAAATTCGATTTTTCATTTTCAAAGTGGCGGCTCCCCCCTAAAAAAATTTCGATTTTTGTTTCCGAGGTAGGGGCTATAGGGACATTCATTCTAAGTAACTGAATATTTTTTTTTTTTTTTCAGACGATGTTTACACTTGGAATCGTGCGCAATTTGGACCCACCTTTTTTCCGGAGAACCTCGTTACCAGGCCGAGAACTTTCTGAACGGTCCATAAATTCACTTTTTCAAAATTTTGTATTTTTTTCAATAAATTAAGCTACCCAAATCAAAAAACGGAACTAAAATATCTTTACTCGTTCTCTTTCCACAATATTTTGAAAAAAGGCTAAAATTTGGCATAGATTACCAGAGGACCCCCTTAAGTTAATGATCTATGCTGATAAATCTACTATGACTGATCAGTTGGAAATCAACATTCGGCGCGTTATTGGTCGACTATGCTGGAAAATAGTGGTACAAAATTGGACAGACAGGATGGTTTTCATAAGATGCAGTCGCTGTGGCCATATTTCCGAAATTGTATTCAAACACCAAATGCGTTAAAATCTGCGAACTCATAAAGGATTGGTCATTTCGTTAATTTTTCTGGGGTTTTTTTAGGGAATTAGTTTTATGCCTTCCCTACAACAAAAAAAAAAAAAAAACACCCTTTGCAACATGTGCGTGGGCACCAATGGATTGTTACAGTTGAAATAGAATTGTTTAGTCTGAAATTGATTCAAACAGAATTGCTGACGCACAAGGTGACAACTCCACATGACCCTCATTTATATCATGTGCTCCGAAAAGATCGTGATCCTGTAAAAACTGGCTGCCAACGTGGGGGAGGAGTCCTGATAGCTGTGAAACTAACATTGCAAGTCTCATTATTTCCGCTTGAGTGTTCTGATACACTTTTGGATCAACTTTGTGTCAAAATTAAGGCGGTCTTCTCATTCAAAACCCGTTTTTTGGACCCTTTTTAAAAAAATTCTTATTTGAAAACGCAAAGAATAATTGAAAACTTTTTTTATTTATTGTATTACAAAAGGTTCAAAGTAAATAAAAAAAATTTTTTTGCCTCGATACGTGGGCTGTTCAAAAAGTAATGAGACTTCAAAGTTGGTGGTGAAAAAAAAAGGTGTCGTCACGGCGGCCGCCAGTTCGAAAAACGTGGGTTCGAGATAAACGCGTTTAAAGTTTGAAGTAATTTTTTTGGGAAAAAAAAAAAAAAAAATCAAAAATGTTTAAATGCAGTTTTAAAGAGCTGACAATTTTTACTTACAAATATTAGTCGGCGATGCCAGCTCCATACAGGCCACCTTCCTCTTTTTCGTAGAAACTGCTTTCTGCTGCCCTCTCTGCTCTGCGAGCCGTTCTGCCAGCTTTTGATGATGCCGCAGCTCGAGTCTCTGATCGGTTCAATCTGTCTTCATTGCGAGATAGTGCGTATTCGTATGCGTTTTTGCCAATCGCAATACCCATCAAACCCATAATTTTAAGTATGGGTATAAAACCGTCGTTGAAGAGGCACGTTGCAATGAAATTGGCCACTTCGATGGTGCGTGCGCCTGAGTTGATGTGTTTGGGCGAAAGTGACCAAAGAACAGAATTGTAGGACTCATTGGAATTCTGAGTTTCAGATCCAAGGCATCTTTCAAGCAAATTATCTGCCGACAGCGCTTCGTAAGCTGGTTTTATTACCTCCATCACCTTCTTGTCCATCAGACCTTGCTTCACAAAAAAGGCTGTATCTTCTAAAGTATTTCGAATTTCTAAAAATCCTTTTAGGGGCATATTCACAACTACCCAAGCTATAAATAAATGCAAAAAAAAAAGTTGCTCAATGAGAAGACCCCCTTAAAGGGTCTTCTGAAGCTTTGTTTGTATGTGTTTCATATATTCCACCTGGGAGTGCTTTTGACTTGTATAAAATGCACGTTGACAATGTGCATTATTTATCAACAAACCATCTTGGAAGTAACCAGCTATGCGTATTGGGTGATTTCAATTTAAGCAAAATTTCCTGGTCGTTCGTGAATGCTGAGATTGGACTTATTCCATCAAATGTAATCAGTGACTTAAGGTTTATGTTATTGATAGTTTTTTTGATGTTGGTTTAATGCAAGTAAATAGTTGTTTTAACAAATTACATAAAATTCTTGATTTGGTTTATATTAGCAGCAATATTAATTCTAATTTATTTGAATCAGTTTTTCCTATATCTACCTCAGATATGCATCATACTCCGTTATCTATTGATTTAGGTTTTTATTCAATTTTATCTCATAAAGCTTCAGAATTCAAATTTAATTTTAATAACTGTAATTGGGAACTGATTAACAGCATAATTTGTGATATTGATTGGAACAGTAGGCTTAATTCGTTAAATCTTGATACGGCTTTCAAATTCTATAAATCGTCTTTGATATCAATATGCAATGAACGTATTCCACGCTCTTTAAAAAAATCGTTTAAATCTCCCTGGTATACTCCAGGTCTGAAAAAACTCAAAAATTTAAGGAATAAATTTTACAAAAAGTTTGCTACCTCGAATAAAACTGAGTTCTTTATAAAATATCGACATTACATGAGAGAATTTAACTTTCTCGATAAATATCTTTTTAAGCAATATATTCTGAGTGTTGAGTCCAATATTAAATCAAACCCGAAAGCATTTTGGAACTATGTAAATTCCAAAAGGAAGACATCGTATATTCCAAATACTATGTTCTATAAGAACAAACATTCCTATTCTGCGCGTGAAACAGCTAATCTTTTTGCTGAATTTTTTCAGAGTAACTTTGAGCAGAAAACTGACTATGCTGTGGAATATGATGGTAAACATTTCCATTCCATTGATTTTGGTTCGTTATCTGTTTCTGAAACTGATGTCGTAAATGGTATTCGTAATCTTAAAAGTTCCATGAAACCTGATATTGATGGGTTTTCTTCATATCTGTTCAAAAATTGCTGTGTTTCTCTTGTTAAGCCACTTCAAATAATTTTCAATAAATCCCTTAATTCAGGAAATTTCTTATCTGACTGGAAGGTGGCATCTATAACAGCTATTTTTAAATCTGGTAATAAAAATAATATTGCCAATTATAGACCGATTTCTAAATTATCAACAGTGTCCAAACTCTTTGAGCATATCGTGAAAACAAAAATATTTTTTGCAGTTAAAAGCCTTATTTCACCACTTCAACATGGGTTTTTTCCGTGTCGGTCCACAGTAACGAACCTTGCTTGTTTTACACAGTATTGTATCTCCACTTTTCATTCTGGTTGTCAAGTTGATGCTGCCTACACGGATTTTGCAAAAGCTTTTGATAAAGTTTCCCATTCACTATTGATCAATAAATTAGAGAAACTTGGTTTCCACTCTACAGCCCTTATGTGGCTATCGTCATATCTAAATAACAGAAAATGTTTTGTTAACATTGAAAATTGTAACTCCCTTTCTTTCATAGCCTCATCTGGGGTTCCACAAGGTAGCATTTTGGGCCCACTATTATTTATTTTATTCATAAATGATATTACCAAAGTCTTTAAGCATTCTAAGTGCCTTCTCTTTGCAGATGATCTTAAGATTTTTTTAAAAATTCGAAATATCTCTGATTCAATTTTGCTGCAGATTGACATTGATGCTCTTTATAACTGGTGTACATTAAATCGAATTAGTCTTAACATTGATAAATGTGTTTTTGCCATGTTCTCGAAGTCTAGTCGCCCAAAATTGACGTCCTATAAGTTAGCCAATGTTCTTTTAAGGTGTGTAAATGAGGTTAAGGATCTTGGTATAATTTTTGATGCTAAATTTTCTTTTGTTAGCCACTTGGATTACATAATTCCTAAAGCATATGCGTTGTTAGCTTTCATGCGCCGGAGTAGTTCAAATTTCTTAGATGCCTACACACTTAAATCTATTTTTACTTCTATTATTCGTTCAAAGTTGGAATCTGGTTCTTTTATATGGAGCCCTTTTTATGATGTCCATATCTTACGACTGGAACGTGTCCAAAAATCTTTCGTTCGATTTGCATTAAGAACTTTAAATTTCGAAGAGCCTATTCCCTCTTATAATGCCCGGTGTCTACTGATTCATCTTCAATCCCTGCAATCTCGACGAACTATTTCATCACTTTTGTTCATTTTTGATCTAGTATCGGGTAATATTGACTGTCCTGAGTTATTAGAATTAATTTATTTCAATGTTCCATCAAGAATGCTCAGAAGATCGGATATATTTTACCTTGAGACGTTTAGAACAAACTATGCTGTTAATTCTCCATTATATAGGGCGTTATGGAATTTTAATGTTTTAGCAGCTAAGTGTAATGTTGATTTCTCTATGTCTAAATTGTCAATGAAGCATTTATTAAATAGTCATTTTTAGTTATGGTCCTATATAATTTGAATTATGGATTTATTTATATATATTTTGTTATTAAAATTTTTTTATTTTTTTTTTTTTTATTACTTGCGTAGTCTGTAAGAACCTTGTTCATAGACTGAAATAAATAAATAAATAAATAAATAAATAAATGAAGCCCTTAAGGACATTGATCCAAATGAATTCAATAGGAGCTAGCTGCTAGGAGACATAGGAATGTTGGCTGGTTCAATGCTGTCATCTTTCTACACGTAGAAGTTCCAAAAAATATCCAAGTCGCTAAGCATATGCGAATATGGCTTCGAAATCATCGAAATATCAGAGACGAAATGCGATTTAGGCTATTCGAACACAGGCGATATCCTTCTAGTGGATATGCTGACTTTGTAACACTATACCAATTGTTAGAGCCAGTGACTCAAATTTATTAATTAAATTGATGACAGTGTTGCAAAATGGTGACTGAGTTATGACCGTTATGATGATCGTTTCACTACTTTTGTAGTGAAATTTCACAATTGGTACGCGTTGATCGGCCTTGAATTTCTCTGTGTCTAAGCCTCCATGATTGCTGTTGACAGCTGAATCCCTTTCAGACCCAAGTTTAGCGACTGTAGGATATGATTTCAAAATTAATTTTTGAGTGATTTATACAAAATTTGAAGTAAAGTCATTAAAGCATCGATTCTGAATGATTTCGGGATAGTCATAATTTTTGTTGATTTCACGACAAGTTAAAAACATATAATATAATTGTGTTGTTTTGGGGACAAATTGAGTTTTCAAATCAAGCTCACATTTGTGTTATCTCATATTTAACAAGTAAAATGTACAATTTAGAAAGCGAGACTGATTTTCAACGGATTCTTGATATCCTTAAAAACGCAGACGATGACTTCTCTGATGATGACGAACAAGCTGATGTTACTTGGAAACCCAAGGCTTTTGAAAATGATGAAGAATCTGACGATGAATTAGGTAAAGAGCTGTGGTATATTTTTGATTTTTGTGGTTTTTCAAAATTAATTTGAATGCAAAATCAACCAAGAAGGGATGTCTGGAAGAGTAAAGAGTTTCCGAATACTAATTTACCTATTGCTTTTGACTGTCATAATTTGGTACAACGCCGCACACCTATGCACATTTTTTTCTAGTTACTTCACAGATCAACAATTTGAAGAAGCTGTTAAATACACCAAAATGTATGCACTTTCAACGATTGGAACTGAATTTAATACCACAAAAACAGAATTCAAAAAATTGTATGGCTGTTCCATTATAATGAGTTGCTTAGTAGGGTGGTCGATTACGGACATTTTTCGATTCGAGATTTCTGATAGTGCGGAAAAGTTGCCTTAGTACTTCCTGACTCCAATGCAATTTTTCGTTTTGAGATCGGACTGCACTTGAAATTTCGAAAATTGGCCTAAAATCGTAAAATTACCTACCTAGCGCCTAAAATACGCCTCTCATTGCAAAATTTTTAAGACAAAAGTTGTTTGTCGCGCCATTAGCTACCAAAATGGTGTTGATGATCATAATCGTAGGACGAACCGTTCCCGAGATACGAGCGAAACGGCGGCGCGCCGAAGCGTAAGCTGAAAATTGTTGCAGCTCTCAGCTAACCTGTGTTGGCTACCCAGAACCCACCACGTGGAGGTGGCTGCACTTCGGGTTTCTCCCAAGCCCAACCCAACCAACCAACCCAATGCCAGGCTTGTTTTAGTTTTAGTCTGTATCAAATTTATTGATAAAATCAGATTTTGTACTAAATATTGGCAGTTGTGGCCTAGATTTCAGTGAAGAGCGTATAAAATGACAACGAGACTGGGGTCCAATAACATTAGAAAATGCCTCTGTCACCAGTTTGACGGTTCTCTCGACTGCCACGGTGTGAGAGGGGAATTCACTAAATTTCCATATCTCTGCAGTGTCTCCCGACAACCCATTTATGAGCTCTTCGTTAGAAACTAAACGAAGAACTGGTGGAACAGTCAAGGTAATAGTCTTCCAGTTAAACATATCGTAATAATTATTTGCTTTGAAATTCAGCATTGGCACTTTATTACATCTAACCCATCCATTTACAGTGTCCGTCTCTGCTTCTCTAGCTGCCAGAAGACGGTCAAGGGCCAATTTTCTGACTTCTAAGGTAAGTATCTCGACCTTTGGATTGCAGCAAAAAGATAGCGCGAGCCATCTTTGATTGAACTGTGGAATCTTATTAAGAACCACAAAGGTGAGTAAACTGTAAGTATGTACTTGACCAAATTCTTTATTTCCTTTGTTGGTTTGTCTGTAGAAATGTATAATCTCAGAATTCTGTTTGCACAGGTGAGTCAGAGATTTGCACATGTTACCTGGATGCATCGACGGATTCAATTGAAGAGCAATTCAAAAATAACATAAAGTAAATTAAAAAACACACGTTAATATTCACACCAGTAAATTTTATAACATTTCATCAACAAAAAGAAAAAAGAAAAAAAAACTCTTTGCCCGCCGTGCGAAATCGAACCTGGAACTTTTGGTGGCAGACCATCGCTCTACCAACTGGTCTAAGCAGCCTTGCTACTGTTTGCTGACATAACTGCAGCTGCGTTAATTCACCTAAGCAGTTTATTGTTAAATACATTGCTTTGAAAGCACATACTTCGATACCCTGCCAAAAAAAAAAATATTTGATTCACAGATGTTAACAGATGCTGTATTAACAGATGCAGTATGTCGCAGTATACTGTTGATAGCTTCAGTTGTAATTAATACTGAATAAATCACTCCGCGTAACGAAGGAGTTTGGCTCAATGCGTAGCGTAGCGTCTTTATACACAGTGGTATCGGGTTGGTGTGGGTTTAAATCTCAACGGCTTGCGAAGGTAAAATTTTTGTATTTAATATTTAATATTTAATTATATTTAATAATATTTAATATTTTTGTTATAATAGACGTCAATCAGCAAGCAAAGCCGAGAAGTCATTAATTTCTTAGAAAAAACGGTGTTGTTAATAGAAAAATTTGTGTTGTTGTCGATTTCAGTCAAGCAAGTCACAGAACGAGAGAGGCGGCAGCTTCAAAAAAAAGGAAAATAAAAAAAACCAAAACCCGAAAAAGTTATATATTTGAAAATCAATTTTTTTCTTTTTTTAAAGTAGTGTATAAAAAATTACCAAATTCTTGGTTAATTTATCACCCAAATAAAAATTGGCAAGTCAACGTGTAAAACTTAGGCGTTTTGCTGAAGTACTTGGGAGGCTGAAAACTGACAAAGCCATCTTATAAATTATACTAGGTTTTTTATCAATTTAACAAAAGCTTTACATTAGTTGGGGAATTGTATTCTCACATTATTTTATTATTTAGGAATTTTCTACTTTAACTGCTGAGCGACAAGTTGTACTAAGTGACTCGTGATATTATGCCACATAAGTACAAACATAATCTGCCCCTCCACGTTAACATAACTACATGCTATTACCTCATATACATGCAATTTAATATACATATATATATATATATAAATAACTTGCTGATATATACAAGTATACCAAGGTATGTTCTAGGCACCTAAAGTTTAAATAAATTTGAAACGCTTAAAATCCTTGTAAAGCTCTGCGACATTTGCTCAAATCTTTTGCAGAGCTGTTCCCCCAGTTCCTATATATACATACAAATATACATGAAGTAAGCACATTCACACATAACTCACCTTTTATGAGTGCCTTCATAGTTATTCAAAGCAACTAACTGCAAGCAAGCAAAAACAATTAATGCAAATTTTGTGGAATTGAATATTCGTAATGGAACAAAAACGTAAAACATGTAGACAATGGCAGCCACAGCCAAAGACATAACCACAAAAAGCAAGCAGGAACCGTTTGCCATATTATGGTGGTGAGTGAGTGGGTGTTGGTGGTGGTGGTGGTAGTTGGCTGCTTGGCTGCTTGGTACTCAAAGACATAGGAATTGAGTTCTGTTCAACTTATAGAATGCTGCTTCATGACACACTTTTTTTAAATGAATTTTTGTGTTTTTTTTTTTATATAAATTTCTATTTTTTTTGTAATGTTTTTCTTAATGTTCCGCATAAAATGAATGCAATTTTTGCTAACAATGAAAAATCTTGTCATTTATGCATATTTAATTAAATATGAAGTACCCAAATTTTTATATAACGCTGTTATTGTTGGAACTATACACACACACTTGCACAATAATTGCATTCATGCCGTACAGCGTAGACAGCATCATAAAAACTAAAGAAAACGCTCAGAAGAAATGCAGTAACGCTTTGGTTGAAAAAGAATGGAATTAATATTCAAATCTTATGCCATGCAACAACCAACTACTACGCAATGCAGCAGTCGCAATGCCAGTTTTATACTCTACATAAAACTCTTACTCATGGCCAACACTATAACGCAATTGCAGAGCAGTTTCGTTTTAGCTAGAAATATATTAAAATGAAGAATTGTGTTGATAGCACTAAGAATGCACTTTTAGGGTTTCTCCCCACCTCAAATTGCTGGCTGTTTAACTGCGTTAGAGTGCTAGGTGGGTGATGATTCTGTGTTGGTTGAGTCGTGGTTCTTATAATAACATTTTTAATATAACTGAATTGCATGCACATTGAAATGAATGATAAAAAATGCTGCTGTATATTTAACACTTGCTAGGATAACGCAAAAATTTCTGAAAATAAGGCAAAGCATTTTCTATAGAACTACATTAATATTTGCATTGTTCTTTTAAAAAATAAGCGAAACTTATCGAAAAACACGTTTAAACTTATCTTTGGAAATTAAGTTCATGCCTCTAAAGCATAGTTTCTCAACCCATCTATTCAAGTGGGTACTAAGATGCCTTATAGCCTCATATGCCTCATAGCCTTATAAATCAAAAAGTACCGCCTTCAGCAGATGTACAAGAATACATCAAATTTTGATTAACTTATGCTAGAGGCGCGCAGTCTTATTTTATTTTTGAAGCGAAGCTTTTTACGCCTCGTTCTGTGATTTACTTGAGTGAAATCGGAAAACTTTTGACAGATTTATTTTTAGAAATTTTCCAAACATCATGCTTTCCAAACACTTGGAAAGCAGCAATCGTTCTTCCTGTACCCAAAAAAACACTAGCAAGCAATGCCAATGATTTCAGGCCAATCAGTATTTTATCTTGCCTATCAAAAATTTGTGAAACACTTATGGCTAATCAAATTTCTCTTTACATATCCCAAAAGAAATTATTATCTCCTATACAGTCAGGTTTTCGTGCTGGGCATAGTTGTTCCACTGCTATGATTAAGGTTTTGGATGATATAAGATGCTCGTATGATAATAGCTTAGTAACATTCTTGTGCCTACTTGACTTCTCAAAAGCCTTTGATATGGTTAATCACTCCCTGCTTTGAGTTAAGCTGAAATATAATTATGGCTTTTGTGATAGCGCTGTGTCCCTGCTGAGTAACTATCTCTCGAATAGAGTGCAGACAGTAAAAGTCGGCAAAAATTATTCGAATTATTCACATGTTTGCAGTGGGGTACCGCAAGGGGCAGTTCTTGGGCCGCTTTTGTTTCCCATCGTCATAAACGACATCTTCAGCGTATGCAAGCATTCCACCATGCATGCTGATGCTGATGACATACAGCTATATCTTTCTCGAAGATTTGGCCTTATGGAAGATCTGGTATGCAGGTTGAATGAGGATCTGGGGAGTATAGCGCAATGGGCTTCTAGCAATGGGCTTCAACTCAATGCGTCCAAGTCTTATGTGCTACCCATTAGCAAACATTCTGTTTTTGTTGAAGATATACCGGATCTGACTTTAAGTGGCAATAAGCTTAGTCTCGTCAGTAAAAATAAAATAATTGGTTTTTATATCAACTCTACTTTAACCTCTACTGACCACATAAACAGCGTAGTTAGGAAAATTTATTTTATCTTACGCAACCTCAGAGTTTCAGTGGAGTTCACACCGGTTGAAATGAGACATAAGCTTGTTCTTCAGCTTACTTACTTACTTACTTAGGTGGTCGTAACAATCCGTGTCCGGGTTTCAACCGACCTCATCAGCTCTCGCCAGGCGCCTCTGCTTTGCGCGCGCCTTCTCCAATCGGATACACCAAGTGCGGTTAGGGCTTCCTCAGCCTGGTCCATGCATCGGAGGCATGGTCTCTCCCTCGTCGTCGTTGACCAGCAACCCTCGCCTCGAGCATCTTTTTCGCTGGAGCTTCGTCGTTCATACGATGGACATGACCCAGCCAGCGTAGTCGCTGCACAGTTATACGCCGAACTACGTCAATGTCATCGTAGAGTTCATACAGCTCGTGGTTCATTCGGATGCGATAGTCATCGCCGACTCGAACAGGACCGAAGATTTTGCGAAGAACTTTCTCTCGAACACCCCCAGAGCGGCTGCGTCAGTTTGTGAAACTAGCCATGCCTCAGCGCCATAAAGCAGCACAGGTAGAACGAGCGTCTTGTAGAGTGTTAGTTTTGTTGATCGAGAGAGGGCTCTGGAACTTAGTTGCTTACTGAGCCCGTAGTAGCACCTATTAGCAATTATTGTTCTTCGCCTTATCTCCAGGCTGATTTCGTTTTTGGTATTAATGGCGGTGCCAAGGTAAATGAACTCCTTGACTACTTTAAAGTTATAGCTGCCGGATGAAACGTGGGAGTCTAAACGCCGAGCTCCCTTGTTTGTAGACAGCATATATTTTGTTTTGCCCTCATTTATCGTCAAACCCACTTTGACTGATTCCTTTTCGATAGCGGCGAAAGCAGCGGTAACATCTCTCTTGGTTCTGCCGACAATATCAATATCATCAGCGTACGCAAGGAGCTGGACGTCTTTGTAGAAAATGGTGCCATTACGATGCACACCGGCCTTTCGTACGATCCCCTCCATGATGATGTTAAAGAGATCGCAAGACAGTGGATCGCCTTGCCTGAAACCTCTTTCGGTATTGAAGGTTTCGGAGAGGTCATTTCCTACCTTGACGGAGCTGCGTGTGTTGCTCAACGTCATTCTGCAAAGTCTAATCAACTTTACAGGTATACCGAACTCAGACATTGTTGCGTAGAGGCAATCCCTTCTCGGGTTCAGCTTATACTGCCTGTAATAACTTACGCAGAATGTGTGTACAGTAAATAAGACTCGCAATCACAATTAAAATTATCTTTAGCATTCAATCAGGCAACAAGATATGTTTTTAATCTTCAAAGGTATGACCATATATCGCAGTTCAAAAAATGCATTCTTGGGTGTGACGTTATAAATTATTTAAATGCTAGAAATTGTATTTTCTTGCATAA
This sequence comes from Coremacera marginata, assembly GCA_914767935.1. Classification (NCBI taxonomy): domain Eukaryota; kingdom Metazoa; phylum Arthropoda; class Insecta; order Diptera; family Sciomyzidae; genus Coremacera; species Coremacera marginata. The sequence goes on along the minus strand of OU612043.1, from coordinate 29,815,436 downwards.
AATTATGACGGACAAAATACCATCCTATTTGTTCGAAAAAATTCAATTTGATCACTCTACAAGAAGTTCCTTGCTTAGGTTAGGTTAGGTATGAAGGGTCGTGCACCGTTACCGGCGCTTCCGCGGGGGCCTATAGGTCCATTACGAATCCCTTTTTATAGTTGTGGTACCAAGTTAAACCATTGTTCCGATTTGTTCCTCAAACCATCCTGTGCTTTTTATGAACCTCCAGATGTCTAGCAGTGGTGTGTTCACCAACTCTTCCAAGTCTTTGAAAAATCTGTTCCCCATGTGTCGGAGTCGACGATTCTGTAGACTTGGACATTCGCATAGTAGGTGAGTTATTGTTTCTATTTCCTCCGGGTCTTTGCAGCTCCGACAAAAGTCTGGCGCTGTTATACCTATTCTATTGGCCATTACCCCAATGGGGCAATGACCCGTTAGAACTCCAACAAGGATCCGGATTTCCCGTTTGACCAAAAGCAGAAGGCTTCTAGTTCTTTTCTCATTTAGCTCAGGCCAAAGCCTTCGAGATATGTTGCAGTCACCTCTGGAAGCCCAGTTTGTGTTGGCAATATCTCTGGCTTTTAGTTCTATACTCCTTTTGACGACGCCTATTGGAATGTGCACATCTGTGTCAGCTCTGTTTGTACTTGCGGTTACTCCACGCCTTGCCAGTTCATCTGCTGCGTCGTTCCCTTCAATATTGCTATGTCCGGGAACCCAGCAGAGAGTGACGTTGTGGGTATTGCAGATACTGTTCAGTGCAAGTTTACAGTTTTGCACCGTTCGAGCCTTCGTCGTTTTACTGCTCAGTGCTTTGATGGCCGCTTGGCTATCCACAAAAATTACTACCCTTGTAGGGGTAAGATTTTTCCTGTAAATGGCCCGTGCAGCTTTTTCAATAGCATATATTTCTGCCTGAAAAACGCTACAGTAATCCGGGAGTTTGTAACACTCTTTGATTTGTAGCGTTTCACAGTATACACCCGATCCAGTTCCGTTTTCCATTTTGGAACCATCAGTATATAAATGGAGATTGCCGTAGGATTCTACAGCCGTTTCTTCCCATTCTTGTCTGCTGGGAATGGATGTGGTGTATTCTGTACCGAATCTTACACTGGGTATGATATAGTCGGTTGCTCTTTTCGATTCCTCGGTTCCAAAGAGATTTAGAATAGATGCGTGTCCGAATGTGCTGCTTTTCCAGGCTCGTGATTCGTTGAGGCGAATTCCTTGCTTACTCAACCTAGCTATAATTTTTTAATTTCCTCAAGAATGTTTTTTGTTAATGCCACCCGATTGTGGAATTCCCTTCCCCACCACATAAGAGCTTTAAGGGAAACAACAAAATTTAGACAAGCTGCTGCACAATATTTCTCTTCCAACTGACTTTTATTATTTTATTTCCAGTTTTCTTCAACACTTCTTCTCTAAACTTCTTTTCGCAGTCATTGCTTCTAACTTGTTCTATCGCTTCTTAATATTAGGGTATCTTTTAAATATGTATAATTTATCTTTAAATATGTCTAACAAACAATTATATATATAAGGCTTAAATATAACTTTGCAATTTCAATATGTTTTAATATTTGTAATTTCGCTGTAAACTGTACATTAAAAGAACTAAGTCCTTATAGTACTTTGAAATATATAAATAATAATAATAATAATAATTTGATAGTTGCTTTATTGCTTACGTTTATTACAACAAGAAAATTGAATACTTTAATATTAAATATTAATAAAAATATTCTTTGGCCCCCCGTGGGGATTCGAACTCGTACTAAATGTTTAGGAGTTCTCTACGCTATCCACCAGACCAGCGAGCTCTGTTACAAATAGTTGTTGATTTAATGTTAAGTATAATAGAAGCTATGCTGCAGTAGATCGTCACAATCTATCAATAGATATAGGATTATGTATTGGCTTACTACAACTGCTAATAAAAATTTGCTTCTACTTGCCACAAGATGTCACCAGCACACCGATGCTATTTCCTTTTTTTTTTTTTATGAATTTTTGAGGAATATCATTACTCAGAAAATAATTTGAAATGTTAAAGAAATGCAAGGAATCCTCAAGTTTTTGTTGATATCTTCAGGGTTTTTTTCTCAATGGCAGAAAAACTATCTCTTACATTTTAAATCAAAAAAAAAAAAATCTCTACCTAATATTCAGTACTACTTGTTTAATTAATAAATATTGCAGTTATAAAAATTATTGGTATAAAATATCCACTAGACAACATTTAAGAAAAACTAGTAAGGAATGGAGCTTCGACAGAGTATCGAAATTAAAATACCACCTCCCCCCCCCGCAGCCATAATAAAGTATATTCCAAAATTTTAACCGCCCTATAGGAACAAACTAACTTGTTTTTAAAAACAACTAATTAAAAAACTAATTTAAAATAAAGCAGTATATGAACTACTTTGAATTATATTAAGGCGGCAACTACTCTGATTTTGACATGTTTTAATTGCAAATGTTTATTAGATTACAAGTTTATATATATTTAACCATGTTATTTCATCAAATAATATTAACTTTAGGTCATCAGTAATAGTTTTCAATTGGTTATTTTAAAGTCATTAAAAATTTATTTAAATATAACTAATTTAACAAGTAGTTGAAAATATATGCAGACGAAAGTCAATTGACTTATTTAGCGGACATCACCATACAAAATATGTTAGTTCGTTCTATGGAAAAAAGTCCGAATTTCAACTAGTTGTGGTTGACAAAAAACTACTTTATCAACTACTTTTAAATTAGTTGATTTTCCTACAGGGCGTCTATAAAATGCTTATGAATAATCTGCAAAAATATTTGTGTCACACGCTTAATTTAACCGTTGTGTCGATCGTAGAGCCCACGGGTACATTTGCAACTTTAATTTTCCTGTATCTTCCAAACGGTTAGTCCGATTGACCTGAAATTTCATGATATCCTCAACCATACACTTTTGCATCATGTGGAAAAGTTTCATCAAGATTGGAGCAGCAGTTCAGTCGATACAGCCCAAATTCAAGTTAGTGGAATGGCGTCGACTGCTGATGTACCCGGGTACTTGTATGAAAATTCATACAAATATATAGAAATAAATGGCAAAGTTCACTTTATATTGCTATATCTTCCAAGTGGCTGGTCCAATCTTGATGAAACTTCGTATCATAGCTTGGAAATATGTAATTGATATTGGTGTGAAATTTCAGGTTCAAATTGGACCAACCGTTTGGAAAATATAACCCAGTTACTAGAAAATGACCTAGCGTCAACAGCTGATGTACCCAGGTACATCTATGAAAATTCATACAAATATATAGAAATAAATGGAAATATTTAGTTTATTTTATGGAAATTTGTTTATTTATTTATAGAAAATCATTATAATGAAAGTAAAAAATATATTTTATGAATTTTAGCAGCATCTGAGGCATTGTGGATGATCCTTCGAGTGCTCTGCGCACACAGGCTTATTACAAATTGCACATACTTTTCTCGTTTGGCGTTTTGCAATGCAAATATAGCAGTTTCCTTTTCTTTTTATGCGGCCAGAACTGTCACGTTCCTCTTCCTCTTGTGCACCAACATTCATCTTCAAGGGCATACCATATATGGCTTCCATAGCGTGTCTAGTAGAAAATATGCGCGTAATATGGCTATTGTCCGCTCTTATATCGATTTGTGGTCTGCATAACTGATCGCTGAGCTGCTGCAGAAATATCCTACGGCGGTTGGTAGATGGTTTTAGATGGGGGTTGTTTTCCATATATATAACATACGCAGCATACGCAGCTACGTCAAGCATATTATAAAAAAATGCTAAAGGCCATCTATTTGTGCGCCGTTTGGTTGAATATTCAGTCAAGCACTTATCCATATTATCCACGCCGCCTTTATGTTTGTTATAATCAAGTATGAGCAATGGTTTCCGTTTTGGACCTGCAGTTTCTGTAGTGTCGTGGCAAGTAGACAGCATCACAACAGCCTTATTTTTTTTTTGGGACGTATGAGCACATCGTCATGTTGTTACAGAATCCAAATAGCGTAGACTCTGCTTCACGTCCTTTAGGATTGGCAAATGATGCTGGCACGAACATACGCCTTTTGTTGCAAGTGCCCAACAAAGCCAAACTGTTGTCCACCATCAAAGTTTTTGCTAAGTTATATGTTGTAAAGAAATTGTCGCATACCACTGTTCGCCCACTTCCACCAAAATTGTTGACAACTAAGTCCTTCACAACACGCTCACCAACGTTTCTTTCACGTTCGCCGGACGCTGCCATTCCAGTATAAATTTGACCCTGTATTGAAAAAATAAAAATTGAAAAATGAAATTTGAATTAGTCATTTAGTTTATTTGCAACAAGTTGATATAATAAAATGAATGTATGAACACTGATTTACCTGCACGGGATATGATGAAATGGCGTCGCAGACCCACCACACTTTTATTCCATATTTGGATGGTTTGGATGGAATGTACTGTGTGAAGCCAGTTCCACCACGATATGGGTATAATTGCTCATCTACGGTAACGTTTGTGCCACATATATAATACTTGCGCAGAGTGGCATTTAGCATCAGGAATACGTCTGTAATTGCAGCTGCCTTATCATTTTGTTTGCGTGCATTCCGAGTGTTTCCATTATCAAAGCGTATGAAGCGGCTGATTGCCCAAAATCTGCGTAAGCTCATTGATGCACGAAATAATGGATGTGAAGTTGTTTTCCACAGGTCAGTGGTATGAACATAACCGGAATGACATACGCCAGCCATCAAAAGCACACCCAAATATGCACGAAATTCTACTTCAGTTATAGGCACCCATATTCGTGGTTCCGCATCTGGATGCTGCTCATTGTACGCATCAAAAGTTTGCCTTGCCTTTCTATTTGATTCTCGAATAATTACATCACATATTTCATTTGACATCATAAGATTGAAGGTTTCTGCCATTGTCAAGCCATTTGTCGATGGCACTGGTCCAGGATTGCGACTTCTTAGAACGTTGTGCGCACGTATTCGTCCAGGTATTGGTGGTATTGACGACCATACATTGCCATCTCTTGCCGTATAATAATCACCAGTTTCAAGTGGCGGTTCTTCATACTCCTCGTCTGAATCCCTCTCGTCCTCTAGGTGATACACAATTTCCTGGACTTGTTCAGCGTCAGATGATTCACCACCAATGTCATCAATATTTCCTTCTAAGTCTTCTTGATCTACCGCTTGTTCGTGGTCACTCTCTTCAGAGTCAGAAGCCTCAACAAATGTGCGTATATAGTCACGCTGCTCCTCATACGGTAGTGCATTCAATCGACGCGGAGCTAGCCACTCACCATCTGCCATTTTATTTTCACTTTTTATATATTTGCCGCACAAAATAAATTTTTAGGTCTTTACACTTCAAAAATCGCACATAAACTGACTTATGCATACAAAACTACTCAAAACGAAACCTGCGCAAAAAATCATGTTTCTGCCTGCAAAACTGGTTGTGCAAGGGTAGGTAGGCAAGATATTCCCAAATACCCTTTTGTTCCTGTTAGTAGACGTGTTTTCCTACACATTCCAAAAAAAAAATGTTTACATTGAACAAATATTTTATGAGTTATAATTATTCTGCGCAGGTACTAAAAATAGCACTATGAGCAAGAGGGGTTGATTTTCAGTTCAAATATAACGGAATTTTGCGAATGAAAATTCAATGTTAATTATTTTTCTTGGTAAAAAGGGATCAAATTACAAGGATTAAAAAAGAATTTGGAAATTGTTAAATTTTTATGGATTTTGGCAATTCCCATTTTTGGTAAAAATGGATTATTTAGGTACCAAATTTTTTTTTTCCCAAATTATGATAAAAGTTTTGTTAACTAGACAATATTTCCAATAAATAAAAAAAAAAAAAACCAGAAAATTACAAGAATCCAGGTAGTAGTTAATATTTGTATATCAAAAGCAACTATCTGCCATACAAAACGTATGAAGTACCCGGGTACATCTACTGTCGATGTGGATAAAACCCAACAGCTGTTGACACAACGGTTAATTGTTTCACGCTTAGCTGCCACAAAAAGCAATTTGTAGACTGCTCATTATGCCAAAGAATATGTTATATATCAAAAATTTTATTGGTATTTGGAAATTCATACCAACGCACAGTGTGTCTTTTTCAATTTTGGCGTGCCAAAACTCATATCTCAAAAAGTTGTATAGCTAGAGACAAGAAATTTGGTAATTTTGTTTTCAACACGAAAAAAATAACTGTCACAAAAAAAATTGGCGTGATCAGTCAACTGCCATACCTAGCACCCATACAACTGGAAAAGTATTATTGGTATAAGTTTGGATGTATGTATGCTATAATGATAGAATTTGGTATCTGAGTTTATCTTGTAACTTGAAACCTTCAAATGCCACGCCTACCTCAATTGTATGTAAGCCTATTTCCTATATCACCAGAAAATTCAATAAATATAAATAAAAAATTTGTAGCTTTATTTTTGACTTTTATTATTCTGAATCGGAATCAGAATTCGCTTCAATAAATGCTGGAGCCTTTAGTAGTTTTATTATAACATCTTCTGTTAAATTATACCGTTTATATTTGGGCGGTTGTCACAAAGAGTTAATAAACTGCTCAGAAGAAATTAAAATTCTGCGTAGCAAATCTTCATTTGTGTCGATTCTTGAGGTTTTTCTGGTAAAGCTTTCTCTAAAGCGTCTGCTATCTTTGTTTCTGGCTTCCTGAACTTCTTCAGAGAGCTGGTCTATTGGAAGTATGCATGAACTTATAATACTTTCACCATGAAACAAAACCTTCAAATTAAAATAAAGTAAACTGTATAATTGAGGCATGTAGTACCATGCATTGTTAGCAAAGTAAATGTTCCTTGTTTCCTCAGCAAACTTTCCAAAAGAAGTTGGGTCTATTGGAAACCCACAGCCTAAGCACTCTGAAATGATGTAAAACCGTTGAATAAGTTCCAAGTTAATGCCGGTTATTTCCGAAGATAGCTCAGCATTTCTAAAGAACTTCCTAGCAGTGTTGCCATCATTAGTATTACCACCTTTTTGCTTAGGCATGTCAACTATAAGCCGCCCCATTTCACTTCTAAATCTCTGCTGAATATATAGCTTTTTATCTTGAACTTTCTTACCTTGAACTTGTTGTTGCGCACGATTTTAGAAGCAAGCAAATTAAGCAAACATAAAATATGTCATTGAGTGAAAAGTTTTAAAAGTAGAACAATGAAATCTGAATCTTAATTATATTAAACTATCATTATTAAGCATGCATAAAATTATTGATTTTGGCTTAGTAGTTTGCACTTGCGAGGCACAAGAAGCTTAAAACCACAAAATTGATATAAATCTGGTTCCTGTAAATTAATAATGTTGAAATTCATTTTAGTTCGGCAATATATTTGTAATATTAATCCAACAAAAAAAATTGACTATATCCAGTTTTGTTTACACAAATTATCCTTATAGATGCAAAATATACTAAACAATGGAATGAAAAGATGTAGTTGAATATATGAACATTTCTTTTATTCGAGTCAATTTGCGCAATGGTTTTTTTTTAACTTCAAGAAAAAACAATTAGTACTTTTTTTTAGTTACACTTTTATATCATATTTACAGTGGAAGATTTTGGATTTTTCTTACTGAAAATGACTTAAAGTATTATTTGATGATAAAAAAAATCATTATTTTCTATAAATTTTTAAATATATATTTTAATTTTTTATAAAATTATATTAGAATTTAACAATTTATTTACAAAAATAAAAACTTATTGCAAAATCTTTTTCACCTCAAAAGTTATGTTTGGTTAAATTTGGCATAATTTTAGTTCGTTGCATTCAATTTTTCTTCGTTTATTTAAAGTTCTAACTTTGACAAATTTTCAAAAAATATGCAAAATTTATTTTGACTTTTAGATATTTTTTTCAAATAACATAAATATATATCTCTATTGAGAAAATAAGACTTTTTGTACAAATTCTAAATTTTTTAAAAGTCCCATTAAAATTAAAGTATCACGTCTCTTGTCTATTTTCGCACACTTTTATAAACTACGGACTGCCCCTTATGGTAAAGAATATATTTTCAAAATTTGTTTAAAATCGGACAAATGGTGTAGACGGGGCTACTTTTAAAATTTATTTCATTATACTCAAGAATATATGTACAAAATTTGGTTGAAATCGAACAAATGGTGTAGACGGAGCTTCTTTTAAAATAAAGTGCCCCGCCCCCTGTCTTGTACCGCCCACTTCTATAAACTATGAACTGATTCTTATGCCAAATTATATGTGTGCAAAATTTGGTATAAGTCATATAAACGGTGCAGTGGGAGTTCGATAAGAATTTAATTGACACGCCCCTTGTCCAATCCCACCCACTTTTGCAGGCTTAAAACTTCTCATTATACTTAAGAATATATGTAAGAATTTGGTTTAAATCGGAAAAACGGTGTAGATGGAGCTAGTTTAAAATAAAGGACCACGCCCCCCGTCTAGTACCGCCCAATTTTATAAGCTCAAAGAATGCTCAAATTACCAAGAATTATGTATGCAAATTGTGATTTAAGTCAGACACATGGTGTAACAGAAGTACAATTAAAAGTAAAATGCCACGCCCACCTTTCTAGTCTAAAGACTTCACGTTATACCGAAGAATATATGTATAGGTTGGATATACGATGTGGGTGGAGCTTGGATACATACAGACAAGATGTCATTTTGCTTTATATATTTACGAAAGTTTTTTTAATTTTTATGACGTCACTTTGTATGGGAAGTAAGCGTGGTTTCCATCCGATTTTGCCAAATATCATAGTGATGACTTGTGTTAAATATCATAGCTTTTGCGCAATATTTCAAGACATATCTTTAATTTTTGTAGATTGGTAAGAGATTTTACGTTTTAAATAAAGCCGATTTATATGGGAGGTAGGCGTGGTATTCATCCAATTTTTCCAAATATCATAGTGATGGTCTTTATAATATATCGAAGTCTGTGTGAAAAATTCCAAGGCATTTCTGTAATTTGAGCAGATTTTTAAGAGATTTTACGGTAAATATAAAGCCACTTTGTGTCGGAGGTAGGCGTGGTTTTCATACGATTTCTCGAAATATCATAGTGATGGTCCTTACATTATATCGAAGTCTATGTGAAAAGTTCCAAGGCATTTCTGTAATTTGAGCAAATCTTTTAAGAGATTTTACGATTAATATAAAGCCACCTTGTATGGGAGGTCAAATGGCCAAATTTCACACTCAGAATTTATATTGAAGATCAAAGCTTACGTGCCAAATTTCAAGGCATTTCTTTAATTTTTGTGGATTTTTAAGTGCTTTTACGATTAAAATAAATTCACTTTAATTGGGAGGTAGGCGTGGTTTTCATCCGATTCGGTTCATTCTGAAAATTGATCTCCATTTTTTAGAAAGAAGCTTATATTTGGAATTTTATCGCGATAGCTTTAAAATTACGGCTGTAATCGTGTCGACAGACGGGCAAACAGACGGACACAAGGAAATCGACTCAAGAGGTGATAGGATAGGTTAGGTTAGGTTAGGTTAGGTTAGGTTAATCCGGCCGCCTCCAGGCGAAGGCTCACATAGATCAATTCTGGTCCTTAGTGGTACCGGTTGTAAGGAACTTGAAGGGAGTTAGTTAAAATCGGTGAAGATTTGTGCTGAATTCACAAATCTTAGGAGAATTTCTAGAGAGATTTTCGCCACATGTTGTAGTGACGGAAACGTCGGTGAGCCTAAGTATTTGAGTCTCGATCTAAGTAGAGCGGGGCATGTGCATACTAGGTGTTCCAGGGTCTCAGCCGTGCCTGGTTCCTTGCACTTCCTACAGTTGTCATCCGTTGTGATGCCCATCTTCTTCGCGTGAGCTGCCGCCATGCAGTAACCCGTGAGGACACCAACCAGTGTCCTGCATTCTCTGCGCGGTCGTGCTAGGATAAACATAGTTCGTTTATTGCATCGTGTATCACACATGATTTTTGAGATTCTACATATTGTCGTATCTCTCCATCTACGACTCACTGCTTCTGCGGCCCTATCCTCGAGGTTTCTGTACAGCTCTTGCAGTGGGATAGGTATGGGATGTTGTATGGACTCTGATCCTAGCCTGGCGCCGTCCTTTGCTAGTCCATCTGCCTTTTCATTTTCGTTAATTCCCTGGTGGCTTGGAACCCAGTAGATACGCAGTCTCTTTGAAGCGCATAGTGCATCTAGTGCTTCCCTGCTTGCCAGGGCATTTGGGGACCTGATGGTAGGGCAGCACATGAATTTGATCGCCGCTTGGCTGTCTACAAAGATGTTAATATTGGCGTGATGTGTGTTTATGTTAAAGGCAGTCTCTGCGGCCTTCCTTATAGCGCACACTTCCGCCTGGAAGATGCTGCAGTGGTCAGGTAGTTTATAAGGCTGACTTATCGCTGGTTCTGCACAGTAGACTGCCGCTCCCACTCCCGTGTGCAGTTTAGAGCCATCAGTGAATATGTTGACCGCCCGCTGTGCTTTTTCTATACCGTGGCAACAGTCGTTTTGTCATAGGCGTGTTGATATTCTTGAGTCTATCTCTGTGCGAGGTATCATGTAGTCCGTGCTACTGGATAAATCCTTGCTGATAGTACAATGCCCAAACCTTTATTTGTGCCATTTTTCCGGCTTTTAGTTTTGCGTGTATGTCTAGGGGGTCCATACATAAAATTGCTTCTAGTGCTTTCGCTGGAGTAGATTTCAGCGCCCTTGTTATGCAGATCATTGCCTGCCGCTGTGTTTTCTCCAAGTGTTTAAGGTATGTTGACTTTTTCACCGCCGGCCACCACACGATAATTCCATAGAGTAGAACTACCATTACATAGATCTAATGCATCAAAGAGGGTGAGAGACCCCAAGTGCTGCCCAGCATCTTCTTAGATGCGTATAGCGCATTGGTGGCTTTCTTCACTCTCTCCTTGATATTGATTCTCCATGATAGTTTGCTGTCCAGGACGACTCCTAGATACTTCGTATGGGTTTTTGGGGTGAGGTGTATATTACTTATTTTCGGTGGTATCCACGGCAGTATCTTGTACCTTCTCGTAAATAGAACCAGATCTGTTTTCTCGACGTTGATGTTAAGGCCGACTGAGTTAGTAAATCTGAACACCTCCCTGAGAGTGCTTTGCATTATTGAACTTATTGTTGGTAGACATTTCCCCGTTATAATAATGCTTATATCGTCTGCATAAGCTGTTATCTTCGGAGCTCTACCTTCGAAGTTTTGGAGTAATTCGTTAACGACTAGATTCCTAAGTAAGGGCGATAGAATCCCCACTGGGGTGTACCCCTCCTAACTTTCCTTTCCATGGTAGCAGTGCCCCACTTAGCTTGAACCCTTCTACAATTTAGAAGATTGTCTATCCATAGTTCGATTGCTGGTGGTGCCTCTATTGCGCGTAAGCTATTGAGTATTGCAGCAGTTGCTACATTGTTGAATGCGCCTGAGATGTCCAAAAATGCACCAAGTGCGTATTCTTTGTGGTGGAGGGCTTTTTCTATGGGTGCTACTAGGGAGTGTAGCACCATCTCAACCGATTTCCCTTTGGGGTACGCGTGTTGGTAAGTTGCCAGGAACTGGTTTGCACCGTTCCTTAGGTGCAGGTCTATCAGTTTCTCTAGAGTTTTGAGTACAAAGGAAGTAAGACTAATGGGACTGTAGTCCTATGGATACAGGTGACTGCTCTTGCCTGATTTCGGAAGGAATACAACCCTTGCTACTCTCTCAAGAGGTGATGCTGATCAAAAATATGTATATATTTTCTCTACCTGCCACGCCTTCTTCTTGGCCTTACAAACGCAATGACAAAGTTAATATACCCCTTTCGCAGTACGCGTTGGGGTATAACAATTAAGGGGGTACCACATACAAAAACGACAACTTCGACTTTTTTGGGACCCCCTTATGTGCATGTGTCGATTGGAAAATAGTGAAGTTACGGCGGAAAAAGATAAATTTCCACTAATTTTGAAACAATATTTTACGACTTTAATAAACTCTAAATCATCGATTGAGCACTTTTATAAAAAAATACGTCAACCTTAGATTTTTGTCCTCTATCACATATCCGAAAATCATTCAAATCGGCGAGTTACACCTGAGGACCTTATAAAGTGGAACAAACATTTCAAAACGCTTTAATACGAGAGCAATTTGAGAAGTTAGTGTATTTTTTAATAAAATATATCTTGTTCGTTAAAAAAGCGTTTTTTTTCTCAACATCTCCTTTTAGATGGATACATTTAGTCCGGTGTTATTTAAATTTTTGTATTCCTTCCAAATAATATGTTTTATCAAATCAAAAATGGGCGTTTGTTTCATTGATGAACTCCTCATACGACCCATATCTCTGGATGGAAATACTTGCAGAGGGGCTTAATCGGGAGAATATTTGTGAATCAGATAGCAGTTCGTAGCGGTGCGTTGTCTTGGTGGAAGATCACTTTTTTATTGTGAATAATATTTCCCGGTGATTATTTTACCCTTTCACGGTAATCCATGTGGATGGCTCTACATGCATACAAATACGTTTTTGGATTTAATTTATTTTAATTTACGTTCAGCGGTTATTTTCAATAGCTTACTCAAACCTAAGAACGCTTCTTCAAGTTTAATTTTAAAAACGAAATAAGCACAAATAAATTTTGTACAAATTCAACAGCATAATTTTAATACACATTTCTACACACACACATTTTGGCAAAGGTTTATGATAAAATTCTACCAAAAAGCACCCAAAGCTTCTCACGTTAATGAGTTCCTAGTGCGTTATTTTACATTTGCGTGATTTCTTCGAAAATGTTCAACTTTACGCATTCATCAAAATGATTTCAAAATTAAATAAATCCTTTCAATATAGTTGCAACAGATTTAAGCAACCGCACAACGAGCATTTGTTGTAAATGTAAATCTTATAATTTTCCTAGCACTTTGTTTAAACAAATGAGTTTTCTGTGTATAAAAGCAGAAATAAGAAACAAAAAATAAAAAAATTACAGCAACTGTATTCTATATAAAATCGAAATCATGCAAATTTCCGCTAAAGTGCAGTTAGATAATTCTGTGTAATTTTTCTTTGTGCGGATTTGTGCGATTACATACAACACTAGTAGAGTGGAGCAAATGCAAAATAGCAAAATAGTTTTTCATGGCAAAATGAAGAAAAGCGGAAATTTGTTTGAACACGGAAGAAGCGGAAGCTATTGAAAAGCAGAATGTTAAAGAACAGAACGCATGGTTAGAGCGAGTTGGGGTGTGAAAAAGTGAACAAAGATAGCAAGATAGAATTGTGGCTGCGAAGCGGCGGCATGTAGTTAAGACGTAGTGAGCGGCAGATAGCAAAACCAAATAACAGCTGCCAGTTAAAAGCTTCAAAATGTCGAGAATCTTGCTAGAATGTAGACAGCAACGGCCAACAATGAGCGCGACGTAGAACTAGAAATATGCATGAAAAAAAAAAAAAAGCAAAATAATAAAATATAGAAAACGCAGTAAAGCTGCAACAAAGCGCATATCAAATAAGAATGAAATAGCAGCAGCAGCCGAGGAAACTTTCCAGCCACAATTCAAGCTGCAGAAAGCCGCCTGAAAGTAGGCAAGGCTTTGAGCGTATCATTTTTATTATTATTTTTTTTTTCTATAGTCTTGCGTACGCTACCGTTTCCGTTCCCATTCTTCAGGCTTCGTTCTTCTTGTGTCGGCGGCAGTTCAATCAGAGCATAAAGAGCTGCATTGCTTATGCTGAAATTCCTCTGCTGCTGCTGCTTCCTTGCTATATTGCACAATTTCTCTGCTGATATCCTGCTGCATATTTTATGCAGCCACATTTTTATGGAAGTTACAGTAAGTAACGGTTATGATGGTGGCAGCCATTTTATAGGCATGCCACAGCTGCCTGACGCTACTATTGATAGCTAGCACAAAAGAAAAGATGTTGGCACTAAGGAAAACACAAAAATAAAATATCCTTTTCAATGCAGCAGCAATAGATAAACAAGAAAATTGCTTAAGCCTTAAAATACAAAAATACTGTAAAATGCTTGAAAAGGGTTAAATAAATAGTTTTCTTATAAGTAGCTCACTCTTAGTATTTCCAGCATCACTAACAAACATTTTAATTTCCTTTTCTCAGCGCTATTTTGTGTTTTTATTGGTATTTTCTATAGAGTTATTCTACAAATACAAGTGAGTATGTATGTGTCTATGGTATGTGTAAGTAACTCAAGCTCATTCTGACATTTCCTGTCATTGTTGTTCTACTCGAAAATTTACATATGCAGCTATATGTGTCGAAAATATTTGCATTGTAATGTTTTAGCTCGAGCTCAAATGTCATTTGAATTGCATTTCTAGTGAAAGAAATATCCCCTCACCCCCCCGCCCAACTCTTATTGCTTGCCATCTGTGTGTTTTGTTCTGCCATCAGCTTTATCTACCTCACCTTCCAACTGACTGTGTTTTCCTATGAGCTGCCACTAACATTAATTAATTTTCTTCATTTTCATTTTATGTGTGTACATATCTATGTTTTGCTGCTCTCCTCACCACTCCTCTTTTTCATACCAATGACGTTGATTCAAGATGTTGTGAAAATAGTAAAAAAGAAAAATAAAAGAAAATCTCTCTGAGAAATCATACAAATATTTCGTTTTAATTTCCCGCAAAATATGTAGTGAAAACTGCAACTCATCATTTAAATTTTTCAGTTAAACACTTTGGTATAGTTAGATACTTAGCTAAAAATAGAATTATTGAGGTCATGTTAAGTATTTCTACATTATTTTAAATATTATGCCTTGAAAAACTACTCATAAAATTTTCTGCGAAGTTTTCCAGTCTTTAATGAGTTAGTTAAAAACCAGCAATTCTTTGATATAATAAAACTATTTAATTTTGTGATGCTTTGAAAACAATCAATGAAATCAATAAAAATCATCACAGCTCTCAAGATATGGGTAACTCAGCGAAAAATTATGCGTTGATAGTTCAACTCAAGCGCAGTTTACTGTATCAGTGATACGTGTTAACTCAATTGCGCTATAAGGTGTGTCACTCGCTATGAAAAAAAAATTTTGCCAATTCCGACCTTCATTTGAAAGCATATGTTGAGAGGCCTTTATACCATAAAAAAAATTTTTTTAAACTGACCAAAAATGGTCTTTTTCGTATAATTTTATCTTTCAAATGTGTGTCGAACTCGGCAAACTTTTTTCGCTGACCCACCTTATTGCGCTATGACGCAGTTTGAAATGATATGTCTCCTGTGTAAACAGCTCTTTAATAAACGCGATTAGAATTTATGTTGGATAGCACGTTGAGTTATGAGTTACATTTTTGAGTGTGCTAACTTGTATAGCACATTAAATTATTTGGTAAAATAAATGCAGCTCATTTTGAAAAATACGATAAAACGCAATTAATCAATACAATATGGGGGGAAAAAAATTGTTTTCAGAGTTGAAATGCACTATAATTTTTTGAAATCTCTCTTGATAAGTAAAACATTCTGTAAAAATTTCAATGAATTTGTATGTTATTTAGAACTTTCCCTAGTTTGTTGAAATTTGGGCATTCATGTGAACTCACTAATAGCTAACAGAATTTGCTACTTAATTTATTACCAAAATATATAATACATATAATTTTTTCAAATTTATAAGAATTTCTGAAGAGTTTGCTTGTGCTGTAGTGGCAACGATGGTCCTCTGTCAGAATTCGGGTGTTCGTCGAAAATAAACCCAAAACTATGCGAGAACTTGTAAGGAATGGAGATTCTGCAGGTTAAAAGTAAAAGTAGCAAAAAAAAAAAAAAAACTCACCCTGAGATAAAAAACAATAGTTAAATCACCTAAATAGGCTTGGGTAAAGAGAATTGTATGGGAATTAAAAACTTATGCTTATTCACCCAAGCATTTTATTGTTTAATACATTGCTTTGAAAGCACATACTTTGATGCCATGCCAAAAAAAAAAAATATTTGATTCACACCTTAGCCCAAAATCCATAAATACAAAATTTTAAAAAAACAAAAGATGCATTTTTTAAATAACTACTAAGCCGATGTTGCGTTAAAACGCCAACACAATCCAATCATTCTAATATTCAAGCGATGATAACAGGTCATACAATAAGTCCGTAGGATAAGTAAGAAAAAAACCAAATTTTGATAAAACTCGATTAAATCATAGATTACTAGAATAAAAGCCCGTCCTACGACTCACAGAGGGGTATTGAGCTGGGTTTTTGGCTTAATATGAAAAAAAGTGAAATGGAAGCTGCGAACTTTTTTTGGATACCGTTTTTACTTAAGTCTTAAGTCAATAAAATTCTGCGTCATTAGCAAAAAAAGTTAATGCTTTAAGTGTACTAGTTCAAAAGTTACATGCTGTCAAATTTAACTTATTTTGGCTTTCGTTCGCGCACAGCAGAGAATCGCAATTTTTGAGCATTTTTATATGAAATTTTTATCTTAAAAAAAGTCTTTTGTGAAAAGTTTTTAATTAAGCTTTCAACTTCAGGTTGTTCTTGTTCTAACGCCACAAAAATTAATTAGATAAAGTGTTGGAAATAATTTTTTTGTGTTTCTTAAAAAAAGGAATCAAAAAATTCCGATATTTTGCTATACATGTGGAGTTAAAGTTTATTTTATTGTATCCTGATGCCATCTTATTATGATTTGCTTATAATATGAACTGTTATTATTAAGTGTTTAAAATTTTGTTGTGCTCTTTTGTGCATATTAGAAACTATTCAACTTTTTGCAAAAGAACTGCAGTCGCTATTATCAAACTAAGCAAGTGCAGCCATTAAAGAGTGTTTTTTTTTTTTTGTTACTGAGCTGCTTGTTTTTTGTTGTTTTTTTGTTTTTCTTATTTTGCCTTTAATTTTGTAGCTATACCCTACAGTCTGCATATCTGACTATAATTTTTTATAGTAAAATCTTAAACGTTATTGGAGAGCTACATTTAAAATATGATATGTTACAAAAACAATTTTCCCTATTCGTATTTTCTGAAATAATTTCCCATATTATAAGGATCCTCAATTACACAATATACTTTTACGAAATTCTAAGTTTTTTATGTTAATACTGATCTGTTCCTTCATATTTTTGGAATCCATATTTGGCATTGAAATTCTTAAGACAATTAAAAATCATTAATAAATTATGTTTAATATAGCGTGTATCACTTATCGATAATGCGGAATAGTTACAATTTCTCCGTTAAATCTGTGTTTTATTTGCTGTTATTTTATATAACAATCGTATGCTTTGAAGCAATTAATTGTGATGCACTATTTTGTTATATGGGTATTCAGGTGTTCAAGTGCACTTCAACTTTAATATGAAAATTAAATGCGTTGTTTTTTTTAAGGATCTACTTCTTATACATTTTTCATAACTCACCAAAATTTGTCTGATTTAATAATTTGTCTTAATTTAAACTCTAGACTTTTAAATTCAACGATAAGTTTCAATATTTAAGAGATGAAATAAGTGACGAATTTTTCCTGCGGATATAAGAAAGGCTTCGTAGAAATAATAAACCAGTTTTTTCATGCATTCAAATTACGTTGGACAAGAGCACATAGAATTGAGGCAACGTTTTTGAGTTCTTATCTCGATTGGTTGGCTGCTTCAATATCTTTCATTACCTCTAACCCTCAAAAACGTGGCGGAAATACCTCGAGAATATTTTTAATAGGTTTTTGATAACTTCTGATCCAATAATTTTAAGCAAAAAGAAATTATCCTAAAAGAAGTTGCAAAAGTTGCCACAAATTGCAGTAAATTTCATTGTATGTGACACCATTGGTGCCAACAAAAAAAAAACCACGGTGAAAACACTGATGAAACTGATGAAGATAACGATGCAAAGAGTGGTGAAAGTGATGACATAAATTTTCATGATCCATACGATGGAGTTTTATCAAGTGGCAGTGTTTAAAAATGAATATTTAAATTATAAAAACAGACCAAAACTATTTACTTTGGAATTCCAATTAAAGAAGTGTTTTTCTTTAAAAAAAAAACACAAAAAAAATTCACAAAGGATATCAACTAAAGTGTGTTATTTTTTTTTTTTTTTTTTGACTTATTCTAACTAAAAAAAACGTCAAAAGTTTCCTCCGCCTTCTAGGTGTATTGATATCCATTTTCAGGTTAGTATACCCCACTGTGCGACGAGTTGAAAGCATTAACTCTAAACTGAAAATATTTTTTGCCATTAATTCAGTGCATTTACAATATACTGTTCTGAAAAATGTTCAGCCTGAAAGTATGCACACATATATAAAAGGCAAGCGTGTCATTGATAAGTATCAAATGAACTTCCATACTGCATACTTTCAGGCTGATCGCAAAAAATAATTACAGTTTGAGCGATAGCGGGCGCAGAGCAGCGTGCTTAACTTTTATATATTTACAACGAGTATAGCAATTTTCCAACTTCTCAATAACACTTTTATAGTACAATTTCTCTTTCTCGTCAAAATAGGCCTCAGTTTCAGCGATTACTTCATCATTGGACTTGAATTTCCTTCCAGCAAGCATTCTCTTGAGATTTGAAAACAGCAAAAAGTCGCTGGGGGCTAAATCTGGAGAATACGGTTGGTGGGTAAGTAATTCGAAGCCCAATTCATTCAGTTTTGCCATCGTTTTCATCGATTTGTGACACGGTGCATTGTTGAATCCTTCAATTCTTCCAAAAGTGCACAGTAATAGATGGTGGTTCCTTTTTGGAGATAGTCGATGAATATTATTCCTTTCGCATTCCAAAATGCAGACGCTATCACCTTACAAGGCGACTGTTGAGTCTTTGCTCGCTTTGGATTCAATTCGTCGACTGCTGTCCACTCAGCTGACTGTCTTTTGGATTCTGGTGTGTAATAGTGAAGCCATGTTTCATCCATTGTCACATATCGACGATAGAATTCGATTTTACAAACACTCCTCTGAAGCATCAATTCGTTGTTGTTTTTGGTCGACTATGAGCTCACGCGGCACCCACTGTGCACAAAGCTTTCGCATAAAAACTGCCAAGACCAGCATATAAATTATACTAGGTTTTTTGTTAATTTAACATAAGTTTTTTCTCATCTGCAAATAGCTGCTGAATCACAACAAAATCGACACATTTAAGAAGCAGATGGTGACTGATGATAAAAAGTGGGTCCCTTACGATAACATCAAGCTTACTATTTTGAGGTTCATCAGGTTCACGAACCTGACAAGCTAGCGTGTCTGACTGGCTCAACCTTGTGAGACCAGTATCATTCAGGTGGATGTGGAAGCTTTTCAGTTTTAACAAAAATATTTGGTTCATGCTAGATTTTCAAATTTAAAGCTATACTAATAAGGCCTCATAAGGATATATGATGGGCTTCAGTCTTTTATAAAATCACAAGGGGACAATCCTAACTAGGTAACGCCTCAAGATCAGACAACAAACCTCACTTTCCAGCGTGTCTGACTGCTTTAACCTTGTGAGTCTATCATTCATGTGAAAATTTCCTAAAACTGACTCAAACCTTTAAATGTATTTCCGTAAAAATGGCAGACTGCCAGCCGTCAGTTTAATGTTATCAGCATGCCTATGTCAGAGAAGTGTAACAGTACAAATATAACGAAAATGAAACCATCCTTTTGTTGTTCCTAAAAAATATCAAATTTGCTTGGAAATATTGTTTATAAAAACACAAAACTGCAAACTTTTTTAAAATTCAAATCAGACACAAACAGTGCACCATAACAGCGAAAGGATTTAATTAAGTTCGCGAAGTATATTGCATCCGAAATATTTTAAGTATGCCTAAGTTGGCAGCACTGTACTACTTACCAAACTACTTCCTATTATCTTCACTGCTACTATACATCTTGATATCTGAAGCTGACACTTTGCATCATTTTGTGCTATGCACCAACACGCCCACACAACTAAAGCACATTACGTTTCCTTTAGAAGCTCATTTCCTGATAATTGTCGTCTAAACTTTAGATACTGCTGCGTCTTAGTGATCCTGTTCAGGCAGTTCGTGTCCTGTTCTGCTGCGATTCTAACGATTTCTGCCATTTCTATGAATTCTACCATTACTGGCAAGAATTGCTGCGGGAATTTTTAGTTTCTATGACGACGCTGGGGATTACTGGAATTCCCACTGACGTAATTATATCCTGATACATGCATAAAGCAGCATATGCAAGAACAAAAACAAGAGCGAGAGCAAGAAACTACGTTGAGCGGAAACGGAAGTAGCAGTGAACGCTTAAGGTGTCAAAGCGCTGTGCCTGCGTCTTTGCCACTGTTATATGATGTTGTTGTAGTCAAAGTATGCTATGAATTACGATGTTAATAATAATGTGATAGTGATGATAATGATGACGATGATGATGATGATAATGTTGATTATGACAATCATGATGCTGCTGCTGATGAAAATTATGCTGACGATGACACCACTCGATGTCAGCGTGTGTTGTACAAACACTTCAACAACTTCTTCAGTTCCAGCTACATTTGTTTAATTTAGATACATGTGTACGGGCATGTTTTTGCTGTATGCAGTTGGTTTTGTAATTGTTGTTTTTGTCTTTGTGCTCTTACGCTTATGTATGTTAGTCTGGGCGTTGGTATTTAATACAAAACAAAGCCTTTGTAGCTTCTGTTGATGTTTTTCCTAAATTGCTTTGTTTTCATTGTGCGTGCATTAAAGTTGTTGTTATTGTTGCTACTGCCATTGTTTTGCTTCCTTTATTACAAATGCTTATTCTTTTACTTCTTCTTCTTTTTCATTTTCATCTTGCATTGTAATTACATTTTCTCACACAAATGCAAATACTGTCTGTTGTTTATATACTGGTTTTAGTTCTTGGCTTTGTTTTCAATTTAAAATAAAATTACTTAAATTCGGTATTAAGTTGCTTTGTATCTCCAACAGGTGTCATTCTATCGTAGTTTTGAATTTTTCATTTTGAGATACACTAGAAAAAAAAATAGTTTTAGAAATAAAAAAGAAACCTAGGCATGAGTGAGTAATGAATAGTATGAGTTGTTATACATGCTATATATGACAAAATCAACGATGTGGTTTTGGTTAATAATATTCAATCAAATTCGCTCTGTGCATCGAGGCACTATTTTATAAATAATCTATTCACTATGCTATTATTTGAACTTAATATTGATAGTAACCGATCAATTTCCGTGATTTTAGTTAAAGAGTCATAGTAAAATCTTATATGGAAACCGTTTTTACTTAACTTTTAGAAGGATCTAATCTGTAATATTGCAGCTAGGATATGTGATTTTTTAATGTCGATGACTTTTCGATGTCCCATTGTTAAGAGGAACAATATCATATTATTCAGTTGTCCGATCTTATTTCTATACCTTATCCACTGTTATATCATGGGTCTCAAACTGTTTTGTGTTATTTTGATATGATTTTCAAACTTTAACTCCAGTGCCTCTCAAGCTACGGGGTTAAATTTTACTGTGATTCTTAAATTGCCTAGCGAGAGCTTCTCAAATATTTGCTTTGCTATTTCAGTGCTTTGTTTACTGTTACCTTAGTGCTTTTAATATAACCATAGATAACCAACAGCTGTTTATAAGCTGAAATATCTGCTTAATCTTCAACGGTCAACGGAACTTTTTTAAATATATGATAGCAGAATCAATTTTTTACCCTGTGCCATTTGCAAACAGCAAAATGCTCAGTCAGAAAATTCTACTAAAAATTGCTTTTATGAGATTATATTTCCATTTTTATGCATTGCTACACTTGGCAATTATATGGAAAAATAATTTTTATTCCCCTGTCCAATGTTCGTACAAGATTTCTAGTAAAAGGACATCACCAAGTGGTAACTCCATTCTGTGTTTCAATATGCTATTCTATTCTGTATCGACAATTTTGCTTGTATGTTCTTAGCCACGCCCCATTTTCCAATGCCGATGCCAGTTTCTAATGGAAAGTCCTGTTCAATTAGTAACTCCATTCCGAGTTTCATTGCTATGCGACGTTTAGTTTTAAAACTGTTCGTTATCACAAATTTTAATTGCATGGTCAGAGCCACTCCCCCTTTTTTAATGCTTCCTCAACTTTGCTAGTTAAAGGACACAACTAAATTGCAAGTTCGTACCGAGTTTCATTGATGTGTGACTTAAATTTTAAAGCTTATACCGAAAATATGGGCTCCTAAAAAAGTAACACGCCCCTCTTCCCACGCCCATACAATATTTTCTCCGAAACGGCTCGTTTGAATTGAGGTCGAATATGAAATTCCAAGGCTGTGCGACCTATAATAATAAAGCTCTTCGATATCGAAAATTTACATTGTTAAGCAGGTGCCACGCCTAATTGTGCAATGTCCACCTCATTAGTTCGATCGGCACTAAACTTCACAAGAACACTCCCAAGACTTTCAAGACAACACTCCAAGAGTTTCCCAGAAAATTTCATTAAAATTATATAAGCGGCTTAGGAGTCTATACCCGATATACACACTCACATACAAAAACATATATGTCCATCTATTTATCTATACTATTATATAAAATTGAAGTGAACATTTTTGTTGCCAAATTGAAGGGCCGACTTTTATGAAATAAAATTAAAAAAATCTAATTTATTCTATAGCACAGTACAGCAATATTTTCCTTTTGACATTTGAATAATAAGCATATTTAAATAAAGTGTAAAGCTTTTTTCGATCACTGCTTGATCGTTTTCTTTTCACACGTTTGTGTTGCGAGAGTTTCTGTTAATTTCATGTTGCTCTCTATTCTTTTCTTTTTTGCTCAGATACCACAGCACAAAAAAAAACAGATGAGCCTCGAGCAAGCCGAAAAATTAGATACTCTTACATGCTGTGCTGCGCTGTAAGACAAAAAAAAAAACAAAAGAATTTTTTATTCCACTTGACTTGCTTATGAAATTCTATTTCTCTCCACACCATTCAAAGATTAACAAAAACGTGTTAGCGCTCTTTATTGATAAAGGGAAAAGATCCGTGGTGAAACCATAGACCAAACAGATTTTTTAAAAATAGTCCAAAGTAGAGAACGTACAAAGGCAAAAAAACACAGGTGCGTCGTTGGACACACGAGAGAAGCGAAGCTTTTTCGCAGTTACATATATCTGATAGCTTAAACATTTTTTTCTTTCTAATAAATTAACTTTTAAATTCAAAAATTTAAAATAACAAAAAATAAATTCCATATATATAGGAAACATATTTACTACTTATTTTTTATTGTTGAATGTCAAATCTCCACGCCAATTACATATACGGGCATATAATGCCAGCTACTCTCCATTTTAACTCTCCACACATGGTTGTGAACTTGGCTGCACTGAACAAATTTTTTCCTTCAACAGCGTACTACGTAGCGAAAAAATCTGTTGAAAATTTTTCAGATTTCACTACAAGCATGGTAGAATAAGATAAGGTAGATTGCATTTCAGACTGCGCTCTCTTTCTCATAGCCAAAAGGGTCCAAATCAATACAAATCACTTTTTTGTTTACATTTTCTCAATTAAAGCTATATCATCGCTTTCAGATTTTCTATGAGCTGCCAAATTCGTATTGACAGTTATGGCAGTCTGCCTCTCCGAAAGGACCTTCTACCTTCTACCTTCTCTTATTCTACCATGACTCCAAGCAAATCACAGAACGAAGAGTAAAAAGCTTCGCTTCACAAATATATATTAAAGAGCGCACACGAAACCAAATTTAAGAAATATTTTAGATACCTTGCCGATGTCATGCATGCGTTTGTTAATTCCATAATTATTGATATCATCTATTTTTTTGACACTTAAAAACGCACTTGTCAACGCACTTGTGGGCATTGCTAATTTTCTTCGTGCCAACAACACCACAAACGCATTCACAATTCAAACTCACCGATACTGGAGACACCTTGTGGCAAATAAAAGCAAATTTTTTTAAGTTGTAGCATAGCAAATACACAATCCTCTATCTATTGATAGATGGTGACGATCTACTGCAGTATAGCTTCTGTTATAAGTAACATTGAATTAACAACTGTTTCTTACAAGTTTTTGTGGCCTGGTGGATAGTGTATTGGACTCTCATTTAAGAGGACTCGGATTCAATCCCCATGGGAGGCAAAACATATTTTTAGTATTTAATATTAAAGTATTAAATTATCTTGTAATTATCGCTAGCAACAAAGAAACCATAAAATTTCCAAGAAAAAATCTGTCGAAAATTTTTCAGATTTCACTCTAAGCAAATCACAGAACGAGGAGTAAAAAGCTTCGCTTCAAAAAATTAAAAAAAATGATAAAGAAGCAAATGACAACCTTTGATCACCGTTTGTGAGAAGATAGCTCACTACTACCTTGATAATTGTGTCATGTTATGGCATGTTAACTTTTAGATGTATATATCAGGTGTGCAAGTATTAAACCGCTGTTTACACATTAATGGTTATAGCTTCAATTGTGCTTATTGTGTTATTGTTTTATCAGCTGTTTTTGATTGTTCTGACATCTGTCAACACTAGAAATGGCGCAACAATAAAAGTTTTATTTGGTAAAATACATTTTGAAATCGTTAAAATGTCGAGTTTTGTGCCAGAAAACGTTGATTTGCGGACATAATAGCGTTTTTGTTTCCCTTTCAAAAAAAAAAAAACTGCAGCTGAATCTCAGCGACTGCTTGTGAAAGCATACGGAAATCATGCTCTCTCTCTCTGAAACAACTTGCAGAGAATAAGTCGACTAAGGTCGATGGGCAAACGATGGGATGGGAAAGATTTAAAAGGTCGGAAATTGGGTACCGCATAATTTGAAGGACAAGCAGATGGAGAGACGAAAAGCCAAATGCGAAATCTTGCTCGAACGGTACAAGAGGAAGTCATTACTGCATCGCATCGTCACGGGGGCAGATCCAGGCGCACCATACGACTGCAAGACAAAATAGCTACGGTAGGAAGACGAGGCTCTATATTTGCTGGGCCTAAAAAAGGGTGGTATATTATTATAGGTTTTTTGACTGGGTGAAACGGTTAATACTACGGCTAATACTACTATTTGAACCATTCATGGTCGAAAAACGCCACAAGTATCAAAGTAGTGATTTTCCTGCATGACAATGCTCCGTCGCATACGGCAAAACCATTTAAGAACACTTTGGAAGCACTCAATTGGAAAGTGTTGCCCCATGCGGCTTACTCACCAGACTAGATACCATCCGATTATCACATTTTTGCATCGATGGGCCACGTACTTGGTAAGCAGCACTTCACTTCCTACGCAGATGTTGGAAATGGCTCGATGAATGGTTCGATTCAAAAAATACAAACTTTTACTGGCAAGGGATCCACAAACTGCTAGAAAGATGGAATAAATGCATAAATTCCGATGGAACATACTTTGAATGATATCTGTTTTGATACTTTTCGAAAAAAGACTTTTATTTCAAGGAAAAAAAAAAACAGCAGCTTAAAACTTGCACACCTGGTATATATAGATAGATTGAGTAAATGTTTCATATTTTAAAATATATATGCTATTATGCATAGTGACCCAAAGAATTGTATACACACTTTACGTGACTATAAAGTGACATGTATTTATATGGAATACAGCTTATAAGTACAAATTAAATAAAACCGACTTTGAAATTACTTAGTCAGTTCAAATGTCAATTTGTCAATCACTGTATCACCATTTGCCTTGAATTGAGCTAATATTGCCTGTTTTGACAGATACATAAATCGTATCCTTTGATGAGTACACACATAAAAAAAAATCCAATAGCGTGAGACCTGGAGAGCCCAGATGCCAGTCGATGGCACCTTTTCGACCAAGCCATCTATTCGGCAGATTATCATTAAAATAAACTCTCACAATGATAGCGGGTAAGTGCTGAAAATAATAGTCCCCTTCATTCACAAACTGCTCACGAATGCTTTGCGCGACAATTTCATGAAGAAAGTTCAAGTAAACGACACCAATCACAGTGTTATCAAAAAAGAATGGTCCAATTAAACCACACCACACTGGAACTCCTGGCTAGTTTTTTTTTCTCATGCGGCACTTGTAGATGTCCGTGGTCACCCATAACTCTCTTTTTATGCATCTGCAATAGTCCCGTCTTTTTCACACTTATCCCTAATGCGAATAATGTGGTGAGTCTCGTAGGTGTCTCTCTCTAAAACTCTCTTCTAAATCGTCTTTGCACTTCCACTACGTTCTCCCACTTAGGTGGTGGCCGTTAAACATTGGTTAAGGTGCGTGGCTGGTATGCGAATTAACCTAGGTTCATATCCCATCTGACACAAAAAGTTGTTTTAATGGAGTCAATTTTTCAGTTCGGCTGTCACTTCTCTGCAGACTCTTCTTCCTCAGAGAGTAAAAACTGACATGTTAAGATTCTTGAGAACATAAACTCAGCTCAAAGCAAATTGTTAAAAATATCGACAATAATTCGAGCAAACTGTATTTTTTCACTGTATTTAGAATCAATACCTTGGCATGTTATGCCATATCTACGCATTCCATGTTCCATTGCTTGCTTGAAGGCATTAGGAGCAGAGCATCTTTTCGCTTGTCGTTGAACATTCGTCATTAATAAAATTTAAATTTCTGAATTTCAATTTTGACATTGAGTAATATTCTTGCTTTGTCTTTCTTGGAAAAGGAAAATTATATTGCATTACGACAGCAAGTCAAAAGCAGCGCTTACTCAACTACTTACCCAACCACTTACTCACTTACTGCTCTTGATGCTGCTGCTGCTGCGTTCACTTAACTAAACAAAAGGTTTAATTAAGGTTAAGTTTGTGCCTGTTGGCAGGTTTCAATTCGGAAAGAAGCTTTTTAAATGCTAGCATATTTTATGAAATTTTCATTTGAAGCAACTTTGCATTGAGATACCTTAAATAATATTAATTTAGACTGGTTTTAGATAAAAAAACTGTAGACTTTGTCATTGAAACTTTAAAGCGGCTGTGAAGAAAAAAAAAAACTAGAGTAAATTATTTAGTAAAATTAGAGTAAACAATTAGAAATTGAAGGGAGTAGAAGCGGCTTAGCTCAAAGCTGATTATAAATAGTTGACAATTTTTGAATTCAAACTTCAGGTATGTGATAATGATTATATCACATAATTTGAATGACTACTTACTTATACATATGTACAAACGTGAGCGTAAAATACGACACTAAAAAAGTTACCGAATAACTTAAAAAAGCTATTATAAAAGTTCTCTGTATACTTAGATGACAAAACTTACATGGATATGAATATGAATTGAAAGATTCGTTATTATCATATTATTAATATAATATTATAAAAGAAAAATTCCACGAAAATCAAATTGACATACATCATCTCTTTGTCGATTACAAAACTGCGTTCGATAGCCCGAGAAGGGATTGCCTATACGCAACAATGTCTAAGTTCGGTATACCTGCAGAGTTGATTAGACTTTCCTCATCCGATTTTTCCAAATTTCATAGCCAGAATTTAAATTTAAGATCAAAGCTTGTGTACCTAATTTCTAGGCATTTCTTTAATTTTTGTTGATTTTAAAGACTTTTTTCGAGTAAAATAAAGTCACTTTATATGGGAGTGGTTTTTATCCGATTTGTTCCATTTTCGAAGTTGATCTTCCTTTTTTAAAAATAAACTTATATTTTGAAGTTCATCGCGAAAGCTTTAAAATTACGGCTGCTATAAAGTGTTTAAGCGACTCCCTAAAAGTATTGTATTCCGATAACAAGCAATTTAACTTTTTTTGGTTATTATGTGTCGCAACGAGTAAACGTGTTTTCATTTGCTCGACAATAGTTTTAATTTTAAAGTGTTTAACGTGTGTGTATGATCGCCATCCTCTTGATTCGTTTCAACGGGAGATATGGATTTGTAATTGGTATTAAGGGGGTCTTCTCATTGAGCAACTTTTTGCATTTATTTATAGCTTGGGTAGTTGTGAATATGCCCCTAAAAGGATTTTTAGAAATTCGAAATACTTTAGAAGATACAGCCTTTTTTGTGAAGCAAGGTCTGATGGACAAGAAGGTGATGGAGGTAATAAAACCAGCTTACGAAGCGCTGTCGGCAGAAATTTGCTTGAAAGATGCCTTGGATCTGAAACTCAGAATTCCAATGAGTCCTACAATTCTGTTCTTTGGTCACTTTCGCCCAAACACATCAACTCAGGCGCACGCACCATGGAAGTGGCCAATTTCATTGCAACGTGCCTCTTCAACGACGGTTTTATACCCATACTTAAAATTATGGGTTTGATGGGTATTGCGATTTGCAAAAACGCATACGAATACGCACTATCTCGCAATGAAGACAGATTGAACCGATCAGAAAATCGAGCTGCGGCATCATCAAAAGCTGGCAGAACGGCTCGCAGAGCAGAGAGGGCAGCAGAAAGCAGTTTCTACGAAAAAGAGGAAGGTGGTCTGTATGGAGCTGGCATCGCCGACTAATATTTGTAAGTAAAAATAGTCAGCTCTTTAAAACTGCATTTGAACATTTTTGATTTTTTTTTTTTTTCCCAAAAAAATTACTTCAAACTTTAAACGCGTTTATCTCGAACCCACGTTTTTCGAACTGGCGGCCATGATATCTCCAGTTCAACTGAACCGATTTTCATGAAACAAAATGGAATCGACGCAGAATTGTCACCATTCTCGGGTGAACCTCGACCATAATTTTAAAAAATTTTTTACAATTTTTTTTTACACTAAACTACAAAAAAAAACCCGAAATTGAAATTTTTTTTTTGAATGACCGCCATTTTGTCAAAAAAATCACAAAATTAAGCTTGAGCTTCACCCGAGAATTACATCTATACTGATTATAATCCCGTTTTTTCTTTTCATTTCAGACGCTCCGGAGACCCGGAATCGTGTCCGCCGTGACGACACCTTTTTTTTCACCACCAACTTTGAAGTCTCATTACTTTTTGAACAGCCCACGTATCGAGGCAAAAAAAATGTTTTTATTTACTTTGAACCTTTTGTAATACAATAAATAAAAAAAGTTTTCAATTATTCTTTGCGTTTTCAAATAAGAATTTTTTTAAAAAGGGTCAAAAAAACGGGGTTTGAATGAGAAGACCGCCTTAATAATTATTAAAACTTTTGTGCAATTATAATTGCTACATTAAATCGAGGTCAATCATTGTTTCCCGCTTTATTAAAACCAAAAATATAAAAAAAAGTAATTAAATAAACACAAACCCAATGTCAACTAGAGCTAAAGCTTTGAGTGCAAAAAATCTGCCATCAACTACCACGCAAGGTGCCTCTCCCGCTGCCAACAGTGCCAATAACGCAGCTCTTTCCCTTGATCAGCTGGATGACCGCCTAAAAAAACAAAGTGAGATGCTCATTCTAAGTTTTCAAACGGAACTAAGCCAACTCCGCAATGAGCTCAACGCAAGAATGAAAGAGATGGAAAGAATGTGGCTTGAAAAACTAAACAACATCAACGCTATTCTTACTCACATCGTTGAGCGTGTCGAAAAACTTGAGTTGGATGCTGTAAACTCTGAAGTAGCTATGATTGAGCGTGTCGAAAAACTTGAGTCGGATGCTGTAAACTCTGAAATAGCTTTGATCAAAGAAGAAGTTTATAGTATGCACAAGCTGGTTGCTGATCTTGACCGGAGAGAAGTTGCAGCTGATGCTGTCCTTTTTGGAGTCCCGGAGAACTGTGAAGAGAACTTATCTCTCTTATTCAACAAGCTTTTCTTAACAATCGGCTGCAGACCTACTCCGCTTAAGAGTGTGTTTCGCGTGAGAAACAATGCACGCAATGCCAAAAGCACTCCAATCATTATGAAGTTCTCTAGCTCGTATGAGAGGGACACTGTTCTCCGATCTGCAGCGGCTTATCGTAGATCTAATGTGAAAAACCTATCGCTGAATGACTTAGTACTCAGCTCTAACACAAGCATTTATTAAAATGAGAGCTTGACTAAGCGCAGCCATCAACTTCTGCAGAGTGCAATCAGACTGAAGCGTCGCAAACTGCTGTTCTCTGCGTATGCGAAGAAGGGGCTCATCCAAGGTTGATTTATAAGGTTGTCGCAGGGCTGATCGCACTCTCTTCTCAGTACCCATAATTGTCAAAACCAGCCAATTTTGCGAATGACTACGAAAGAAGAACGGATGATAATAGAGAGCACTTGTAGATTTTCTATGAGCTGTCAACTTCGATTTGACAATTATGGGTACTCGCTCTCTCCCTTGCGACAACCTTATAAATCAACCTTGGGCTCATCTATGTGAAAATGATGGAGAATGGTGTGAGCTTACTAGTTGAAAGCTGTAACCAACTTTCTGCTATTGTTGCGGGTGAGCTGGATGACAATTATCGGAAATGAGCTTTTATGTTAATAATATTTTAGTAATTATAACTTATGCAAAGATTTTTCTGCTTTCTTCCTTATGTATTTTCTCCTCTGTTTATCTCTTAATTTTAGCGAGTTTTGACAGAAAACTCATCTGTTTATTAGTTGATACTATATTTTCTTTAATCTCCTTTTTATGAGAGTCGGGCACACGGAAATCGATTCAGGAGGTGCTGCTGATCAAAATTGCCTTTGCACACAGGATATTTGGCAAAATCGAATGAGAACCACGCTTACCTCCCATACAAAGTGACGTTATCAAAATAGGAAAGCTTTCGTTAATATATAAAAATGAATGTCATCGTCTATGCCGTGGCTTAAGACTTCGAATATACTTCAATATGGCCGCGGGGAGGTATTTTAACTTCGGTATCCTGCCGAAGCTACATCCTTACTCGTACTAGATATTAATATTTTCGATAATTTTATTTCTGCCAACCAAGCAGGACTCAGGATCAATTTACTTGAAATTTTCAGTAGAGATAGCTTGAATATTTGCAATCCAAATGCCATAACTCATTTTAGCTACTTCTTAAGATTTTTGTTCTGACTTATGACCACCGAACCGGCGTCGGTGTCCATCATACGATGGACATGACCCAGCCAGCGTAGTAGCTGCACAGTTATACGCCGAACTACGTCAATGTCATCGTAGAGCTCATACAGCTTGTGGTTCATTCGGATGCCATAGTCATCGCCGACTCGAACAGGACCGAAGATTTTGCGAATAACTTTTCTCTCGAACACCCCCTGAACGGCTGCGTCAGTTTGCGAAACTACCCATGCCTCAGCGCCATAAAGCAGCACAGGTAGAACGAGCGTCTTGTAGTGTTAGTTTTGTCGATCGAGAGAAGGCTTAATACGTTACCCTAGCTATTACCCAATAAGCAATAAAGCTAGGTCTCTTCTAACGAAGGCGTCCATTTACTGCTACTTTTGGCGTTAAGACACATGACATAATCAGCGTTATGACTTAGAAATATTGTTATCTAGCAAAAATATGTAAAATAATATAAAATCACAGAACATAAAAGGAAATAAAAAAAATATTTTTTAAATTTTTGTCTGTTAACTCCTTCTTTAAGCCATTTAAAGGAGTGCTTATAGCAGGCCTCTTTAAAGCAGGGAGAGCGAATAGCATTGAAAATTTGGCCATCTATATATATAAAAATGAATGTATGTCTGTTTGTGCTTTATAGGAGGCCAAACCACTGGACCGATTTTCCTGAAATTTTCACAGCGTCTTAATATGACTCTGGAAGGAATATTAGGCTGTATAAAGTTGTGCTTGGACAAAGGGGCTTGGCCCCGCCCATATAACCCAAAACTTAAAATCGTCATATCTTCGGCATTTTTGGACCCACGGAAATGATATTTGGTACATATAGTATTGGCATGAATAGAAATACGAACCACAAAAAAGTGGGCGGGACCACGCCTATTTTTGGAAAAATTAAAAACTGTAATATCTTCTGAACTACTGGTCGACATGAAATTTTCACAATAGGACATTGTTACGAAATAATAAGTCCTTGGCTACATAGTATTTTGATCAGACGAAGGGGTGGTGCCACACCTACACAACCGAAAACTTAAAATCCTCATATCTCAGTCCATAATTGGCATAGAATGATGATATTTGCTACATATCATGTTTTCTTAAAAGGGATTATATGTCATGTAAATATTGGGCAGGCCACGCCCCTTTCTTTGCTCTAGAAGCTACACCTCTACACCGATCTTCCTTAGATTTTCACAGCATATAACTGTAGTTTAGGAATAATTTTTAGATGACTATATTTTTCTACCACGCCTACTACCACTTGGAATGCGAAATTTTAAACGATTGCAGTTTCCTGTTCGGTTAGCTTTTGCTATGACTGTTAACAAAGCTCAAGGTCAATCTCTGCAAGTTTGCGGTTTAAATTTAGCAAATCCATGTTTCTGGCATGGACAGCTTTATGTTGCATGTTCGCGTATAGGAAAACCCACCGATTTATATATATATGCTCCGGATGGGCAAACTAAAAACATTGTATATCCTAAAGCATTGCAATAATTAATTCATAATCAAATAAATAAATTTTTATTAATATCTAAATACTTTTTATTTTATCACTATAGGGGTTCAGCTAGTTCAGCACACCGGGTTCAGCTAGTTTCATATAAAAAAGTATGTGGGCTTGGCTACGAGTAGGATAGGCCTCCGAAATACGTTTCAAGGTCTGCTAGTAGCCCTTCGAATACCTGCCAATGCCTACTGGGTATACTGTAGAATTGGTAATATGTGTGTGGTGTGGTGTTTATCAGAGATCTGAGAGGATGCTTGAATTAGGGTCATTGGTTGACTAACACAGAGAGAGTATAAGTGGATTTAAGTCAAAGAAGAACTTCCACTCACATAGTCATGGCTCATAAATTAAGTATACTAATTTTACTAGTACTTAAAGCAGATCTCTGATGTATGTGGAATGATGGGTTTGATACGGTGAGTATCAAGTGCCAGATGATAATATACTTTGCCTGTTTAATCAAAATAGACTCAATACAGACTCTCTATTATAGAGTGCATCACTTAACTACTTAAAAATCTTAATTTTTTCTAGCATTACTTTCACTTCAACTATCTGGAATTTTCTTTTTTTTCAAAATAGTTTTTAATTAATTCTTATGTTTCATAAATTTGTTTTAAGTGGTTTTTTAGTTGTCTTGTACATTATTTTCTGAATGTTTTTTGCCTGTTTTTTACCTGTTTCGCCATAAGCTTCACATTAAGCTTCTTAGTAATAGCTTTTTTAGTAAAACTTTATAGCTTACTATATAAAGTTTCATTATTTTTTGCTTTAGCAACAGTTTTTATGAAATTTTCATAAATCTTAATAGCGTTGAAATCGCATTCTTCTTTAGTCGCTTTATTAAGAAAAAATTAATACCTGTCAGTTAGTCGAAAGTTAAAACCGGGCTGCAGCAGCTCAAACGCTATAAAGAAAGGCTTTCGACGCAAGTAATAATGAGCAGCAACAAGAAGAAAAAAAAAAAATCTTTTGCTTCCGCTGTGCCTTATTATCAGTAGCAGCAGAGCCACTATCTAAGCACACCTGAGGTTCCTTATAGCTTTTTCTTTTGCTTTAGAGCCATCCCTTTTTTTTCTTTGATTTGTAGTAGCTGTCATCACTGGAGTTGTTTTCGTCGCTAAACTGTATTTAAAGACTAGCATACATTTTTTTTTTGTTTTAATTAGATGTTATTTTTTTTAATTTTCTATTCTGTAGACTGTTCTTGCTTGGCTTCTTCGTCATACGATTTTTATGACTTTCATATTCTTATGCTGTTGTTGTCGCTGCTGGTTTTTGTCTTACTTACTGTCTCCTTTGTTTATTTTTGTTTCATTTTGATTTTTTTTTTCTTTTCTTCTATTACCATTTTCTTTACCTTCTTGCACAGCACAAACATTAAGGACACAAAATAACAAGCATTCAACTTCGAGCGCGACAAGCAGCGATTTCTTGTTTTTATAGTTCGCTGTAACGGTAATTAAGGCATTTTCTAATTTTGTGGCAGCTTTAAGTATTTCGTTATTTTGCAGCTTTATTTTTTTTTTTTTTGTTTTTACTTAATAAGAAACCTTTAAATTTGTTGCAAATTTCTGTGTCAGCTAATTAGGTAAAAGTTACAAAGATTTCTGATGATACACAGACACACACACAGACTCCCGTAAATAGCTATATAGAGACGCGTTTTGTAGCGCAGCCATAGCAGGTTGGTTGCTTTTATTTAAATGCTCATTTCTTTTATATTATATAGCTATACAGATTTTTATTAATTATTAAAAACGCTTTTAGCGCTTAAGTTGCTTGCTTCTTGTTGCTTGCTGATTGCTACTTGCTTCTTAATGTGGTTTCAGCAGCACAATTTTTTTTCTTATATTCTCTTTGTGTGGAGTACATATTAGATACTAACAATATCTGTGTGTGTCTGTTTGTGTATCTTTATGTAAATATTTAATAACCCAGTCAACAGTCTGCTGCATATATGTACAAAAATAATTTCATCTTATAATATTTTGTGTTGCCAACAGCAACAACAACAACTAGCAACTGCGTGCGACGCACTTCAAAGCTTTGCTTAATGCGTTCATAATTTTTAAGCAGCTTCATGTATTACAATCAAGAAAAAAGCGACGATTTCTTGGAAAGATTCTTAGCAGAAAACATTTTTTTTTTTTTTGCAAAAAAAATATTATGGCTCTTAAGTTTTTATTTTTACAGCGTTATCAAAATGTTTATTTAATGTATATTATGAAAAATCTATGTTTAAAAATTTAAATAAAGATATTTTAGAAGAGATTTTAGGAAGGATTTTTTTTTATAATTCAAAAAAGATATTGATTTTCACAATCTAAGCGATTTTGATTTAATATATATTGTTTCAATATCTTTTGTTACAAATTTCAAATAATTTAAATTTGTTTAACTCTTTTATTAAACATGATTGATGCCAAAGAGTAGAGACAGTATAAGAGATAAACTTTTATGAATATACAGTGCATTTGCAATATTGCGAACACCGAGTACTTGGCCTATTTTTTTAATTAAAGTGACTTACCATAAAGGACTAGAAGTTGTGTTTTTCAAAAATCATCTTATTAAAATAATTAGTTAAAGTGATTGTAACCTTAAAAAAAATTAAGAAAAATACTACTTCTAGTCATTTTAGTCACTTGAGTTCT
Organism: Coremacera marginata; assembly: GCA_914767935.1. Lineage (NCBI taxonomy): Eukaryota > Metazoa > Arthropoda > Insecta > Diptera > Sciomyzidae > Coremacera > Coremacera marginata. The sequence goes on along the minus strand of OU612043.1, from coordinate 29,780,212 downwards.
TTTAAATGTGGTCATAAAATATGTATGTTAGTAATACAATAATTATTCATATGCATATTTATTTGAAAAATTGATTTATCTCTGTTTGTTTCCTTGGAACAAGGTTTCCGATTAAGGTTAGCTATATTAACGTGTGTGTACAGACTAAATATAACTTATAACTTTTTGCATCACTGTCAAAAGAGAGGACATATAGGGAGTAGATGTGTTCAGAAGACAGACAAACTCATATGTTTGATCCTTCCTTGGGTCCATTAGGGAGAGATATGAACTATAATCGACAGTTTTTGTGTTTTTTACATTTGGGCTCGCATAAGAGGGGCAGAAAGTATATGGGTGTGTACTAATGAAATGTGAAAGAGAAAAAACTAAAAGCACTAACTCATATGCTTGATCCCTCTTGGAATCACCTCGGAATCAACTTGTGTATTTTTTTTTTTTTGTATGCTGACACCCAGAAAGATGACTGATGGTTATTAAATGCGCTCATAACAAATGCTGAAAAATCAAAAATAATAGGTCCAGCTCACACATTTGACTCCTCTAAACGTCAAACCGGGAAAGACTTTTTTCATTCGAAACTTTTATGATTTATTCAAAAGTAGGTTCTAAAGCACTCGAAAAAAGATTTACCGAAAATTTGATGATGTACCTATGATATTAACTGATGACATCAATATTAATTTTTCAGATGAAAAAAATCTACCACTTTTTGAATTTCTGATTGATGCTTTTTGCTTAACTATGTCCAATGATGGGGAAACTCAGTACTACTAAATATAATACGACGATCGATGCGGTCTTTATACGATATTTTATTCGAATAAGATATTTTTGTTTCTTACTCTAATAACAATAAATTGCCATTGTATCGTTTTGGGAATATAATGAAATTATTGATATATTAATGATTTGCATTATAAATATTAATGAAGAAAATACTGTTATTATTATTATTATTAACTTAAATAAATTTAAGTTTTACATAACTTTAAGTTTCACTTCGGTCGCAGTCCCCCATTGCCTATGTTTAAATCCATCAGTGTTTTTATATGCAAAAATGATTCCCAATAGGAATAATCATTTCTCGTTTGATCATTATAATAATAACGTATTTAATACTGCTCTTGAAAAATGTTAGCCACTGCCGAACCAGCACACAAATATTGTCCATCAATTATCACTGACTTGAGAATCGACTACTAGTTCCTCTTATATCTACCAGCAAATTCTTTATGAAAATTTATATAAAAATTTAATAGGATGATTAGAAAAAACTAATTTAGATTAATTATCCAACACAATTATTTCTGAAATAATTTGTTGAGTATAAAATTTATTATTTATTTATTATCTCTTAAATTTATTACCTGAGCACGAGAGTAAAATAATATTCAATATATAATATTGATATGTATTGTTTATTGTTTTGTATTGTATATTGTTTCTTGCATATAATATATTGTATATTGTATATTGTATATTGTATATTGTATATTGTATATTGTATATTGTATATTGTATATTGTATATTGTATATTGTATATTGTATATTGTATATTGTATATTGTATATTGTATATTGTATATTGTATATTGTATATTGTATATTGTATATTGTATATTGTATATTGTATATTGTATATTGTATATTGTATATTGTATATTGTATATTGTATATTGTATATTGTATATTGTATATTGTATATTGTATATTGTATATTGTTTATTGTATATTGTATATTGTATATTGTATATTGTATATTGTATATTGTATATTGTATATTGTTTATTGTATATTGTATATTGTATATTGTATATTGTATATTGTATATTGTATATTGTATATTGTATATTGTATATTGTATATTGTATATTGTATATTGTATATTGTATATTGTATATTGTATATTGTATATTGTATATTGTATATTGTATATTGTATATTGTATATTGTATATTGTATATTGTATATTGTATATTGTATATTGTATATTGTATATTGTATATTGTATATTGTATATTGTATATTGTATATTGTATATTGTATATTGTATATTGTATATTGTATATTGTATATTGTATATTGTATATTGTATATTGTATATTGTATATTGTATATTGTATATTGTATATTGCATATTGCATATTGTATATTGTATATTGTATATTGTATATTGTATATTGTATATTGTATATTGTATATTGTATATTGTATATTGTATATTGTATATTGTATATTGTATATTGTATATTGTATATTGTATATTGTATATTGTATATTGTATATTGTATATTGTATATTGTATATTGTATATTGTATATTGAATATTGTATATTGTATATTGTATATTGTATATTGTATATTGTATATTGTATATTGTATATTGTATATTGTATATTGAATATTGTATATTGTATATTGTATATTGTATATTGCATATTGCATATTGTATATTGTATATTGTATATTGTATATTGTATATTGTATATTGTATATTGTATATTGTATATTGTATATTGTTTATTGTATATTGTATATTGTATATTGTATATTGCATATTGCATATTGTATATTGTATATTGTATATTGTATATTGTATATTGTATATTGTATATTGTATATTGTATATTGTATATTGTATATTGTATATTGTATATTGTATATTGTATATTGTATATTGCATATTGCATATTGTATATTGTATATTGTATATTGTATATTGTATATTGTATATTGTATATTGTATATTGTATATTGTATATTGTATATTGTATATTGTATATTGTATATTGTATATTGTATATTGTATATTGTATATTGTATATTGTATATTGTATATTGTATATTGTATATTGTATATTGTATATTGTATATTGTATATTGTATATTGTATATTGTATATTGTATATTGTATATTGTATATTGTATATTGTATATTGTATATTGTATATTGTATATTGTATATTGTATATTGTATATTGTATATTGTATATTGTATATTGTATATTGTATATTGTATATTGTATTTTGTATTTTGTATATTGTATATTGTATATTGTATATTGTATATTGTATATTGTATATTGTATATTGTATATTGTATATTGTATATTGTATATTGTATATTGTATATTGTATATTGTATATTGTATATTGTATATTGTATATTGTATATTGTATATTGTATATTGTATATTGTATATTGTATATTGTATATTGTATATTGTATATTGTATATTGTATATTGTATATTGTATATTGTATATTGTATATTGTATATTGTATATTGTATATTGTATATTGTATATTGTATATTGTATATTGTATATTGTATATTGTATATTGTATATTGTATATTGTATATTGTATATTGTATATTGTATATTGTATATTGTATATTGTATATTGTATATTGTATATTGTATATTGTATATTGTATATTGTATATTGTATATTGTATATTGTATATTGTATATTGTATATTGTATATTGTATATTGTATATTGTATATTGTATATTGTATATTGTATATTGTATATTGTATATTGTATATTGTATATTGTATATTGTATATTGTATATTGTATATTGTATATTGTATATTGTATATTGTATATTGTATATTGTATATTGTATATTGTATATTGTATATTGTATATTGTATATTGTATATTGTATATTGTATATTGTATATTGTATATTGTATATTGTATATTGTATATTGTATATTGTATATTGTATATTGTATATTGTATATTGTATATTGTATATTGTATATTGTATATTGTATATTGTATATTGTATATTGTATATTGTATATTGTATATTGTATATTGTATATTGTATATTGTATATTGTATATTGTATATTGTATATTGTATATTGTATATTGTATATTGTATATTGTATATTGTATATTGTATATTGTATATTGTATATTGTATATTGTATATTGTATATTGTATATTGTATATTGTATATTGTATATTGTATATTGTATATTGTATATTGTATATTGTATATTGTATATTGTATATTGTATATTGTATATTGTATATTGTATATTGTATATTGTATATTGTATATTGTATATTGTATATTGTATATTGTATATTGTATATTGTATATTGTATATTGTATATTGTATATTGTATATTGTATATTGTATATTGTATATTGTATATTGTATATTGTATATTGTATATTGTATATTGTATATTGTATATTGTATATTGTATATTGTATATTGTATATTGTATATTGTATATTGTATATTGTATATTGTATATTGTATATTGTATATTGTATATTGTATATTGTATATTGTATATTGTATATTGTATATTGTATATTGTATATTGTATATTGTATATTGTATATTGTATATTGTATATTGTATATTGTATATTGTATATTGTATATTGTATATTGTATATTGTATATTGTATATTGTATATTGTATATTGTATATTGTATATTGTATATTGTATATTGTATATTGTATATTGTATATTGTATATTGTATATTGTATATTGTATATTGTATATTGTATATTGTATATTGTATATTGTATATTGTATATTGTATATTGTATATTGTATATTGTATATTGTATATTGTATATTGTATATTGTATATTGTATATTGTATATTGTATATTGTATATTGTATATTGTATATTGTATATTGTATATTGTATATTGTATATTGTATATTGTATATTGTATATTGTATATTGTATATTGTATATTGTATATTGTATATTGTATATTGTATATTGTATATTGTATATTGTATATTGTATATTGTATATTGTTTATTGGATATTGAATATTGTATGTTGTACATTGTATATTGTTTTGTAACGATATTAATTTTATTGTAAATGGCTGACTTATGGGGTGATAGTATATCGCTTTGATTGTAAGTGGATGTTTCTATAAATTGTGTTATTGAAGCAAAAAAAGATATATTTACTTTAGTAAAATAAATCACATTATCAAGTGCATATATACCAAAATGGTACACCGCCACCACCAGAAGTAAACACCAAAATCTTACACAGTTCATCCTGCACGTCACAAACCTCAGCCTTAATAAAAAAGTACAATTTGTGAGTTAAGTTGACTGAATATAAGCACTTTGGCAGAGAAAATGAAAAAAATGTAATTTTTGGGACCATTTAAAAAAAAAATGGGTTTTTTTTGGAATCAAGTGGTAAAAAACACTTTTCAATAAGAGAGCGCTACATTTCATCAAAATCAGTTCAAGAAGCTTGTGAATGCTCGGCTCACGAAAAATTACGTTTTGAGAAAAACGCTTTTACTTTAGCGCTTGAAGCACTGTCCAGTTGAAAGCATCGCACTTAAAACCGCTATTTATATATTAACAATCCGAATTGTGTTTTGAAAACCTCGGAGCTAAACGAATTTTTAATGAGTTACAGTTTATAATCATTTGCATTTAAAGTAAATATTGACTTGATATTGATTCATATTATGCATCATATTTTGCATAAAACAAGTATCTTGATTTTTAAATAATGATTTTTTTAATCCTCTTTTATAAAAAAAGGGTACAATTAACCTTTTTTAAATATGCTGATTTTCTTAAAAATTACTTGTTTTTCCCTTACAGTAACAATAACAGTAACAGTAACAAACACGGCATTTATTGCAAATGACTGTCTCTGTGCAACCATGCAGCTTTTATTTATTTTTTTTTTTTAAATAAAACGAGAAAAAATCAGAACAAAACGGTAAGAGCACAGAAAAAAAATCACTGGGGCTGAATTTTATTTCATACTTCATAAAATTACCATTTCACGTGAGCAGTGAACTACAATCGACAAAGTTGTTGTTGTTTTTGTAAACACACACACACACACACACCATAGAGTGCTGATGATTTATATGCAAACGCAGCACAGCCACGTGCTGGCTGCACTTAATGTGATGGTAGCTACTGCCACAGCAACAACAACAATGCAGTTGTTGCTACAGAAAACATTGAGTTTGCGACAAAAAAAAAGTGTAATAATAAATTCTCAGCCCAAGCCAACTCACTGCACTCCTGCTCTAGGTGAAACTATGCAACTGTTCCGAAATATAATGCAACACTGCAGCACCATTGTTGGCAACATCGTCAACAGCGTGCCATGGCAAGTTCATGGCATGTTGCCATGCCACTCGCACCAGCTTCATACCTTTCACTCTTTTAAATATGAATACAATTGCAGCAATAAATCAAGTGACTGCAAATGCAACTGCAACTGCAATATTGCTGCATGACTTACTCGGTGTGTAGCGTGCAACTTGGGGCTTGAGAAACAGCGTTGCACATTTTTCCAAAAATGCCAAAAAATTAAGTGCAATGAAGCGGAAATGCCGGAGACTACCTATAAAATCAACGATCATTAATCATTGCGATTTTGTAGACACCAATACAAATGCACGAAAACTCAAACACAATTACAACAACACAATAATAAAACAATAATCACTAAAAGCTGCTAGCAGCAGCAAAGGGTGCAAAAACTTTTATTTATGACTTATATATCAACAAATTTTTCAAATAAAACACAATAACGGAAACGGAAATGAAATGAATTGCTTGTTATTGCATTGCAAGTGTACCAAAAAAGCATACAAAAAAAAAATGAGTCAAAATAGTTTTGAAAACTAAGTTTAACTGCTTGTTGTTGTGTGTATGGGTCATAAAATGCAGACAATGGCTTGGAATTAAAATTGCTCATACGCCACAATGCACGGCCATAAAAACGTTGCTAGCTGCTGCATTCTATTAATACCCATACGTATTAATGTATCATCAGCTCTGTTGTCACGCACATCACAGTCTCAGACTGTAATGACGAACAGCTGGCTTTGAGATAGTCTAATAAAAAAAAACAAGCTGTTGCTTTCAACAAAATCACTGCAGACAACAAAAATTGTTGTGGCAACAGCAGCAGAGTCATCTAATGACAGACAGCCAATATGTTAGAATTTTAAGCTGTTATTGTTGTTTTAGCTGTATTGTTGTAATTTTTAACGCATTATGTCTGTATCTGCTGTCTTATGCGTGCTTGAGAGTCATAAAATTACTTTTGGCTGCTGCTAATTAGGTGGTGTGGTGTAGGCGTCGACGAAAGACAACAAATGTTGCTGATAGGCGTTTCATCAAAAAAGAAACGTAAGGCTAGCGCACTCTAGTGGTAGGGCAAAATTATAATGTTAACCTGAAGGTTGTGAATCGAATGAGATGGGCGGATGTGTCATTGTTTAAACGTTTTGTTTCTGAAGAAAACATATTTGATATATATGTTGCCACCTCGCGAAATTAGTTCAATACCATATATTTATTCTACTTAGACATGGCTCAATACAACATTTTTGAAGTTAAACTTCTTAGGCAGTGATGTGGCAATTTTTTTATGAGGGAAAAATTGCTAAATACACGTTAACATGTTTATAAACATGTAGCAAAAAAGTGAAAAGTTTTGTTTATAAACATGTAACAAAAAAGTGAAACGTTTTGTTTATAAACATGTAGCGAAAAAGTGAAACGTTTTGTATACAAGCGCTGGCTCTGAGAGTCACCGTGGTTGACAGTTTTAGCTGATCGCTGGTTTCAAATCTGATGTCAGGATTTTAAAACACAAGACGGCGGATAGGGCTGCCACCTCGATTTTTTGAATTTGTTTTTTTTTGCAAATCTTTGTAGTTTTAAAATTCTGACAACGGATTTGATTCCGAATCTGAGATTACAGGATTAAAATTTAGGATGGTTGATGGGCTTGCCACCTAAATTTGTACCACAGTGCAATTACATGTTTTTTAATAGTTTTAAACATTTTCATTACAGCTTAAGGGGGTCACTGATTTCTAATCTGATGTCAGAATTTTAAAATTAAAAATGGCGGATAGGGCTGACGCCTACATTTTTGAATTTTTACGAATTCGGTGCTGGAGCGAACACAAGATTTAAATGGGTCGCTGACCCCGAATCCGTTGTCAGAATTTCAAAGTTATGTAATTTTTTTACAATAGAGCTGGCAGCTAATAAAATGTATTTTTAACCGATTCCAAAAAGGAGGAGGTGCTCAAGTTTGTCGGTTTCTCTGTTTTTTTTTTTTTAAATGTATATTATTATTTAGTTACGTTTAAATTTTTTTACTCTAGTGTCAATATAATTCGAGATATAGTGTTTTTCTAATACTTCCACGCCCCTATGTTGAATAAACGCCAACTTTCCTGACCATTATTTTTTATAATTGTGCCTACCCCTGCACTTAATTTCAATACCCCAGCGTCAATATTAAGTGAGCAACAGCCCACTCTCGCCCACGCCCACTCTCTTGACCGTTATTTGTTATAATAATGCCTCCCCTATACTACATTGCAGTACCCTGTATCAATATTACTCGAGATACACTATTTTTCTAGTATTTCCGCTCCCATTTGTCTAATAACGGCCATTTTTTTTGACCATGATTAGTAATAAGTGTGCCTACCACTACACTAAATTGCAGTACCTTAGTGTCAATATTATTCGAGATACAGTGTTTTTCTAGTATTGCCACGTAGTTTTCTCGAATATCGTTCAATTTTTTAAATGGGCACCTCCGTTTTTATGATATTTGTGTGTTCACCAAAAATTATGGCAATAAGCCATCTGGTTTAGAAGAAAAAAAAAACAGAGAAACCGACGAACTTGAGAACATCTTCCTATTTGAAGTCAGTTAAAAAGTGGTAGAAACCAAAAAAGTGCTAGATTCACCACAATTGTGGAAAAGTGACAACACTGTGACAACACTTCTAGCAAGTTGTTTAGCAGCTAACCAAACCACAAAAATCTATTAATAGATTATTGGGCTTAATATTGAATTAATGATTCTTTGTACCGAAGATGTTTGGCTCGATGGATAGAGTATAGAACTCTTAATCAGTTGTTAACAGGTTCAATCCCCATGGCGGCTGAAGAAATGTTTTTTATATTTGATATTCAAAATTAAATTGTAATGCTGTAAGAAACGCAGAAACAAGGAAACCATAAAATTAAATTCTAAGATAAAAATCTGTCGAAAGCTTTTCAGATTTCACTCCAAGCAAATCACAGAACAAGGCGTAAAAAAAACCGCTTAAAAAGTAATGTGTCCATTTTTTATTCTTATCACATTGTGGTAACATTTTCCATTTATTTGATTAACAAAATATGTTAATAAGTGTCTGTAAATTTTCACCAGGGATATATGTTACTGGGTGTTTGATGTACATTTACCACATTTATGATATTATTTTTACCATTCGTTACTTTGCAACGAAATTGTTTATAAACGGTAAGCTTTCGGTAAATTTTTGGACACATTTATTGAAAATGTTTGTCGGGAGAAGTGAGAAAAAGAAGTTGAAGGACAAGAAATAATATGACCACCTCATATATTTGGTCCCTCTAGGTGACAATTTGGAAGAAATATGAACTGCACTCATGTGGCGGCCCTGAAACTGGAACTGTAATGAGTGTGTGGCCCATACGCCAGAGAACCCTGGTTTGAATCTCACCTTGACATATAAAATTTTTTCAATTGAATTAATTTTTCTGTTCTGCCGTCACCTCTCTGCAGACAATGGCAAACCTCAGAGAGTAAAAAAATTGCCATGGAAAGCTACTTCAGAACATAAGCCGTTCGAAGTCGGCATAAAACATGTAGATCCAGTTCTCGATCGTTTTTGTTCAAACATTTCACAACACACACCACACAATTGATCACAAGAAGCTCGGTCAAAGTCCTTTCAAGGAATGAAATGGCCATTTCGTTTTTTTTTATGAACTGTAATCAACAGCTCTTGAATTTCTTATGTATCTGCCAGATAGAAATTAAATGATTTTAGAAGAAATGTGGAAGGGTAAAAAAATTAGGACAAACTCATATATTTAACCCCTCTAATGTAGCTCACTGGCTAATACATGCAGTGTCATTATCTTGATATTTTTATCCCGTAAATTATAATAACTATATTCAGAGCCAGAATTATAAATGCACAATTCAAACAAGACATGATAAACGAGTCGCAAACTCAACAAATAACCGAATAAACAATTAAATGAATGAAAGTGAGCTATGTATCAATCAAGTCACGTGCATGTGCTACTTTACTTACTGCAAAATTAAAGAAATAAAAAAAAAAATTCATTAAATATAACAAGAAACTATCATACTCGTAACTAGCATATATATAACAATAAATATTACTATCTGATTAAAACAAATACCTAATATTTTAATTTTTCTATTTGTAAACAAAGGATTTATAGATTTAATTAAAAGATAAGCTTGCAATTTTCACATAGAACTATATGCATAAGTTTTCATATTAAAATAAATATCTTAAGGACTATGTATAAAATACCACACAAAAGTATTTCAAGACTTTTTTGAAATAAACTGTACACCCACAAAAAAACTGCAGGAAAATTAACTACAAGCTTATACAAACTTATCAATAAATTATCTTATAAACTTATTAACTTATAAACTTATTCACTGGCTTCGACCGTTTTGGTTCTATTATGGTATTGATGAAGGCAACAAAATTAAAATAGTTTATTCATTGCATTTTCTGTGAAAGATGTCCCGCAATTGAGTACAACTATTAACGGATCTGAAAGGGAGGGGGGGGGGGGTCTATTTTCACACTCCTAGCTTACACGGTTAATTGACATTTCACGACTTTGATTCATGTTATTGTTTCTAGCAGAAAAACTAACTTATTACCTAACTTCACTAAAACTTATTTTAACAGCTCATTTCAAACACAATGAAATCATGTGAAGATGAAATCATGAAATCAATCGGTTGAAACTACCAAATTTCAACTTTAAGTGCAAAATTCTTAGAATTTTGCGTAATAAATGAAATTTTTTGTTTAAATCTATTTTGTATTTTATTCAATTTTCTTTTCAATGACACTAAAAACATAAACATATTTTAAAAATGAAAAAGTTGGCTGCACGAAAAAAAAGTATACTTAATGGAAATTAATGATAAATAATGACATTAGACTTAGTTATGCAGTAGATTGTTTTCTAATATGTATAATTTTTTTTAGTCCAGCGAACTTTTTTATTTTTTAAGATATGTTTATGTTTTTGGTGTCATTGAAAAGCAAATTGAATAAATTACAAAATTGATTCTAAAAAAAAATTAATTTATTACTCGAAATTCTGGAAAATTTGCACTCAAAATTGAAATTTGGTAGTTTCAATCGATTGATTTCATCTTCACACGAACACAGCTCGGTAACGGTTGAGTAAGTGGAGTTTGTTGATATACCGTTAAAGAGGTGATTTTATTGCCTTTGTCATGAGCTATTATAATAAGTTTTATGTAAGTTACTTTTTCTGTTAGAAACCACAACGTAAACCAAAGTCGTGAACTATTAATTAACCCTGTAGCTCCTAAGAATGTGAAAATATACCCCCTCTTCATTACGATATTTTGCTCAGCTCAACATAACCTTTCAGCCCCGTAAATAGTTGCACTCAATTGCGGGACACCCTGTATATACCAAAGAGATGCACGGGTTTGTTTTCAACTCTCATCTTTAACAGCATTTAAACATAAACAACATAGAGAGCAAGAACAAATGAGCATAAAGCATAAGATAAATAAGAACAACGAGCACTTCATCAAAGCAAGCATATAAAATAAAATTGAAATGTGTTGAAAGTTGCTCAGTGGCGGACTCTGAGCTATTGGCTATTTTATTTTAATATATGAAAATGATTAGGCAATGAAAAAGAATAAGTAAAAAGCATAAAACGAATATAAAATTAACGAAAAAACAACAACTTGCCAACAAACAATGCATATTGTTATTGTTTTGTGTTCAAAAGGCTTTTCTGCTTCATATAAGAGGAAAAAAAAAAAATCACATCGGATGCAATTACCTCTCTATAATATATCGCACACTAAATACAAAACAGTCACAAATCAAAATTTACAAATTTTTATTTCTTAATGTAAAATTATTCATAGTGATCAACTACTTTGAATGCAATACATCAAATTCATTTTGTACACATCTTCTTTCTCTATAGTTTAAAAAAAAATTTTGTCTCATTGCTTTGTATGGACTTACTTACTTAGGTGGTCGTAACAACCCGTGTCCGGGTTTCAACCGACCTCATCAGCTCTCGCCAGGCGCCTCTGCTTTGCGCGCGCCTTCTCCAATCGGATACACCAAGTGCGGTTAGGGCTTCCTCAGCCTGGTCCATCCATCGGAGGCATGGTCTCCCTCGTCGTCGTTGACCAGCGACCCTCGCCTCGAGCACCTTTTTCGCTGGAGCTTCGTCGTTCATACGATGGACATGACCCAGCCAGCGTAGTCGCTGCACAGTTATACGCCGAACTACGTCAATGTCATCGTAGAGCTCATACAGCTCGTGGTTCATTCGGATGCGATAGTCATCGCCAACTCGAACAGGACCGAAGATTTTGCGAAGAACTTTTCTCTCGAACACCCCCAGAGCGGCTGCGTCACTTTGCGAAACTACCCATGCCTCAGCGCCATAAAGCAGCACAGGTAGAACGAGCGTCTTGTAGAATGTTAGTTTTGTCGATCGAGAGAGGGCTCTGGAACTTAGTTGCTTACTGAGCCCGTAGTAGCACCTATTAGCAATTATTGTTCTTCGCTTTATCTCCAGGCTGATTTCGTTCTTGGTATTAATGGCGGTGCCAAGGTAAACGAACTCCTTGACTACTTCAAAGTTATAGCTGCCGGATGAAACGTGGGAGTCTAAACGCCGAGCTCCCTTGTTTGTAGACAGCATATATTTTGTTTTGCCCTCATTTATCGTCAAACCCACTTTGGCTGATTCCTTTTCGATAGCGGCGAAAGCAGCGGTAACATCTCTCTTGGTTCTGCCGACAATATCAATATCATCAGCGTACGCAAGGAGCTGGACGTCTTTGTAGAAAATGGTGCCATTACGATGCACACCGGCCTTTCGTACGATCCCCTCCATGATGATATTAAAGAGATCGCAAGACAGTGGATCGCCTTGCCTGAAACCTCTTTCGGTATTGAAGGTTTCGGAGAGGTCATTTCCTACCTTGACGGAGCTGCGTGTGTTGCTCAACGTCATTCTGCAAAGTCTAATCAACTTTGCAGGTATACCGAACTCAGACATTGTTGCGTATAGACAATCCCTTCTCGGGCTATCGAACGCAGCTTTAAAATCGACAAAGAGATGGTGTGTGTCAATTTGATTTTCGTGGGTTTTCTCCAGGATTTGTCGTAGCGTGAAAATCTGGTCTATGGTGGACTTACCAGGTCGAAAGCCACACTGATAAGGTCCAATCAGTGTTTTTGTAATCGGCTTTAATCTTTCACACAGTACGCTTGAGAGAACCTTATATGCGATGGAAATAAGACTGATACCTCTATAACTTGCGCAGATTGTTGGGTCTCCTTTCTTAAGTATAGGGCACAGTACGCTGAGTTTCCAATCGTCGGGCATTCTTTCTTCTAGCCATATTTTGCTGATGAGCTGATGCATGCGCCTTATCAATTCATCGCCGCCGGTTTTAAACAATTCAGCTGACAGGCCGTCAGCACCCGCTGCTTTGTTGTTTTTGAGTCGTTGGATAGCAACTCGAACCTCTTCATGGCTAGGTAGTGGTACTTCCACTCCGTCATTGTTGATTGGTATCTCTGAACTGCGCTCTCGATGGGCGGCATTGATGGAATCGTCGCCAGTAAGTAAATTGGAGAAGTGCTGTCTCCACAATCTAAGCACACACTGTGTATCCGTATTCAGATCTCCATTTTCGTCTCTACAAGTGGATGCTCCGGGCTTGAAACCTTGGGTTAGACGCTTAACCTGTTGATAGAATTTTCGTGCATCCTTCTTGCCCTGGTATACCTCTAGTTCCTCACGCTCACGCTTTTCCTGCTCTCTTTTCTTGCGTCTGAAAAGGCGCCTCTCTTCCTTCCTCTTTTCGCGGTAGTTTTCTCGCACGGCTCGCGTTGCAGCTGACTGCAGCGTTTTTCTATATGCGGCGTTTTTTACTGCAGTCGCAATGCGACACTCATGATCATACCATTGTTTCCGAGGTTGCGGGCGCCGGAAACCAATGACTTCTTCAGCGGCAGCGCGCATGGAGTGAGATATATGCGCCCAAAGTCCGCCGGCGTCGTCGGGTCCAGAGGTTGGTTGGTTGAGCTTAACCGAGAGTTGAGCGGAGTAGGCTTCGGCAGTCCGTTGTAATTGCAGCTTAGCGACATCTAGCTTTCGTTGCATTCCTGTGCGTATGTTCTTCGCATTGCATAATCGCATGCGGATTTTGGCTGCAACAAGATAATGGTCGGAGTCAATGTTGACCCCCCGAAATGTACGCACATCTAGAATACTAGAGGCATGCCTTCCGTCGATTACAACATGATCAATTTGGTTTGGCGTTTTTTGATCCGGGGACAGCCAGGTGGCCTTGTGGATGTCGAGGTGCTTAAATCTGGTGCTACTAACTACCATGTTTCGCGCCGCGGCGAAGTCGATCAGTCTTAGACCGTTGTTCGTGGAGGTCTCATGAAGACTGAACTGACCGACAGTGGGGCCAAAGATGCCTTCCCTTCCGACTTTCGCATTAAAATCGCCGAGGACTATTTTCACGTCATGGACCGGAAGGTGGTCGTATACGTCCTCAAGACTAGCGTAGAAAGCGTCTTTGACGGCTTCGTCCTTTTCCTCCGTCGGGGCGTGCGCGCAAATAAGGCTTATGTAGAAAAATTTTGAATTGATGCGGATCGTGGCCAATCTTTCGTTCACAGGTGTGAACCGGGAAACAAGGTGGCGTAGTTTCCGGCTAACGACGAATCCACATCCGAATTCGCGCTTCTCCGCATGGCAGCTGTAGTAGATATCGCAGTGTGCTTGTTTAGAGCAGCCTTGCCCTTTCCATCGCATTTCCTGGATGGCGGTGATGTCAGATTGTATTGTTTTGAGGGCTTCCGCCAGTTGGATAATGGCACCTTCCCTATAAAGGGTCCGGACATTCCAGGTGCATATCCGTAAATCATTGTCCGTTTTACGTTTGCGGTGGTCGTCAACGTAATTGGGGTTCTTATCCGAGGCTGGTTTAGTTTTCATTGGGCAGTAGTAATGTGGCGGGACCCAAACCCTGCGCACATTCCATGTTTAAGGTCTATGGAGCTTTGTATGGAATTTCTTCAAAAATAAGAGAGTTTTTGGCTTCACCTAGAAATTTAAAAATTTTGAGTTGTGACTGTTTTGTATTTAGTGTGCGATATGTGTTTTGCTTGGTGTGCTCGTTGTGTTTTGCATTAATTTGGTTGTCTCTATTTGATCATATCTAATGTATGGAGCATTTAGAAATAATGTGAAAGTGCATATGTTGGTGAGAGGCTAACAAATACTGTTGAGTGAGCACTTTTTTTGTGAGAAAATGCTGTACTATGTTTGTTTATGCTTTAACGAATAAAGTACAAAGAGAACAAGACAATAAAATGCTCGATGCACTTTATTGTATAAAATACATTCATGCAGCCCTTTAATATACACATTCGGGTGTCCCGTTTTTTTTTTTATCTGGAACCCCCTCCATTTTTTGTATGATGTTGAAATAAATGTAGAAAAAAAAATTGGTATACCTAGGACCACGGCCGAACCCGTGCCGACTTGCATCGGTACATGTCAGTAATTGGTTATATAGGGAAAAAAGATATCATTTTTTCAAAAAAACCCAAGTAAGTTTTGTTTAAGTGTAAGTTTTGAAAAAGCTGGCTCATAGCTCGTTTTTTATTTAATTTGTCTTAAAAAAAATCTATCAAACATTACAATTGGACGACGAAAGCCGCCAGAGTCGTAATTTTTTACTTTTCGAAAAAAACTACTTTTTGTTCATGTTGAATTAAAAAATTAATTAAAAAAAATCCAAATATAAAACAATTTCAATGAAATCTTGTGGAAAAATTTTTTTAATATATACCAAATGGAGATGCACAAAAAATTGTGTAATTATATTGAATAACCTTGTCGTTATGAATTTTTTTGCTAGAAGTGTAGCTTTTTGAAATATTCGAGTTTGAGTATTTCTAAAAAAATCGGTGGTGTTCGGGTAAAGGGGTAAATGTCAATTTCTTGTGATGATTTGAGAGAAATAATTAATTTTTTATGACGTTAGTGAGAAAAAAGAAGTAAAAAGAGATACAACTGAGAAATTATAGCGTTCGGTTTGGGTAAAAGGGTATAAGCCAGTGCTCGGGATCTTACGGCAACGTAGGTACAGAGTTTTCTCTGTAGCCACACATATTTAAGCACACGTGTGGTTTGAAAACTCATGAGTGTGGGGTGTTGATGCGCGTTTTCCCACTCATATTGATCAGGAACCTTAAGCTAATCTATAAACATTTTTTACAGATGGGAATAACCATTTCTTGATGAGAGTCAAAAAAGCTTAATTGTATATTAGAGCCCTGCATGAGTATGCTTTTTCGCCTCCCTGAATATATTCTCTAGCTATAGAATAAAAAACTTCCTTTATCCCATTTCTGCTTTGCTCATACGGGATCTTACACTCTCTTGGTTTTATTCAGATATAAGAAACAAAGAGAATAAGAGCACGATGTTTTATTAACAACAGGAAGTAGCAAATAAAGCAATAAAAGATAGTAAAAAATATCAGTGTTCATACCCTGAGTATTTAGCGAATATTTTTTTATTCGTTCCCAAAGTAGGGTGGTTGATAGGGGGTAGGTGTGTTCGGGAGAAATTCTGAGGAGCAAAAAGTAATAGGACTAACTCATATATTTGACCCCTTAGAAGTTCAGCTACGGCCGATATAAACTATTTTCGACAGCTATTGTCTTTATTGTATGTGGAGCCAAAGAGGGTGGTAGATAGGGAGTAGGTGTCTTGGGGAGAAAAATTAAAGGGCAAAAAATAATAGGACCAGCTCATATATTTGACCCCTCTAGGAGTTCACCTACGGCCGATATAAACTATTTTCGACAGTTTTAGTGTTTTTTGTATCGAAGGTAGCGAATAAAACAACAAAAAATAACACAAATATGCATTAAGAATAACATAAAGCTTATTGCGGGGAAAAAGCAAAATACATAGATTTTACAACTGTTCTTAAATCTAATTTGTTGGCCGATAATATTCTTGTTACTGAGTTCAAGCCAAAAAATAAGTCTAAAAGGGTGACTCAAGCTTATTTCTATCAACTCAAAATTGCTCTGAGGATATTATCGCGTTAACAGAGACGTGGCTAAACGGAAGCATTACTGATTTGGAATTGTTTGACAATAGTTTTCAAGTTTTTAGAAAAGACAGATACACTGACAATATTTCTTCTGTCGGTGGTGGTGTCCTTTTGGCTGTGAGGAACTGCTTTGTCAGTTTTATTGTTGACATTCCCTGCTCTTCTAATATTGAACTAATTTGCGTTAAAGTTATACATTGTAACTCTAATGTATATGTTATTAATGCATATGTTCCTCCTAAGAGTAGTGTAGAGGTCTATGCAAGCCTTGCGGAGTGCATAGATTACATAATTGATTTACTTGACGTTAATGACGACATTTTATTATTGGGCGATTTTAATCTACCTGATTTAAAATGGCATTCTTCTGACGATGATACGTACTATTGTGCATCTAATTCGAAGACCCGCCAAGAACATATATTTGTTGATAATATATGTTCAGACTTACAACAAGTGAGTTGTATTTATAATAGTCTTGAAAGACTTCTTGACCTGGTCTTAACTACAGACAGTAACAATGTTGTTGTTAAGAGGGCCTTTCATGCTCTAACTACTGTTGATGAATATCATCCACCATTGAGTATTTGGTACAAATCCGACAGAGCAAATATAGTAAATTCTAATTCAGCAGATAAGCTTTATGAATTCAATTTTAAAAAAGCTGACTTTTTGAAGTTGAATCAGTTGCTTCATGGTAAACTTAATGCAATTTTGGAATATATAAAAGGAAATTGCCTTGATGACTCCATACATTTTTTTTATATGGAACTCTTTGCTGTGTTTTCTTAATCAGTACCTTATAGTCTCAAATTTGCGAGGAATTCTGCGTACCCGTGGTACACAAAGGATTTAAAGACTCTTCGCAACAACAGGAATAGGGCATGGAAGAAATACGTCTGTAGCTTAGGCTCAAACGACCTAGAAACTTACAAACGTTTGTTTCTGGAATTTGAAAATCGCTCAGCTACATTATATCACGAATATTTAGATAATGTTAAGCTGAGAATATTGACAGATCCAAAGAAATTTTGAGGATTAGTAAACACAAAGAAGAAATCTGATGGATTTCCTTCTTCATTTAGAACTCCTGAGGGATTTACTGACAATCCCGTCAAAATTTGTGGCCTATTCGCCAATCTTTTTAAAGAATCATTCTGTTCAGATTCTTTTACTCCTGATGGAGAGTACTTTGAATATATGAATTCCGAACCCAGAGTATCTTTGGAACATATATCCTTCACTCCAGAGGATATTTTAATGTATATTAGATCGATCGATGAGGAGTTTGGTGCTGGACCTGACGGTGTTCCTGCCGCAGTGTTAACACAATGCGGTTCCGTTTTGAGTCAACCACTTTCTTTATTATTCAATAAATCTATTAACGAAAGTTATTTTCCACTTTTTGGAAAAAATCATTTATAAGTCCTATTTTTAAAAAGGGTTGCAGGAACGATGTTAGTAACTATAGGCCTATCGCTAAGCTCTCATCGATTCCAAAACTTTTTGAGCGGATGGTGTATGATCGGGTGAAAATTCACTGTGGGGAAGTCATAACAACTCGTCAGCATGGTTTTGTAAATGGCAGATCCACTGTGTCTAATCTTCTCGATTTTACAACATTCTGCTTAAATTCTATTGATTCTGGTAACCAGGTCGATTGTGTTTGCACTGACTTTAGTAAGGCATTTGATAAGCTACCACACAATCTAATCTTATTTAAACTTGAGTTAATGGGATTTCCACAATATTTTGTGAACTGGATTAAATCGTATTTGGTAGAGCGATCTTATCAAATACGTTTCCGAGGCGCATTGTCTTCTGAATTTATTGCTGGATCAGGTGTTCCTCAGGGTAGTCACCTTGGTCCTCTTCTGTTTTCTTTTAGCTATCAATGATGTAACTCACGTCATTGAACACTCTCATCTGCTTATTTATGCCGATGATATGAAAATATACATAACGATTAATTCTAGAGATAATTCAGATCTACTCCAGTCTGATCTAAAATCCTTTGAAGTTTGGTGTTCTAAAAATAATATGTTTTTAAATTCAGATAAATGCCAAACTATGACCTTTTCGCGAAAAAGGAATAATTTTATATTTGATTATAAGATTAAAGATACTGCCTTGAGTCGTGTAGACACCGTCAAAGACCTAGGTATATGCATGGATTCTAAGCTGTCGTTTAACATTCATATTGATAATATTTGTAAAAAAGCATCTTCAATGCTTGGTTTTGTAAAACGCTGGGCCAAAGAATTTAATAGCATGATTACAACTTCAACTACAACGTTGTATTATGCAATCGTGCGTCCTCACTTAGAGTATGCAAGTCAAGTTTGGTCACCAAGTTACAATGTGCATGTTGATCGAATAGAAAGAATCCAAAAACGTTTTGTTCAGTTTGCTCTAAGGGGCTTAAGTGGAACTGACATAATAGACCTTCCTCCTTATGAGGATCGTTTAAAACTATTAAAAATGCAGTCTTTAGGTGATCGAAGGAAATCGGCAGATATCGTATATTTACACCAGCTTATAACAGGTGTATTCTATTCTCCAGAACTTCTTTCTCACATAAATTTTAACACTAACCGTAGAAGCAGTAGAAACGCTAACAACTTAATTTATTTGCCATTTAGTAGAACAAATTATATGGCTACTGCTCCTTTAAGTCGCATGAGTTCCTTTGTTAACAATTGTAGCGTTTTTGATGTTAATTTGTCAAAAGGTCAACTCAAAAGTAGATTAAAATTAGTTGTGTAATTAGATCTATATATACGCATGGTTAGTTGTTACGTCTTGTGTTGTCCCTGAGCCCAACCCATTTATTGGTGGGTAAATTTTTCCCACATTAACTTGTTTGTGGTCACGGTTATCCATAACATTGATATTTTCAATGATTACTGGGTAGTGGCTTTAGATGGGTTAATGCTGAGGAAGTGCGATATAGCTGTAGTAGCTGAACTCTATTGTTATTGCATGAAAAATACCTGATTCTTATTCAGGCCACTGCAGCAGATTCCTGAGTATTCGTGTAGTTTATTAAATATTCAGAGAAATAACTGAAACAACGCGTAGATCGCAAGCTCATCTCAGTGCAAAAATGTATGTAAAGAGAACAGAGAACAAATAAAAAGTTATTCTCTTGCTCTACACGACCTGTTGCTACACGATCTGTTGTTTACATTTATTCACTTGCAGCTTTGCTTGCAGTGACTGCTACAGCAGAGAATCGGGGTATATCCACTTGAAGAATATATTCATGCAGGGCTCTATTGTATATTCATATCATTGCATAACTTTAAGGCTATATCAACACAAAAGCTTCCTGATGCCCAATTTTTATTGTTGACAGACTCCACTTTACAGAATATTGTAATAAAAATGACTAACATAAATCGATTCTAATAACCTTAAAAAAATTATCCCCACTCTAATAAGAGCTCTATAAGAGCTCGATAAGATAATAAGAGCTCACTCTAATAAGAGAACAGTTTTTTTAAAAAATTTTTTGATGGAGAGCTATCTTTTGAAGACATTAGATTAGTTCTAGCTTATGCTTTCAAATACGCATAATAAACAACGCTAATATGTAATCCACAACTTGCATCGACCTTTCATTCTCATTAAGAGTTTGGAAACATAGGCCCTGATACTTATTGTAGTTGCTATCCCTGGCGATGTAGCCAAAACGGAACTAGCAAATAGACATCTTCGCCTTCTCTGAGAGAAGCCTACAGAGATGAAGGATTGCAAAGAATGACTTTCTTATAAAAGACATTAACCTAATTCTGACTTGCTCTCAAATGCGTGAAAAAGCCTTGACTATGAATATAGTATACAACCACCACAACCCCTTTCGTATCAAGAGTTTGGAAACATAGACTCTCACACGTATTGTAGTTGCTGTCCTTGGCGATGTAGCAAAACGGAACTATGACAAGTACATCACAACAAAGTTAACCTCACAAAAACTAGGCACCAAGGGTAACCACAGTAGTGAAGTAATAGCCTAGTTCTGGCTTAATGTCGCAATGTGATCGAAAGGGTACAAGTCAGATCTTGTTGGATAAAAAGGGTACATGTCAACAATTTTTAAATATCAATACCACTAAATTTCAATATCACCATAAAATGCACATGTTTATGCCTGAGAAATATTCTAGCAACCAGCAGTTTCTATAAAATCTGATTTCAATTAACCAGTGAGTGAGATGGACTTCAATTTTCAATTACAATTTCAATTACAATTTTGAATATTTCCAAAATTTGACATTTACCCCTTTACCCCAACACCACAGAAATACTCCCAGATTTATAATAAAAAAAAAAAAAATTAAAAAAAAACCAGCACAAGAGATTTAAACATAGCCTTGAGCTATTTTTTGCAAAAAATTTTTCTGAAAAAACCGAAGTTCGGAAAAAGTTATGCTTGTTGAAACTTGACTTTTTTTTTAAAAAAATACTTAAAGTGTCCATTTCTAGCATTTTGATCACAAAAAAAAAAATCGAAAAATATAGCATTTTTTAATTATTTTCAGCAAACTGCAGCATTTTTCAATTTTTAAAAATTACAAATAATACTCACTTCAAAATTTGCCCAATCCTATACTTAAACTTACGTCCTCGCGATTTCTGGGCTACTTAAGTTGCCAAACGTTGTTTGCTTGATAATAAAACAACGAAGACAAAACGTTCCAGCAAATAAAATAATCTAAAAATTTATTTTGTTGCATAAGCTTTTGTATGTTTTATACAGTAATTTGGTACATATTTAAATTGTTGCCTTGCTTAACCGTACGATTCATAACCAGCAAAACTCCTTTAATTTCATAACCAGGTACCCGTGTACGCGAAGTAGGTTGTTTTGCGTTTATTGAAATAAAATAATATTTTCCTGTAAATATTTTTGTTGTTGATTATATTTTGCGTTCTCAACTGTACAAATTTGATATTTGGAAAAAAAATTGGTTTCTGTTCGTATATAAGTACCTAAAGCGACACAAGTAGGCAGAAACTGGTTTTATGTAAGGGTTGTTTATTTGCTTATTCTGCTTATTTTCGGTACCTACTTGCTTAATTGCTTTTGAATTAGATAGCAGATGTTCATTTGTGTCGTAAAATTGAAATATTTCATTTGCTTCGTCATTCTGTGTTGAATATTTGAACAGTGAAGTTGGTGAAAAATGAGCCGCAACGACCGATATTTGTCTTCAAGGGAATACTGGAATTTGAGTGATGAAGCAAGAAGCACATATATTCAAAGTTTATTTGAGGAAGTGACTCAAGATGAGGACCTTGAAGTGGACCCTGTGGATGACCAAAATGAAGGAAATGTGTCCTATACTGGCGAAGTTTCGGAATCAGAGAATGAAGATTTGAATGTTGACAACGCAAACGAAATTGCAGCTGCTATTGACGCACCAGAGGAAATTTTATTTGATGACGAAAGTGAAGATGATGCTATGCAAGAAGATGCACCAACAACAAACCCAGCAGAAGATGCACCAACAACAAACCCAGCAGACTACATGACTGCACGTGACGGCACACAATGGCAGCGAACACCACGTAGTTGCCAACAAGTGAGAAGCCAGAATATATTCAGAGACCGCTGTGGTCCAGCGCGGATAACTGAAAATATGACGCCTTTGCAGTGTTTCAAATCATACCTCACAGTGGAAATGGTGGATATAATAGTGCGCCACACAAATAGAAAAGCGCATGCCACATATAATGCGTACAATGAAGCGAATCCCAATAGACGTCAGTTGAAGTGGAAAGACACGACAATCAACGAAATTTATGCGTTCATTGGAATGATTTTGATGGCTGGCACAAATCATTCTAATGACGAAAACGCAAGAGATTTGTGGACGTCACAGGCTCACCCAATATTCCGTGCCACCATGGGAATAAACAGGTTTTTCGATTTGCTGCGTTTTATGCGGTTTGACGACCCCAGAACACGGGTAGAGCGGCAGCGTCAAGACAAAGCGGCGCCAATTCGCGATATTTGGATAATGCTCAATGCAAATCTTGCCAGATATTATGTGCCATCAGAATATTTGACCATTGATGAACAATTATATCCATACCGTGGTAGAAGCAAATTCACACAATATATACCCTCGAAGCCAGCAAAATATGGTATAAAAGTATGGTAGATTTGCGATGCCAAAAATTCATATCCACTTCATGGCCAAATATATACTGGCAAACAAGAAACTGGTCGTGAAGTTGGTGTTGGCGAAAGAGTGGTGAGAGATTTAGTTGGGCCATACTACGGTAGCGGACGAAATATCACAATGGATAATTTTTTTACGACGCTGCCGTTGGCTAGGCAACTAAAAGTAGAAAAGCTCAGCATTGTGGGTACACTCCGCCGCAACAAAGCTTACATCCCTGCGGAGATGAAAGAAGACAAAAAAAAAGACGTTGGTTCAAGTTTATTTGGCTTCCACGACAACGTAACACTGCTCTCATATAAGCAGCGGAAGTCCAACTCGGTCATCCTTCTTTCTAGTATGCATGATGATGCACAAATTGACGAGAATGGGAAACCAGAAATTATCAATTTTTACAACCAAACAAAAGGTGGGGTGGACGTTATGGACCAAACGCTCCAAGAATACACGACCCAGCGACAAACAAGAAGATGGCCGATGGCATTGTTCTATAACATCATTGATGTGAGCGCATTTGCATCACACATCATATATTATGGAAATAATCCAACTGCACGATACACCGCGACGCGCAGGAAGAATTTCCTGCGTCAACTGGCAGAAAACCTGTGCATTCCTGTTATAGAAAATAGAATTTCAAATGTGCAAAGCGTGCGCCAATTTTCAACAAAAAATGCAATTGAAAGCATCCTCGGAAGGCCGTTGGAGAGTGTGCTTTGTGCTGCAGGTCCGTCAAATGTGCAGGTTCCAAATAAGCGCAGAAGAAAAACTAGAAAAAATTGCAGCATATGTAGCACGCCGATATGCGATGAGCACGCCATAACAATTACTAAATGCTACAATTGCCACAATAACAACGATAGTGATTCGGATGAATTATAATATAATATATATAAAATATGATAAAATAAATATAAAAGACATTTATTTCCAATAAAAACAACACAAAAAAACGTTTTTTCATTTACATGTCAGGCATTTACATAGGAATTGCATTAGGGTACCCGGGGACCCGGTTGTGTGTCTATGGGGGTAAAACATTTAAAATCATTTTTTAAAGAAAATATTGAAAATATTTTGAATTTTTTGGTATTTAAATCTTAGTTTAGCCAAAATCTCTGATGATTCGGAGTTTTATGTCCATATCTCAAAAATTATAGGCACAGCAGCACTTTAAAGTCAAAAAAGGTACACGGGTACCCGGTTATGAATCGTAGGGTTAATAAAACACGTTTAGTTTTTTTTTTTTATACTAATGTATTGAAATTTAAATTTAAAAGCAATGTTAAGCTGACACAAAAACTTTTGTGATTACTCGTAATTATTCAATTTAGTAAATTTTTTTTTCTTTTAAAAAAGTCAACTTTTATGACTTTACCACGGTTTCCTTTTTTTTTCTCTGTGTAGTTAGTTATTTATAAACGGATTGTCTTGAGAATGTTTGCTCTTAATATGAAATTCAAATGCATGAACTTGACATCACAGAAATCAATGACATGTGTAAACATGAAAAAATCTACACTTAATACAATGTTTGAATAATTATAAATTGCACAATTCTAACCTCTATCCTTTTTACACATCAGTTGTTTTTGAAATAAGCTACTTGCATTGTCTTCAGTCAGTCTTCTACAGAAATAGATGATAGACAAGTACTGATAACCACAACAGCAATAATACTAACATCAACAACTACAACAACAAAAATAGCAACGACAACAACAACATTTTAAAGCAATAAGCACAACAGCAAATATTATTATATTTATTAAACACAACGATCTAAAACAATAAAAGCTAACAATATTATAAACTCAAAATAATAATACAATAATAATAACAATATATTTAGACTTTAGAAACATCCTGCTGGGCTATCTGTTTGCAAAAACTATATTAAAATAACAACAACAACAAAATATGTTGCTATTTGCACACGCTTCGATAGATAACAAAAATGTTGCCTTTGTTGTTAGTTATGTTATTGTTTGTTGTTTTGACATTTGTATGCAAACACAAATGCATGCCTATCACACATGCACACACCCATGCAAACTTTTATAAAGCGCATTACGATTATGCATTTTATACACATGAGTACCCACATAAAGCAGCAATATATCCCAACACATGTTTAAATAAATGTTTTACATGTGCTTTAATTTTTTATATGCTCACATATTTCTTTCATATAAATATTGAGGGAAATTCGTGTACTAAATAGAAAATGCATTTTCCAAAAACAAATCAAACAAAGCAATCTTATTTACGAAATGAAATCAATTGCACAAGTTTAGACTAAAAAGAAAAATATGCAAATAAATCTGTTTTTTAAAGTGCTATCGACGTGCAAAGTACAAAATTTCTACATAAAGTGTGGTTAAATTTTAAGGGCCAATGTTGATTTGAAATAAAACACATTTTATTTAAGAAATTATTGTCATTTCTTTTTATTATGATAATACTGGTATGGTTCAATTATGCATGGAGCAAAATATTGACCAAATGGCTGCCGCAACCTTGGCGGCACACCTCCATCCGATGGTCCAAATTTTCGATGACGCTAAGGCATAAGTGAGGTTCTATGTCGTTAATGTGCCGAAATATCTCATCCTTGAGCTCTTGAATTGTTGCTGGCTTATCAACGTACACCTTTTCTTTCAAATAACCCCAAAGAAAGAAGTCCAACGGTGTCAAATCACATGATCTTGGCGGCCAATTGACATCGCCACCACTTGAAATAACACGGGCATTGAATTTGTTGCGCAAAAAAGCCATTGTTTCATTAGCTGTGTGGCAAGTGGCACCGTCCTGTTGAAACCACATATCGTCCACATCCATATCTTCCATATCGGGCCATTAAAAGTTCGTTATCATCTCACTATAGAGAACATCATTCACAGTAACAGCCTGACCGTCCTCATTTTGGAAAAAATACGGCCCGATGATGCCGCCAGCCCATAAACCGCACCAAACAGTCACTCTTTGTGGGTGCATTGGTTTTTCGACAATCACTCTTGGATTATCATTCGCCCAAATGCGGCAATTCTGCTTATTGACGAATCCACTGAGGTGGAAATGTGCCTCATCACTGAAGATGAATTGATCATCCACTGTTGCCATTTCTTGCCAACATTCTGACCATTGACGACGTTTGAAATGGTCAAGAGGCTTTAGTTCTTGAGTCAATTGCACCTTGTAAGCGTGTAAATGCAAGTCTGTATGCATAATGTTCATCAACGACGAGCGTGAGAGGTGCAATTGTTGGGCACGACGACGAGTTGAGGTGGACGGCTCTTCAGCCACACTATCGCGAACAGCAGCAATATTTTCTGCAGTGCGAGCTGTACGAGCATGCACTGGTGTTTTCACATCTACTACAGACTCGGTTTGCTCAAATTTTTGCACGATTTTTCCGATTGTACGCACATTTTGACGATTAACCCTCCGATGAGTGAGAAGGTCCCTAGGGACCTTTTTGCCTTTTCAAACTGAAATTACTCCTACTTCGGCCACTAGAACCCCCCCCAAAGTTACTCTGTTGTATTCCAAGAGTATTTTGTTGCGCATCTTTTGGAAAAAAAATCAAGCCGATCGGATCATTACTTTTGCAGTTATTGAGGTTTTAGTGAGAATAGTACGCGGACGTGTGAATAGGTCCGTATGGACCTTGTACTGAATTTCACTAATAAATGCATGTTTTTGGGCATCATTATAATTTTTTTATTGTTTCAACACATAATTTACTTGTTCTGAACACAAAGACCTAAACTCAAAGACATTAGGGATGATGGTAAAAACAAAAAATTCGCTTTATGTGTATAAAGCAATTTATTCGATTCGACAATGGAAATACTCGACAACAGCGACTCATCAACAGCAAAACTGCGGCTATTGACGATATTTGGCAAATGTTGCAACATAACTTGGCAGCAGCTTACACTCCTCATGAGGCACTAACAGTTGATGAGCAGTTGTTCCCTTACAGAGGCCGCACCCGCTTCACACAATATATTCCGTCAAAGCCAGGTAAGTATGGTTTGAAAGTATGGTGGTTATGCGACTCACAGAGTTATTATCCTGTGAAGGGAATGGTATATTCTGGAAAACTGCCAAACCAACAACGGGAGATAAACCAAGGGCAGAACGTAGTGCTGGATCTTGTGGAAAAATATTTAGATGCTGGCCGTACTATATACGCGGATAATTTCTTTACCACTCTTGACTTGGCGCGTATTTTGTTGAGGAGGAAGACCGCATATGTTGGTACAGTGCGCTACAACAAAACATTCATTCCACAGGAGTTCAAGAAGAACCCGAAGCGCACCATCAATAGTACATTATTTGGGTTCAACGAAGGGGATATAGCGTTATGCTCATACGTGCCGAAAAAAAATAAAGTGGTTAACGTGCTCTCCACAATGCACTACTCCTGCCTCGTTGACGAGCAAACCGAGAAGCGGAAGCCCTATGCCATATTAGATTACAACGCCAACAAATGCGGTGTTGATACCATGGATCAAATGCTAGGCACTTACAGCTGCAAAAGAGCAACACAACGATGGCCGTTGGCCATGTTTTATAATATGCTGGACGTCACTGCATTTGCTGCTTTTACGATTTACAACGAAATGAAGCCTATAAAAAGGAATGACAGACGGCGGTCGTTCTTGTTACTGCTAACGAAACAATTGGCCACACCAAATATCGAAGAACGTGCCCTGAACAACCATATAACCTCATATCCAAGGATACGCAATGCGATGGAAGCATTCGATGTCAGGGTAAGAAAAACATCTTCAAATTCAAGAATAGAATATATATTTATTTGTTTTTTATTTTTCTTTTCATTTCAGGTAATACCAAGACCGATGGAAGGCAATGCACCGTCGTTTGCGGCTAGGTCAAGTAGACCGTCATGTCGCCTTTGCCGTTCTGAGTACGGGCGGCAGCGGAAAACGCGGGCACACTGCTTCGGCTGCGGCAACGCTGTTTTCGGAGAACACAAGAACACACTTTTACATCGCTGCAACACTTGCGCACAGGGCGGGGGACAAGAAGTACACGCTCAACAACAATAATTTTTAAACTTTTTTATAATAGTCTTAAGAAAATTCAAGCAAAAAAAAAAAAATTAAAAAAATTGAAAAAATTATTTTTGTATGTAGAATTTAGTTATAAACAATAAAAACAAAAAAAAATTAAAAAAAAAAATTTTTTATATGAAAAAAACATGATTTACAAAAAAGGTCCGTAGGGACCTTTTCACACGGCCGTGAAGTTCAGAACTGTCACTCATCGGAGGGTTAAATTGCCCGAAAAAATCACAAAGTGAACGATATGCATTTTGATTTGAACGCCCATTTTCATAATTAGCCTGAGTAACTTTAACGCGTTGCTCGAGTGTGTATCTTTCCATGGTTCAAATTGAGTTATTGTAGTTTGAAATTGAGAAATGTCAAATAAAATGCAGAAAAAACCTCGACGTTTAGGTGTGGTTCACATTCAATATCGGCCCTTAAAATGTAACCACCCTTTATATCGGTGATTCTACACTCCGTGTCAAAATTATAAACGCACTAGATTTGTACCAATATCTTTTGTTGTGTGTATGAGAAATTTTTCTACTTTTACCGTTAGACAAATGTGTTAAGACCAACTTTAATATATATCGAACAACAACAACAACAACATTAAGAGAGAAATACATACAGAAAATATCGCTGTGCCAAAATTAGCTATAAACGCACATGGAGTTCTTTAATAAATTTAGAAAAAGCAGATAAATTTTTTTAAACGTTTGCAAAATGCCACGTGGTGGGAGTTGACAGAGCGTGAAAAAGGTCAGATCAAAGTCTTTTGTTCAGAAAAAAAGTTTTTTTAGAGAAAAAAGTAGCTTGATGGGGAAAAGTGATCGAGTGGAGTCAAATTTTGTAAGAGATAAGGAAAATGATTGTTTTAAAAACAATCAACATGGACGCCAAAAAATACTCTAGGCAATTAAAAAATCCATCGTGTCTTACGAACAATTAGTTACAGCACAAAAAGTATGCGAGAAAAAAAAGACAGAATGCGACTTGGATGCTTTTAAAGAAATCCGGGAGCAGATGGTTTCTAAAATAAAGCCGGCCCCTCAACTAAATGACAAGCATAAAGAGAAGTGCAATCAAGTCGCTCGTAGCATAATGACACGTAACTGAAATCAGGTAATGTTTTCGTAAAAAGTGTAGCTTTTTGCACATTGATGATTTGTGAAAATTTTTTTTCAAGATAATATTTTCTGATAAAAACAAGCTTAACTTGGATGGAACAGATGGCTACGATGAATACTGGTGGAATAAAGGACATGAACCCCCGATATGTTTCAAAGCTAACTTTCGGTGGCGGGTCACTAATGGTGTGGAGTGGACTCCGTGTGTCCATGGAAAGGTGAATCTTTACTTTCCAAACGCTCGGATAAGCTCAGAAGATAACATTTGTGTGTTAACTAAGAAATGATTGTACATTTTGAACGAAAGTGTAGACGAAATACTTGAATTTCAACAATACAATGCAACATGCCACGCATCGCGTGCCTCTTAACGTTGCACAGTGGAACTTTTGAGCAGTTTAGGAGCTAAATACTCTTAACTCTGTTATAAGTGGATTTATTTTAATGAAATTTTATAGATAGGTTTATGTGATCAAAGGTTATATTGGTATGTAATATCGACTGAATTGAAGTCAAAGTTCCGACCCTCTCTGAGGGTAAACATTTTTTCTTATTGATAAATACCAAAAGTGGTATCAAATGAAATCTAGTAAAAAAACAACTTTAAATAAGGATATTTTCGCTACTGCAAAATGTGTTTGATTATAATTTTAATAAAAAAAAAAATAATTTATCAATTCATTTGGTCATTAAAAAAGTGCGTAATGAAGAAAACTAGCAAAACTTAACATTAGCTCAAATTAAACAAATAACGAAATTAAACTTGCTCGTCAATTTTAAGCAAAGATATTATTTCTTCACTAAAGCCATGCCAGTTATTAGTAAAGCTCTATTGCTTCTAGATAATGTAGAAACTAATGGATCTGATGCAAAGAAAAGAGTGTGGAAAAGGTCATACATTGTATCTGCATGGCTTGTTTTTCTGGTGTTATGTTCGCGGAAGCTCCTCAAATCTTTATTTCTAGCTACTAAAGCTACCTCCGGCATCATACCAGTGAACCCTACCAATCTAGATCTAGATGTTCTTCTAAAATTTTACGAGTATCTATTTGAGCTATTCTTTCAATGGTGTGATTGAGGAGCCCTTGAAGTTTAACATCTGCTGATTTCGAAGTTCTTTTTTTCTTTTCTTCCAATAGCACATTGTAGGGGGGTTTATATTGGCATGCTGACTCTTTGCTCCCTGCTGTATAAGAGTATAAGAATGTTTTCTTAGATGGCAGTCGACACACAGTGATAGAGCTTCTTCAGGATGATATTTACTACATTCAAATGAGAACACCTTTTCCTTTATAGTAATTGCATTCTCAGTAGAAATGGTTGCTACCTTAACTAATTGTACTGCATTCCGAAGACCAGCGCGGTTTAAGCTTACACGAGCAGCATACGCGAGTTCTGTATGACTGTAGTTTTGAACCAAAAATTGTACTCTTGATCTCTTTGCAGATTCACAAAGATTTTCAAAATCGACACCAGGCTTTCCTTGATTGCATGATGATGAAGTTGGGTCATTAGTTTCAAAAACTAAACAGTTTTCAAGCCAACATGAATACTTTCGAAACATTTTGGCTTTAGATCGACCCACTTTTTGCCACTTAACTTGAAGATTGGTTACAAAAATTGATACCTGCTTCTTATAGCTCCGATAAAAGTCACTATCGAAGTCTGCTATTCCGAGTTTACTAGTGACATAATTGAAGACAGCAGCGCTTTTCTTACTGCAATGCTATTCAGTTAACCAAACATCAAACAACTCTTTTCGGGAAATCGACGACATATCCAATTAGGTGCAGAATGGCGCAGATGAACCTCTTGTAGATCGCTTATAGAGTAATCACGATTTCAAAAAAATTTAAAAAAAAAAAAAACAACCGACTACAAAATCACTACAAAGTAAAGAATAATTTTAAAAATACTTTTCCTTTTAATTTCTTGGTCATATTTGATAATTTATTTAAACATATTATTATATATGAAATCTTTTCTTAATTTTTTCTTATTTGTTTTATTATCATAAATATATTAATTTCTAGATGAATACAAAAGCTGTTAAGGTCGGCGCTAATATAATCAGACTTTTTATCAGAAGCGCCAAATTCAAAGCATTTGTATTCATCCAGAAATTAATATATTTATGATAATAAAACTAATAAGAAAAAAATTAAGATAATAAGATTTTATATATAATAATATGTTTAAATAAATTATCAAATATGACCAAGAAATTAAAAGGAAAAGTATTTTTAAAATTATTTTTTACTTTGTAGTGATTTTGTAGTCGGTTTTTTTTAATTTTTTAAAAATTTTTATTTCTTCCTTTTTAGAGAATATGATAAATTTTCGAAAAAAGTGTATAAACAACATAAATAAAATTGTTCCGAAAAAATTTGTTCTATTAAATTCTGAAAGTTTGTTGGTTGTTTCAAATATCTGCCTCTTAAATTTAAATTAGATGTCACAAGTTTTGAAATTATTATACCCATTCTTGTAACGTGTTTTATTACCCTAGTGTCAATATTATTCGAGATATAGTCTTTTTCTAATATTTCCACGCCCCTTTGTTAAATAAGCGCCCACTTTCTTGAGAGTTATTTCCAATAATTGTGCCTACCCCTGTACTTAATTTTAGTACCCCAGCGTCAATATTAACTGCGATAGTGTTTATCTAGTATTGCCACGCCCATTTGTCAAAAAACGCATACTTTATCGACCATAATTTTTAATAATTCTGCCTACCTCTGTACTACAATAAATTTCAGTGCCCTAGTGTCAATATTATTCAAGATACACTGTTTTTTTAATATTGCCTCGCCCAGTAGTCGAATACCGCCCACTTTGTTGACCATAATTTGTACTAATAATGCCTACCCCTATACCAAATTGCAGTACCATAGTACCATAGTACCATAGTACCAAAATTTTTATTTCTTCCTTTTTAGAGAATATGATAAATTTTCGAAAAAAGTGTATAAACAACATAAATAAAATTGTTCCGAAAAAATTTGTTCTATTAAATTCTGAAAGTTTGTTGGTTGTTTCAAATATCTGCCTCTTAAATTTAAATTAGATGTCACAAGTTTTGAAATTATTATACCCATTCTTGTAACGTGTTTTATTACCCTAGTGTCAATATTATTCGAGATATAGTCTTTTTCTAATATTTCCACGCCCCTTTGTTAAATAAGCGCCCACTTTCTTGAGAGTTATTTCCAATAATTGTGCCTACCCCTGTACTTAATTTTAGTACCCCAGCGTCAATATTAACTGCGATAGTGTTTATCTAGTATTGCCACGCCCATTTGTCAAAAAACGCATACTTTATCGACCATAATTTTTAATAATTCTGCCTACCTCTGTACTACAATAAATTTCAGTGCCCTAGTGTCAATATTATTCAAGATACACTGTTTTTTTAATATTGCCTCGCCCAGTAGTCGAATACCGCCCACTTTGTTGACCATAATTTGTACTAATAATGCCTACCCCTATACCAAATTGCAGTACCATAGTATCAATGCTATTGGAGATATACTCTTTTTCTAATATTGCCACTTCCATTTGTCAAATAACGCCCATTTTCTTGACAGAAATTTGTGATAATTGTGCCTACCACTACACTAAATTTCAGTACCCTAGTGTCCATATTATTCGAGATACAGTGTTTTTATAATATTGCCACACCCATTTTTCGAATAACGCCCACTTTATTGACCATAATTTGTAATAATAATGCCTACCCTTATACTAAATTGCAGAACTCTAGTCTCAAAATTATTCAAGATACACTGTTTTTCTAATATTGCCACGCCCATTTGTCGAATTACGCCCATTTTCTTGCCCGTTATTTGTAATAATTGTGCCTACCCCTACAATAAATGGCAGTAGCCTAGTGTGAATATTATTCGAGTTACAGTAGTATTTATTATTGCGAGATCTATTATTGCCTCGCCCAGTTCTCGAATACCGCCCACTTTTTTACGGGCACCTCCATGCTTATGATATCTATCCGTTCCCCAAAAATTATGGCAATCAGGCATATGGTTTAGGAAATATCGATGTACATACATTTTAAAAAAAAAAAAAAAAAAAAAAAAAAAAATTAAAAAAAAACAGAGAATCCGATGAACTTGAGAACCTGCTCCTTTTTGAAGTCGGTTAAAAACAGCAAGAATCATTTTAATGTGACATAATGCACAACTTTGGCAAATTTTTAAACTTTAAATTTCAACTTTTTGAATATATTCACGTGTACACTTACAAAAACGGCTTTTATCTTAATTATGACAATTGCAAGAACCTCAAATTTTTAAATTTAATTAGTCAATTTAATAAAATTAAAAACATACAATCAAAACCATACAAATAGAGCCGCAAAACTATGCACTTCACTTCTTCAATTTAACAATAAAACTACGAATTTATACCAGTTAAAAAAGTGCAATACAAGCAACAACTTTGGAAAGTAACTGTACAACGAATATGAGAATAAGAACAAAATAAATACGACAATATTGCACAGTGAATATTTGGTAAGCAAACGGCACTAAAAAAGATCACTTACTACAAAGCCAAGTTTTCGACAATTTAGCTCATAAATAATTAAAAAATGCCACTGTGCGTTGGTGCCATAACTTTCTCGTTCTTAGGTGGGCACCATTTTTTATTGATCTTAATTTCATGGAAAATGTGTGTGGGGTGCTTTAGTTCACGTTTTAGTTTTATTTTTTTTTTTTTGAGGAAATAGCCAATACTCTACGAAAGAAAAGCTGCAACAAGCTATTCTACAAAGCTGGGACGACTTCAGCTAGCAACAATTATAGAATTTATTTATTTGACCCAATGCCAAGCCGATTTTTTTAGGTTATAGAAAACAACGGAAACATAGCCCATTACCTAAATAAAACTATGTACGCAACTATGTATGCAAAAAAAAAAAACACTTTTTATGAAGTGCGTTTATAATTTTGGCACAGCGATATTTTTTGTATGTATATATTTTCTCTCTTAATGTTGTTGTTGTTGTTGTTCGTTATATACAGCAATTGGTCTTAACACATTTGTCTAACCATAAAAGTAGAAAAATATGCTTATGCGCACAAAAAAATATTTTCGTAAAAATCTAGTGCGTTTATAATTTTGGCACGGGGTGTATGTCAAATCGGACGCTTTTGTTCAAAAACTAATTTGACGATTTCTATTTTTTGAAAATTTTTCACGCCGACAGTATTTAAGAAAATTTAAAAATGAGCTTATTTTTTTAGTTATAAACAGTGGAAAAATATAAAAATAAAAAATAATAAAAATTTCTGATTCGGACATG
Organism: Coremacera marginata; assembly: GCA_914767935.1. NCBI lineage: Eukaryota > Metazoa > Arthropoda > Insecta > Diptera > Sciomyzidae > Coremacera > Coremacera marginata. Next base: position 29,745,200 of record OU612043.1, on the reverse strand, counting down.
TAGTAAAACAACTATATCTTCAAAACTTATACAGGGTTGTCAATATTCGAAGCACCCATCTGGCAACACTGTAACTTTCCGCAGTGATGCCAAATCGACTAATGACATACCGCGTTTGAAGCGTCATTCCAAGCAAATGTTTACAATGGAACAGTACACGCCACGCGAACGCTCTAAAATTGTTGAAATTTACATTCAACAAAACAAGTCAATAGTGAAAACTCAAAGTGCTTTCAAAAAAATAAATAAAGTGAAAAGTGCGCCTTCCAAGAAAACAATTTATCGTTTGTATGAAACTGAAAATCCACAAGAGATTCAAGAGGTACCTCTTCACGATGCAAAAGTCACTGTTTGGTGCGGCGTTTGTGCTAAAATGCTCATTGGGCCGTTCTTTTTCGAAGATGATAATGGCCACAGAGTTACTGTCAATCAGGAGCGTTATCGCGATATGATAAACAATTTTTTCATGCCAATCGTTCGTCGAAAGCGTTGAAAAAAAATGAGAGCAAAAACGAATTTTTGGCAATTCGCGAGGAAACTGGACAAAAATTAAATAAGCATTGAAAATAGAAATTGAAATGTTAAAACAACGCCAACTCACGAAGCAACTGACTTGCGCATGTGTTAATGCGTATTCAAATACCACAGAATTCAGCATCAGCTGTTCTGATTTGCTAAAAAAGAAAGTGGAATATAAATACAAATAAAGAAGAAAAGTATATATTTATCACCCCTCGCGCTTTGCTAAGCCTTACTGTATTTTGTAGTGCAGCGCCCTCTGGGCTTCAAGATATAGCAAAATACATAGTACCAAAAGACTCACCGCACCCAAAAACCACTTACAAAAATTATACTTATTGGATGAGTTGTTTTGAGTTTTTTGCGGTATTTGTACAACAGCGCCCTCTGATTTTCGAGATAGAATAAAAAAATTACGCCAAAACCCTTTCCATACTCGATAATCAAATCCTATATAACCGATATACAAATTTTTATCTAAGTCCGATGAGCGGTTTTTGAGTGTTTCACAATTTCTTAAGTGATTTGTACTACAGCACCGTCTGGTGTTTAAGATAGCGCAGAAAAAAAGTCCAAGATACCCACCGTATCCGAAAATTCCTATGTACAAATGTTCACGCAAATTGATGGACAGGTAGGAGTTTTTCGAGATTTTTAAAACATTTGTACTGCAGTGCTCACTCGTGTTCAATATAGAACAAAATGGATAAGCCATAAAAACTACCGTCCCCGAAAACTCCTATATGCAAATTATCATGTAAATCGGGTGAATGGTATCGGAGACAAACTATAATAGCAAAATTCATGGAACCCGATCGCAGCGCCACCTACCGGGTCCAATTGCGAATCTGAACCATCCAGGGATCCACTTAAACACACAAATAATTTCATCAAAATCGGTGCAGTCGTTTAGGAAGAACAGTTTAATAAGACACACACGTACAAATTGTACAACAGCGCCCTCTACTTTTCGAGACAGAGCAAAAGATATAACGCCAAAACAGTTGCCGTACTCGAAAATCCTTTAATAAAATTTTTCATCCAAATCGGATGAGCGGCTTTCTACTTTTTCACGATTTCTTAAGATATTTGTACTACAGCGCCCTCTGGTGTTCAAGATAGAACAGAGTAGCTAAGTCATAAAAAGTCACCATATCCGAAACCTGTATATACAAATTTTCATGCAAATCGGATGAACGGTTTCGGAGATAAACTATAAAAAAAAATGCCTTAAACACGATCACAGCGCCACCTACCGGGAACGATTGTGTATCTGAACCATCCAGGGGTCCACTCAAACACACACAAAAAATTTCTTCAAAATCAATGCAGCCATTAAGGAACAGTTTAATAACGTACAAACTGAACAACAGTGCCCTCTAGTTTCGAGAAAGAGCATAAAAAATAACACCAGAACCCTTGCCGTACTCGAAAATCGCTATTTACACATTTTCATCCAAATCGGATGAGCAGTTTCGGAGTTTTTCACGATTTCCTAAGATTTGTACTAAAGCGCCCTCTGATTTTCAAGATAGCACAAAAAAGATAAGTCCAAAACACTCACCGTATCAGAAAACTCCATATTTTTCAATTTTCATGCGATTCGGATGCACGGCTTAGGAGTTTTTCGAGGTTTTTCAAAATATTTGTACTACAGCGCCCTCTGGTGTTCGAGAGAGAAAGGTATAGATAAGTCAAAAAAACTCAGCGTGTCCGAGAACTTCTACATACAAAATTTCATGCAAATCGGGTGAACGGTTTTGGACTTCTTCAACTTTTTAAAAATATTTGTACTACAGCGCCCTCTTGTGTTCAAAATAGAACAGAGTAGATAAGTCATGATAATTCACCGTAACCGAAAACTTTTATATACCAATTTTTATGTAAATCGGATAAAAGGTTTAGGAGTTTTTCGACGTTTTTCAAAATATTTATACTACAGCGCCCTCTGGTGTTCAAAAAAGCACAAAAAGATAAATCCAAAACACTCACCGTATCAGAAAATCCGTATATCCCAATTTTCATCCAAATCGGATGCACGGTATATGAGTTATTCGAGGTGTTCCAAAATATTTGTACAACAGCACCCTCTGGTGTTCGAGATAGAACAGTGCAGCTAAGTCAAAAAACTCAGCGTGTTCGAGAATTTCTACATACAAAATTTCATGCAAATCGGATGAGCGGTTTTAGACTTTTTCGACTTTCTTAAATTATTCGTACTACAGCGCCCTCTTGTGTTCAAGATAGAACCTATTTTATAAATCATAAAAACTTACCGTTTCCGAAAACCTCTATATACCAACTTTCATGCAAATCGTATGACCGACTTGGAAGTTTTTTGACGTTTTTTAAAAAATGTGTACTACAGCGCCCTCTGGTGTTCAAGATAGAACAGAGTAGATATGTCGTGAAAACTCACCGTATCCGAAAACCTCTATACACCAATTTACATGTAAATCGGATAAATGGCTTAGGAGTTTTTCGACGTTTTTTAAAAAATTTGTACTACAGCGCCCTCTGGTGTTCAAGATAGCACAAAAAAAATAAATCCAAATCACTCACCGTATCATAAAACCCATATATTCCAATTTTCATGCAAATCGGATGCACGGCTTATGAGTTGTTCAAGGTTTTTCAAAATATTTGTACTACAGCGCCCTCTGGTGTTCAAGATAGAACAGTGCAGATAAATTAAAAAAACTCAGCGTGTCCGAGAACTTCTCGATAAAAATTTTCATGCAAATCGGATGAACGGTTTCGGAGATAAGCTGAAAAAAGGAATGCCTGGATTTCGATCCCAGCGCCCCCTACCGGGTCCAACCTTTTTTACTGGATAAAAGTATCCTATGCTATGACCGGGTATATAAGGAACCTAGATTCCAAATTTCATTTAAATCCATCCAGTGGTTTTCGCGTGATGCTTTAACAGACAGACAGACAGACAGACAGATAGACATACAGACAGACAGACAAACAGACAAAATTTTTAAAAATTCGATTTTCGGGCTCAGCTTTATTCAAAACGTCCATCGCAAAAGGAATTTCAAAAAAATATTTCTTGTACAGATTTTTTTTTTTTACAATTTTATATATATATATAGATAGATAGATAGATAGATTTATTTTTTTTTTTTTTTTTATTCAATGATAAAGACAAAGCTGTCCGAGGTATACCACTAAGTGAAAAATTCTAAAATACCGTAAGCAACTTGATAATATCAATTCTTGGTATTTTTCTTAATAACAGCTACTGAGATATGTATACGGGCATCAGATATCAAATCATCACTCTTATTTATCTGCCATCCACTTTTGTATCACTCAATTTTAAATTCTTGACACTTCTTGGGATTCCTTCACGGGCTGACTTAATTAACTTAGTTCACTCAGTAACTAAATTTCAAAGAAACTTGATATCGACAGGTGGTTTTTTGTACTTTTGTAGTTTGAAAAAGAAAATGCTCATTACTCTTGTTGCTGTTGTTGTTGTAGCAGCATTACTAGTTAACTTATTTTAAAGAATTTGTGTTAATTTTGCATTGGTAACGAACTTTTTTGGGTGCAAAAAATTACTTTATTTTTAGCATTTTACATGGTGGCAAAGGTTAAATTCTTTGAATTTTTCCAACACAAAGTAAAAGCAGCATGCAAATTTCGCAGCAGTTCGTAAAAACTTTTTCACGCTCTCTCTCTCCCTCTCTCTCTCTCTCTACTCATTTTACACTCTACTCCCCAGTCAGTTATTTACCGTTGTGTTAATTTCGTATTGATGATGGCTAGATGAATGAATTCAGCGGTTAGCCACGCGTTGGTAATCGGCGCACCTAGACGGCAGTCATTAATCAAATTTCTCAACCGTGTCTAATTAAACCTTTACGCCATCAAGCTTCAGTCAGTCAGCCAATTTGCCAAAAAGTTTCAAATTAAAATAAATGTCTGAAAATTGGCAGAAAATTGTAGAACGACAGATGGTTTGATGGTTTTTGATTGAATGAAGAGGAATGGAATTGGAATGAAATGGTATGGTATGATGATGACAAGGCTTTGGTTGGCTGCTTGGTAGGTTACTTGATTATTCTATTGGTTGGTTGGTGCATTAGTTGATTGGGTGTTCGGCTAATAGGAAGTCAGTTTTGGATTGACAAACTGTATTACTGTCAATATCTGTAGTTCACAGGTGAATAATGTTTAAATAAGAAGAGGCTTAATTACAGCAAATTCTCAATTCAAAGTGCTGAGTGGAAATTTAAGAAAATGTAAAAATAATTGTGAATAATACTGACAACCATGACAGCGGCTGCTTTAGTCGAAATCTTTGTTGTCGTCAATGGAGATGACACACTTTATGGCACAAGCTCAACAATCAATGAAATTAAAACTGAAAATGGCGCAGTTTAAATAATTTAAACTCTGCTCTTTCGATCTATACTCAACGTACAATAAACTGTCGTCATATAAGCAAAGAATAAATACAGTAGTAGTTGTTTGATATCGAAAAAGCATGGTACATTAGTTATTTAGAGACCACTCAGAATTTAAATATGAAATTTTATAAATCACATATACATCGAATTTTATAATGTTCTGTAAATTTTGTATTTTGAAAGAAATTTTGAATCTATGAAGCTATCATTTTAAGTAAATGTAAATCTCAACATGCCCTTGAGTAGTAAAAAGCTTTGATCTACCTTCGAAAAAGAGCTTACTTTTCCCCAAATAAGTATGCATCTAAAACACCCTGCAGGAAGCCTTGTTGACTTATATCTTTACATCAGTACCTTCGTCTCTATAGACAACAGATCTATAAACATCTGGTATAGCATGTCAACCGAACGTCTACCAATTAATTTTCTAGTATATGTGCAGCATTTATAGGTAGAGAAATTTTTATGTGTACATTATTGGGCAAGAAGGATGCAATGTTCAATGATTAAAAGGTGGCAGCGATTTAAATACTGATGGAATTCTACTATTCAAAAGCTCCAGAGTTCAACTGTGGGCCATTCTTTTGTAAATTGTAAACGTGAAGGGGAAAAATGCAGCCTTTTCCTATAGGGATATTTGTAGGTAATAACAAAACAGCTAAAAAAAAAAAAAATCGTATAAACCTTTAAATGAATTAAACAATGCTTATTATTTTCAATAATAGTAGCATAAAAACCAACAAAAAAGCACCAGCAATGATGATTTGACCTACCAGATCGTACTATAGACTCAATGTACTATTGAATAATATAAAATATCACCATATGATACCAAAGTATTTACCTAGTCAATAGTTTATTGGTTTACTAATAAGTTCCAATGGCAACCCAATGCTAATTATCTATAGCGCAAAACATTGCAACGGGTACAGCTGGTCAGCAGTACTGACGACGTGGTCAATAGTGAAAGAGTAATGATCCACTACTGACATTTCCTGCAGGGCAGTGCCGTGCAAACTAACACATAATCATGCGTACTTGCGGCAGCTCTGTTTCAAGTTTTGTGAAAAAGTTGCGCAGCAAGGTCTTGAATGCTTAACTTTTACCTTAACGTAACATTTATGAATGCTTAACGTCAACTGACATCGGTTGAATAGCAAAATTACGCTCACAGCTTCTCGTAAGCACGAACCAAAGCCATTACTCGGCTACTGTTCGTACGCCACACGAAGTTTTTATTGTGTACTTGTGGAAACATTCACGTCAGCAGCAAATGCTAGCTCAATCACATGTGAATAGGAATTTTATTTTTACCTGGCACTGAACTAAAATTAGAAGAACTTTAAGCTGCTTCATAACATTTATATACGTGCATTTATTTCTAAGTAATCTACTCGCAACATTGCCGAAGCAAATAAATATAAACAGCTTAGTGGATCACTGCGTTCATGCAAGACTACTGATGAGTTGGTGTAGCGGCCAAATAAACAGTCTGTCTAATCTGCTGTATGATTACTATTTTATATAAGGGTATTGTTGTTGTTGTTGGTTGTTTTCTTCAGAAAGCAACAAAGACCTTGAGCCCAAAACTATAGCTCTTAATTAATAATAGAAGAATTATTAGAGTTTTAAAAACACATAACATAAAAATTATAATATTATTTTAGAAAAATTAGGCAGTTAGCCAAAGTTTGTCTACTGTTCAAGCCTTTTTTTGCCAATACAGATTAAATACTGTGAAAGTAATTTCATGGGTAAAACGTGAATATTTTGTTTTTTTTTTGATTTGATAGACAAAACTTAACATATTTTTAAAATCCTTACAGATTTCACTTTGCTTAGGATTCACGAAACTTGTTATTTATATAATTTTATCTACAAATAAAACGCACGTGGTGCATTTCAACACTTTCATTACTTACCTACTTACTTACTTATGTGGCCATAACACCCCGTGTTCGGATATCGGCCGACCTCATCAGCTCTCGCCAGGCTCCTCTGCTTTGCGCGCGCCTTCTCCAATCGGATACACCAAGTGTGGTTAGGGTTTCCTCGGCCTGGTCCATCCATCGGAGGCATAGTCTCCCTCATCGTAGTCGACCAACGACGACCCCCGCCTCGAGCACCTTTTTCGCTGGAGTTTCATCGGACATACAGTAGACATGACCCAGCCAGCGTAGTTGCTGCACAGTTATACGCCGAACTACGTAAAAGCCATCGTAGAGCTCATACAACTCATGGATCATTTGGATGCGATAGCCATCGCCGACTCGAACAAGACCGAAGATTTTGCGAAGAGCTTTGCTCTCGAACACCCCCAGAGCAGCTGCGTTAGTTTGCGAAACTACCAATGCCTCAGCGCCATAGAACGAGCGTCTTGTAGAGTGTTAGTTTTGTCGGTCGAGAAAGGGATCTGGAACTTAGTTGCTTACTGAGCCCGTAGTAGCACCTATAAGCAATTATTGTTCTTCGTTTTATCTCCAGGCTGACTTCGTTGTTATTATTAATGGCGTTGCCAAGCTATACAAACTCCTTGACTACTTCAAAGTTATAGCTGCCGGATGGAACGTGGGAGTTAGACGCCTTGTTTGTAGACAGCATATATTTTGTTCTACCCTTATTTATCGTCAAACCCACTTTGGCTGAGTCCTTTTCGATAGCGGTAACATATCTCTTGGTTCCGCTTCGGTAACATATCTCTTGGTTCTGCTGACAACATCAATATCATCAGCGTACGCAAGGAGCTGGACACCTTTGTAGAAAATGGTGCCATTACAATGCACACCGGCCTTCCGTTCGATCCCCACCATGATGATGTCGAAGAGATGGCAAGACAGTGGATCGCCTTGTCTGAAACCCCTTTCAGTTTTGAACGTTCGGTGTCGAACTTGACAGAGCTGCGTGTGTTATTCAATGCCATTCTGCAAAGTCTAATCAACTTTGCAGGTATACCGAACTCAGACATTGTTGCGTATAGGCAATCCTTTCTCGGGCTATTGAACGCAGCTTTAAAATCGACAAAAAGATGGTGTGTGTGTCAATTTGATTTTCACAGGTTTTCTCCAGGATTTGTCGTAACGTGAAAATCTGGTCTATGGTGGACATTCCAGGTCAAACGCCACACTGATAAGGTCCAATCAGTTCTTTTGTAATCTGCTTTAATCTTTTACACGGTACGCTTGAAAGAACCTTATATGCGATGGAAATAAGACGAATACCTCGATAGTTGGCGCAGATTGCTGGGTCTCCTTTCTTATGTATAGGGCAAAGTACGCTGAGATTCCAATTGTTGGGCATACTTTCCGCTAGCCATATTTTGCTGATGAGCTGATGCATGCACCTTATCAATTCATCGCCGACGGTTTAAAACAATTCAGCTGACAGGCCGTCAGCACCCGCTGCTTTATTGTTTTTGAGTCGTTGGATAGCAACTCGAACCTCTGCATGGATAGGTGGTGGTACTTCTACTCCATTTGGTTGCACTGCACTGCGCTCTCCATGGGCGGCATTGGTGGAATCGTCGCCAGTAACTAAATTGGAGAAGTGCTGTTTCCAGATCTTCATTATCATCTCTACAAGTGGATGCTCCGGACTTGAAACCTTGGGTTAAACGCTTAAACTGTTGATAGAATTTTCGTGCATCCTTCCTGCCCTGGTATACCTCTAGTTCCTCACGCTCACGCTTTTAATGCTCTCTTTTCTTGTATCTGAAAAGGCGCCTCTCTTCCTTCCTGTTTTCACGGTAGTTTCTCGCACGTCTCGCCTTACAGCTGACTGTAAGCGGCGTTTTTTACTGCTGTCGCGATGCGACACTTCTCATCGTATCATTGGTTTCGAGGTTGAGGGCACCGGAAACCAAGGACTTCTTTAGCGGCAGAGCGCATGGAGTGTGATATATGCACCCAAAGTCCACCAGCGTCATCGGTTTTAGAGGTTGGTTGGCTGAGCTTAACCGAGAGTTGAGCGGAGTAGGCCTCGGCAGTCCGTTGTAAATGCAGCTTAGCAACATCTAGCTTTCGTTGTATTCCTGTGCGTATGTTAACTCCGCCAGGTCTGGCTTGCGCCTGCCTGTCCCAAGCCAGGATAAAGGAGGAGGGTTGTTTGTAGGATACGTCCTGCAAACGTAAAAACTGATAGGGCCAACCAAGAGCTCGGGGTGGCGCCCATCTTGGTAGCAGGTCATATTCGGCATATCGATATGAAACAAGCCTGCGAAGGTATAGCAATTGACCTAAAAACTTGTTAGTACGGGGACAGTCTTTACACGTCAGATGGGGTAGACCCTATCTATCCACCGCATGAAGACCTTAATTCGGCTGGAAAAAATTGTTGTGAAGTGTTGGCATGCGTGCATAAAAGTGTCAACTCTTCGGCGTTCCGAAGTGTTGCTTGTCAAGAGTTTGACTCGCACCCTCAAACTAACACGGCAGTCACTGAGGGAAGTGTTGACATTGGTTGTGATAACTAAGGGTTCTCATACTGAGCATGGCAGTCCCTGAGAGCAATGGCCAATACTCTATGTCTGGATGTTGAAATCCGAACGGCCAGAGTAAGAGTGGCAATTGCAAAGGTCCTCCAGAGTAGGTACCGGTCATGTACAATAGCTTCCAGCTGAGTCGGCAACTGCAAGTTGTTAGACTAGCCTCTAAGTGCTCATTAAGCACAGTCATGTATAAGAAGGCACCTTTTCATAATTGCATTTGTGTCTTCTTGGTCTTCTTGCGGGGATGTTGTGGATCCTCATCTGGCGGGATCGAGTTGCCCAGATGACTGTCGTGGGCTGGCCCTTCGGTGAGTCTCGTACTGGTTGTGGTTGTGTGAATGCTACACAGGTCTAGATTGACTGGCGGGGTCGCGCAATGGTACGACCGGACTGGCATATCTGTCTTAATATGCAAGAGATTGGGTAGGTCTCGTCGGATGGATGGATGGAAGTACGTCGCTACGGAAGTCTAAACCGGTACTGCTAAAGGGTGATTTTTTAAGAGCTTGATAACTTTTTTTTTAAAAAAAACGCATAAAATTTGCAAAATCTCATCGGTTCTTTATTTGAAACGTTAGATTGGTCCATGACATTTACTTTTTGAAGATAATTTCATTTAAATGTTGACCGCGGCTGCGTCTTAGGTGGTCCATTCGGAAAGTCCAATTTTGGGCAACTTTTTCGAGCATTTCGGCCGGAATAGCCCGAATTTCTTCGGAAATGTTGTCTTCCAAAGCTGGAATAGTTGCTGGCTTATTTCTGTAGACTTTAGACTTGACGTAGCCCCACAAAAAATAGTCTAAAGGCGTCAAATCGCATGATCTTGGTGGCCAACTTACCGGTCCATTTCTTGAGATTAATTGTTCTCCGAAGTTTTCCCTCAAAATGGCCATAGAATCGCGAGCTGTGTGGCATGTAGCGCCATCTTGTTGAAACCACATGTCAACCAAGTTCAGTTCTTCCATTTTTGGCAACAAAAAGTTTGTTAGCATCGAACGATAGCGATCGCCATTCACCGTAACGTTGCGTCCAACAGCATCTTTGAAAAAATACGGTCCAATGATTCCACCAGCGTACAAACCACACCAAACAGTGCATTTTTCGGGATGCATGGCCAGTTCTTGAACGGCTTCTGGTTGCTCTTCACTCACAATCGCATTAATTGTTTGCTCACTTTCGGGCTATTCCGGCCGAAATGCTCGAAAAAGTTGCCCAAAATTGGACTTTCCGAATGGACCACCTAAGACGCAGCCGCGGTCAACATTTAAATGAAATTATCTTCAAAAAGTAAATGTCATGGACCAATCTAACGTTTCAAATAAAGAACCGATGAGATTTTGCAAATTTTATGCGTTTTTTTTAAAAAAAAAGTTATCAAGCTCTTAAAAAATCACCCTTTATTACGGGCAGTATGTAATTTATTGCATAATGCTCCTAATCAGCAGGGCACTGGGTGATGCTTTACGTTTGTGAAGCAGCTTCCATGTTCGTGTTGCCACACCGGATGCCCCGTATGTCTTACTTGTTTTAAAACATAAACGGGTCCGTGTTGTGGTACAACACAAAGTTCATGGTTGTCTGTTTCATGAACTATTACCCTAGGTTTTAGATAACCCAAGTTGCTTAAGCCTTACGGCAGGTGCAACTTGTTAATCTTAAACTCGTCTCTGCTTATGTTGATTGGTGACCAGTCCAGAGCTGTGATGGGCTAAAACTGGGAGTAGCCGGGGTTTTGGCTACGAGGTCTGACCGAGGACTTTAAAACTGATACCACGGGCAGTCAGCGGCCCCCGGTGTATGTCTGACTTTTGCTGGCATATACTGAGCTGACTGGAATGGGCTGGCCCTTCGGGGAGCTTTTCGTGGTGGCTGTGGCTTACCACCCATATCGCGGGCAGAGCTATCCAGCTCGGTGTGGTTTGCACTCTCAAACCGGGCGCCATACCCTTTAGTATGGAAGAGGTTTTAGATAGGCCTCCACCCCCACCAAGGGTTGCGAAGTGTCATCACAACATGGAGCTAATTTGGTACCTATCTGTTATGGTCCTAATTGTTATGGAACAACGTTGAATTAAGCCTTCACCGCAGGTGTCAACGTTAAACACAACAAATTCAATTGTGCATATGTTCTTCGCATTGCATAATCGCATGCGGATTATGCAATTAGTCGGGGACCCCCCGACATGTGCACACATCTAGAACACTGGAGGCATGCCTACCGTCGATTACAACATGTACAATTTGGGTTCGCCTTTTTTTTGATCCGGGGGCAGCCAGATGGCCTTGTGGATGTCAAGGTTTTTAAGTCTGGTGCTAATAACTACCATGTTTCACGCTAATAACTACCATGTTTCACGCCGCGGTGAAATCGAGCAGTCTTAGACCGTTGTTCGTGGAGGTCTCATGAACACAGAACTGACCAACAGTGTGAACTCTTATTAGATATCAAAAAATTGCATTAACAAAACTCTACTTTTACGTTTCTTCATAATGAGAAAAGTATTCAAGTAATAATGAGAAAAGGCAAATGTCAAAATTAAAATAATTATACCAGGGCTGCATTCTCCTCAAGACACTTCAACACACACACATAAATTATCTGCTGATATATGTAATTCTCACTGTGAAATTTGAGTAAATTTAAAATGAAGCCGCACACTGTGTGGCACTGTTAAAAAAAAAAAACTCAAACTCTTCATTTCTGGTTGTAACAAGAATTTTATCAAACAGTGCAAATTTTAATTCAAATTAAAAAGTTTCATTTAAGTACCATAAATTAATGGCTTTTGAGAATTTTGCCAATTTTAAGAATGTGTGGCTAAGCACAAGCTAAGCACAATATGTCAAAGAAAAAGTAAATCATTTTACCAATTAGGTTAAAATATTTCATTAAATAATATATATTTCTAAGAAAAAAATATTATAGAAATTTTTTATATTGTTGCCAAGCAGCCACCATTTCACTTCCAGCCGCTACACGTGCTAGCTAGCACACTGCATAAATATTGTTTGAATAAAAGAAAATCACGCTGAGTGTTCCTTAAATTCTAAAGAAATGCTGCTAATGTGGCTGCATAAGTTTCAAAAAAACTTGACTTTGTTCATGCCGCCAATATATACAGTGCTTTTTTGACAAGAGTGGCTACTTTTTTGGTCTATGTAAGATTTATCTTTTAGACATGTAATGCTTGAATTATTACTCAGCGAAGCTATACATCTATTTATATAGCGGTTAATTTTTTGATTATACAACATTATTTGTTATTTTTTTTTTCTTGCAGTTACATTGAAAATTTTAAAAAATGATGCTGAAATTGCTATTCATATTGAACAGCACTCAAGGACATAAGGACAACGAAATTTGAAGAAAACAAAATAAAAAACTTGAAGCAGCAATGTTTTTCACTGCTGCTGATGATGCGCGCGTATACAATGTAATTTATTTCCATTATGTTATCGGACAGTGCAATCAGAGAAGCAGCAAAAACAGCAGCAGCAGCAGAAGTAACAGTAAAAACAACAACATATGCCACACTTACAATAACATCCCAAAAAAACACACTGAATGGATATTCCTCAGTATGCAGCGTTTTTTTTTTTTTTTTGCGCTGCTGTTATTGTTGTTCCATTTGTTGTGATAGCAGTCAACAAAATGCCACGCTCTAAGCATCTTTTTTTTCCATACAATATACAGAAAACTTCGAATATTTCCCCCTCTCCAACTTTCCCACTCTATTGACAACTTCTGCCGCACCATTGCACAGCAGCATGAAAAATCATTTGCAAAGAATATGGAGATAAATTGTCCGAATGAATCTTCATTGTTGTCATCAAGAAGGACATTCTTCAATTTTTCAAACAATCTCGTTGGTGAAGGCATCTAAGAACACACCCCTACCCGGTTTCACAAAAAAAACAAAAAAAAAAAAAACCGTTTTTATTCTATCCTCGATTCGAAATATAACAAAATCCTGTCTGTCATATTTCCACACGCTGGCGCTCGATATCGATAACAAGTGAAGCCACAACGTTGACGATGACGCTGATGATGACATTGATGGCTTTGCCGGAAACGGAAGTTACATGTGAAATAGAGAAGAACTGCTTTCGCTGACCTGAGCAGAGCTCAATTTTTTTTTTCTACTGCTGCTGCTGCTGCTGCGAGAGCAAGCGACTAACTTCCGTTTTTTGCTTCTACCAGCTATTGAGATTTTTACTGTTTTTTTAACGCATATTTTTTATTGTTCTTTTTGTTTCCTTGCTACTGCGTGACTGGCCTGCAGAACCTTTAACACTACCGGATCCAAGTGTATCTTAGAGATACAGTGATTTTTTTTTTTTTTTACTAGATATGCTTCTTTAGGAAACAGTTTATTTATTCTACTGGCTGCATTTGCTCTAAGCTGCATTCATCGAACTCTTCTGGTGTTCGTAAGTGGCTATATGTGGCAGCACTGTTTCGAAAAATATGGTCAAATCGTGAGTTGAATTTCTAAAGTATTTAAGATACGATGAAAATATTACCTAAAAAAAAAATTGAATACCAAATAATAAAGGCAATATGAAGAAGCAGACGAGCAGAAAAATGTTGATAACACAGTCGAACAACCAAAATAGTTACAAACTTCGATCAAAGGATCTAGCAGAGAAAAAATTTGCTAGAAATTTGCAAAAAATATAGCACGTATATCGACATTTTAAAAATTTTATGTCTGAGTTATGTTTGAAATGGGTTTCAAATTTATACTAAATTTAGCAATTTTCTTGAATAAAGAGTAAGAAAACCATGCCTTTTATACAATTGCTGTATTCACACTGAGAAAAAAAACATTCTTGTTCAGAGAATATATACTAAATTTTAAAGAAAATGTTTCTTGTTTTAGCACCAAGAAAACTATTTTTTTAAATCAAACTGAAATTTTACTTTACAAAAAAAAAAAAAAAAAAACTCTTTTTCAACCAAAAAGGAGTATTTTACAATTAATAAAAAGTTTCTTTTGTAAACTGATTTTATCAAAAATTTCCATTAAATTTAAGTCAGTTAGCCAATAGCGTGAATTGAGTCCGTGCCTCTCGCGTACTAGTCTATAAATTTTCCTACTATTTACTCTAACTACTCAAATTTTGTCGAAATAAAGACACATGAAACGCACGTTTGTTCTAACATTTCATAAAAACGAATTTTTTCACACCGAACACAGCATCAAGGAGTTTCTTTTTTTCATTAAAATTAAAAAAAACAAAACAACCAAAGAAAGTTCAAAATAAATTCTGCCACCAAAAGGTTCGAAGTCACGACGTCAAGGATGAAGGTCGGACATATGTAGCATATAATGATCTTAAAGGTAGGTATTTTCAGTATTACAGATATTAACAGTTCATATCAGGTCAGAAGGAAGGGGTAGCACGCTTTGACTCGCGGCTCTTGCTCGTCTGCTAGTGTGGTGGAGTTCGTTTTTTATCTGTCCGATAAAAATAGCCAAACTACAAAATTATTACTTTAAATTACCGTGCTGAGGAAGATAAAAAAAGGGGCGAAGATAGTATAAAAAAAAAAAACAAGCTCATTGCTTTTATAAAATTAGTACCAAGAAAAATACATGTTTGTTTGTAGAGATGATGTAGAGATGACATCACAACAATACTTTGCCCACTCAACCATGATCAGACTTTTTACCAACTACAAAGAGTACTGATTGATCCCTTTAACCATATCAGACCACTGGCGACATGCAGAAAATCAAAATATTCTTAATTTAAGTATTCATTGTTATTGTTTTATTTAACATAAGTATCTTAACTCACAACTATACTCATAACTCATATTATTAACAGAATTGTTAGCACTATATACATATCTTTTATTGAATAAAAAAATCGAGATTACAAAGAAAAAGTGCCTTAATTAAAATTCATGGGAATATATAGGTAAGTAAGCAAAAACAATATTAAAATTTAGTGATAACACAATGTAAAAAGGTTAGTAGTAAGAATTTAAAAAAATTCCAAGTGGAAAGAAAACATTATTAAAAATATTTAATTAATTCAATGAATACCAAAAAACTATACATTAAAATTTTTCATTTGCATTTTAATGCAAAGGTATGTAAGAAAATAAACAAATTTTATGTTATAGAAATTAAGAAAAATCATCATCTATATAAATACTAATTCTAAACTTTATTTAATAAAAAGTTTAAAAATCGGACATATCGAAACATTTTAATAATAAGGTAAGTAATTAAAAAAAGTAATGTATAGTCGAAAAAAACTGCAAAAAAATAAAAGAGTTATTATAATATTCGCTTACTTTTAAACAAAATGTAATCGATAAATTAAGGAAAATTCATTAAAACGAGTAATTAGCATAAAATATTAAAATAAATATATGTGAGAGTGCAAGGGTTAAGCCTGCATTTAAGGGGGTCTTCTCATTGAGCAACTTTTTTTTTTCAACTTCATCTTCATCTTCAACTTTCATTTATTTATAGCTTGGGTAGTTGTGAATATGCACCTAAAAGGATTTTTAGAAATTCGAAATACTTTAGAAGATACAGCCTTTTTTGTGAAGCAAGGTCTGATGGACAAGAAGGTGATGGAGGTAATAAAACCAGCTTACGAAGCGCTGTCGGCAGATAATTTGCTTGAAAGATGCCTTGGATCTGAAACTCAGAATTCCAATGAGTCCTACAATTCTGTTCTTTGGTCACTTTCGCCCAAACACATCAACTCAGGCGCACGCACCATCGAAGTGGCCAATTTCATTGCAACGTGCCTCTTCAACGACGGTTTTATACCCATACTTAAAATTATGGGTTTGATGGGTATTGCGATTGGCAAAAACGCATACGAATACGCACTATCTCGCAATGAAGACAGATTGAACCGATCAGAGACTCGAGCTGCGGCATCATCAAAAGCTGGCAGAACGGCTCGCAGAGCAGAGAGGGCAGCAGAAAGCAGTTTCTACGAAAAAGAGGAAGGTGGCCTGTATGGAGCTGGCATCGCCGACTAATATTTGTAAGTAAAAATTGTCAGCTCTTTAAAACTGCATTTAAACATTTTTGATTTTTTTGTTTTTTTTCCCAAAAAAATTACTTCAAACTTTAAACGCGTTTATCTCGAACCCACGTTTTTCGAACTGGCGGCCATGATATCTCCAGTTCAACTGAACCGATTTTCATGAAACAAAATGGAATCAACGCAGAATTGTCACCATTCTCGGGTGAACCTCGACCATAATTTTAAAAAATTTTTTACTATTTTTTTTTACACTAAACTACAAAAAAAAAACCCGAAATTGAAATTTTTTTTTTGAATGGCCGCCATTTTGTCAAAAAAAATCACAAAATTAAGCTTGAGGTTCACTCGAGAATTACATCTATACTGATTATAACCCCGTTTTTTTTTTTCATTTCAGACGCTCCGGAGACCCGAAATCGTGGCCGCCGTGACGACACTTTTTTTTTTCACCACCAACTTTGAAGTCTCATTACTTTTTGAACAGCCCACGTATCGAGGCAAAAAAAATTTTTTTATTTACTTTGAACCTTTTGTAATACAATAAATAAAAAAAGTTTTCAATTATTCTTTGCGTTTTCAAATAAGAATTTTTTTAAAAAGGGTCCAAAAAACGGGTTTTGAATGAGAAGACCGCCTTAAAGACAATGAAATCACCTTTCCAACTGTATATCAACAAACCCCACCAACTTAACCGTTACCGAGCTGTGATCGTATGAACATGAAATCATTCGATTGAATCTACCGAATTTCAATTTTGAGTGCAAATTTCTCAGAATTTGCAGAATTGAATAAATAAAGTAAACTCTGCAGTATATGTTGTCAGTTGATTTTTCTGCATCAATACACAATACACCTCAGCATCTGCATTATTTGCATTTTTATGATGCTAGAAATATACGATTTTCTTTTTACGTTTTCGTTTTTTGTCAAATGTTAAGTGAACATAGTATGTGTCTTATATTCTCACTTGTTATCTAAAGTATTTTCATGGCAAATAATGAACGGAAATAATGTTCGATCGTAACATTCACTTTTATATGATGCATCGTGCTATCGTACCATGTTTTTTCGCTGTTACTGAATCGTTTATGGTATTGAAACTTTTATGAAAAATCAGCGTGATGTTCAGTTTAGTTATTTTTGAAGTATTCTCTAAAGTGCTTATGTGGAAAATTTACGAGTAAACAGTTCGTATTTTCGCTGGTCTGTTAGATTTTATACCATCAAAATATCTTCTGCACCGTATAGTGCAATTTCTTTACAATGTGTTCGGAATTTGTTCAATTCCGAATCGGAATCGGAATGTGTTCAATTTTCCATACATTGATCCATAATTTTTAACTTAGTTATTCGTACATCTGCTTTAATTTTCTTCATGCAACTGATAATTTTTTTTTTTTTTCTTATTCCTACTTTATTCAACAAAAAATAAAATTCTCTAATTACTTCTTAATTCTCTTTCACTACTCCAAAAGCAGTAAAACTAAAATATGCAGCTTTGAAGTATCATCACTTGAACTTTTAGCAAAAGAAAAATGGATGACAACGCATTTCTGCTACCGGTTTACTTTGAAATTTCATTTGTTTTTTTAAGTGTCTCTTTTGACAATTGATGCTCACTTAATTAGAATTGCAGCAGACACTTCAGCAATATTTTTTGCATAAAAGTAGAAGAAAAAAAAGATATAGAAACCTAGGCTAAAATACAAGTCAAGGAGAAAGCAGTGGTAATAAGAAAATATGTTGTCTTGGTTGCTTTTTTGCTAAGAAACTCAAAAAAGTTCACTTTGATATTAAACTTTAAGCCAGATATAAAAACTAGTAATTGGGAGGATAAAACAAATTAATCTCAAAAAATGCAAACCATTATCTGCGAAAACTAAACTATTTCTGGAATTTTTTGTAAAAAGAATTTTTCAAAATAAGCATTAAAAAAAATATTGTGGCTAAAAGACTTCTACTTATATTAAAATATTTTTCTCTGCCCTTCAACCTTTTTTTCGGTGTCCTATAACTTAACCCTCCGATGAGTGACAGTTCTGAACTTCACGGCAGTGTGAAAAGGTCCCTACGGACCTTTTTTGTAAATCATGTTTTTTTCATATAAAAAATTTTTTTTTTTTTTTAAAAATTTTTTTTGTTTTTATTGTTTATAACTAAATTCTACATACAAAAATAATTTTTTCAATTTTTTTAATTTTTTTTTTTTTTTTTTTTTGCTTGAATTTTCTTAAGACTATTATAAAAAAGTTTAAAAATTATTGTTGTTGAGCGTGTACTTCTTGTCCCCCGCCCTGTGCGCAAGTGTTGCAGCGATGTAAAAGTGTGCTATGTTCTCCGAAAACAGCGTTGCCGCAGCCGAAGCAGTGTGCCCGCGTTTTCCGCTGCCGCCCGTACTCAGAACGGCAAAGGCGACTTGACGGTCTACTTGACCCAACCGCAAACGACGGTGCATTGCCTTCCATCGGTCTTGGTATTACCTGAAATGAAAAGAAAAATAAAAAACAAATAAATATATATTCTATTCTTGAATTTGAAGATGTTTTTCTTACCCTGACATCGAATGCTTCCATCGCATTGCGTATCCTTGGATATGAGGTTATATGGTTGTTCAGGGCACGTTCTTCGATATTTGGTGTGGCCAATTGTTTCGTTAGCAGTAACAAGAACGACCGCCGTCTGTCATTCCTTTTTATAGGCTTCATTTCGTTGTAAATCGTAAAAGCAGCAAATGCAGCGACGTCCAGCATATTATAAAACATGGCCAACGGCCATCGTTGTGTTGCTCTTTTGCAGCTGTAAGTGCCTAGCATTTGATCCATGGTATCAACGCCGCATTTGTTGGCGTTGTAATCTAATATGCCAAAGGGCTTCCGCTTCTCGGCTTGCTCGTCAACGAGGCAGGTGTAGTGCATTGTGGAGAGCACGTTCACCACTTTATTTTTTTTCGGCACGTATGAGCATAACGCTATATCCTCTTCGTTGAACCCAAATAATGTACTATTGATGGTGCGCTTCGGGTTCTTCTTGAACTCCTGTGGAATGAATGTTTTGTTGTAGCGCACTGTACCAACATATGCGGTCTTCCTCCTCAACAAAATACGCGCCAAGTCAAGAGTGGTAAAGAAATTATCCGCGTATATAGTACGGCCAGCATCTAAATATTTTTCCACAAGATCCAGCACTACGTTCTGCCCTTGGTTTATCTCCCGTTGTTGGTTTGGCAGTTTTCCAGAATATACCATTCCCTTCACAGGATAATAACTCTGTGAGTCGCATAACCACCATACTTTCAAACCATTCTTAGCTGGCTTTGACGGAATATATTGTGTGAAGCGGGTGCGGCCTCTGTAAGGGAACAACTGCTCATCAACTGTTAGTGCTTCATGAGGAGTGTAAGCTGCTGCCAAGTTATGTTGCAACATTTGCCAAATATCGTCAATAGCCGCAGTTTTGCTGTTGATGAGTCGCAGTTGTCGAGTCTTTCCATTGTCGAATCGAATAAATTGCTTTATACACATGAAGCGATCGTACGACAACGCAGTTTTGTATATTGGGCAACGCGTCGCGCCCCATGATTCCATAGCTGGTTCATGGTTTGATCTTGTGAGTCCAGCATAGAAAAGAATAGCTACAAAGGCGTCAAACTCTTTCACTGCCACTGGCTTCCACTCCTTTTTCTTCGTGGGATTCGCCAAATTCCATGCAGCTGTAACCTCCCTGCCTTTATGATTTGTTTCACGTAGCACTAAGTGTATTATTTCCTCTGTCATGATTGAACGCATTATTGTATAGGGGTCGTGTATATTTCCTGTTGGTCCTGGTTTCTTTCTTGTGAAGTCGACCACGTTATGATTACGAGTGCGTGATGTTGGTGGTGCTTTTTTACTCCATTGAGTGCCATCTTTACCAATATAGTAACTTTCATTCGTTTCCTGTCCATCATTTTCTTGCTCTTCATCATCGTCGTCATCAGTATCTTCATTTAGCTCGACGTATCCTTCAGTTTCGGCATCTGACTCTTCAGCAGGTTGGTATGTGCGATCTTCATCATCCTCAACTTCATAATTATCAATTGCAGCAATATCAATTTCTTCATCCATGTCTTCGTCCATAAAATCAGCAAATCTACTATCAGCTGCACGCCTTTCATCCGCAGTCATTTGCTGGTAACGTGTACTACGGCGTACAACAATTTCAGCAACGTCCAAATTACTTGCATCTGCCATATTTATATTTTTGTTTCTATCACACACGATTTTACTCTTCGCTGTCTAAACTTTGACTGATTTGGTTTACGAAACTACAACTTCTTTTATACTCTTTCGTACGTCTACCTAAACTCAAAGACATTAGGGATGATGATAAAAACAAAAAATTCTAAGAAAAAATTCTAAGAACAAAAATACTAAGAACAAAAAATACTAAGAACAAAATACTAAGAACAAAAAATTCTAAGAACTGGTTTATTGCTAGTAGTATAAAATTAGAATATTGTGCCTTTCCTTGAAAGCAATAAAGTTCATGTCTTCGAATTTTTCTTAGAATTTTTTGTTTTTACCATCATCCCTAATGTCTTTGAGTTTAGGTCTTTGTGTTCAGAACAAGTAAATTATGTGTTGAAACAATAAAAAAATTATAATGATGCCCAAAAACATGCATTTATTAGTGAAATTCAGTACAAGGTCCATACGGACCTATTCACACGTCCGCGTACTATTCTCACTAAAACCTCAATAACTCCAAAAGTAATGATCCGATCGGCTTGATTTTTTTTTCCAAAACATGCGCAACAACATACTCTTGGAGTACAGAGTAACTTTGGGGGGGTTTGTAGTGGCCGAAGTAGGAGTAATTTCAGTTTGAAAAGGCAAAAAGGTCCCTAGGGACCTTCACACTCATCGGAGGGTTAATAATGTGAATTTTTACCTCTTTTCGTGAACTATAACTTTTACATAAGAGAGTTTGTAAGAGTAAGTTTTGAAATAGAGAAAATGTGAAATGTCAGAAATCTGACATACAAAATGACATGCTTTAATAGATACTGAAACCCAATAATGCTCTTGCCTTGATTTTATGACCTTTGTTAAAAAAAAAATTAATAACTTAAAAATATATTGAAATCATAAAAAAAAAACTATGCTTTTCTGAAGCGAACAAATAATTTAGAGAAGCATTTAACAGCCAACTCCGAGTACTTGATTCATTTATATAATTTATGAACTCAATATACATAAATAAGCATGTGTATTTTCCGTTTGTAAGTCTATGTATTTTAAAAATAAAAATTAATAGCATCTTTGTGTAAAACGAAGCCTTCGTCTTAAGCCTCGTTCGTTTTCGGACGATGTCGGACTAAATTGGCTTGATGTATTTTTTTCCTTGCGTCGTCGTCTACTGTTACGTTGCTTACGTTGCTCAAATAATCTTAACGTGAGTACTTGTCAAAAACATTTTTACCGGATTGTAAAAGTCCAGCATATTGCGTAAAACTGACATCAATTTTTAATAGGTGGCAACATTTTTTCATCAGCTGTTTCGTTTATTTTGTTAATCGGATAATCGTTTGTTTACTTTTGCTGCAAATTCAGTTTTAGGATTTATGTACTGTGAAAATTAAATAATATTAGAAATGTTTTCTGCGATTGCACCAAAGACTGGAGGGCCTTTTGCCAGCTCTGGATTCTTTTCCATTTCCAGCAGTCCAAATTGTTCACTTGTTGTTTTCTTTGTACTAAAAATATGGAAAGTATTAGTGTATTCTTAGATGAAAATAAATTATATTCACTTTACCTTTTTTTTATAGCAACTTCCACTTTAAGAATGTTCATAACGATGACAATGTACTAATCGTCAAATTTTGACATTTCGTTCGTAATTTTTTTCTTACACAAAGCCAATTTCATACTGAAGTTACGTTATCGTTCTTTACTGGAACAGCTGTTCTCGCTTATGCACGACATTATTTTTACATCAAGCAAAAACAGCTGACTCTCGGCTTTCCAGCGAAGGATTCGTTAAATCGACGTGTCGTACGTTTTACACAAAGATGCTTGTAAGTTTTCTTACAAGATGTTTTACTCAACTATAAGAAGTTTGTTTATTAAAATAAACATAAACAAAGTCAAGGCTTTCAATGCTAAATAGTCAAAAAAAAAAAATATTATGAAATACTTCACGTACATAAGGCGAACAACTGAGAGAATTTTATTTATTTGAACGTACTATTTTGATATGTTAAAACTCTAAACTCTCCCACTTGCTTATACAAATTTTGTCCAGTGTGAGTTCTATTTTCAAAAAACCACCTAAAATCTTAATATGACTTTTATCGAAGAAAATTTCTCAGTTGAAAAAAAATTTCAAAAAATTTTATATAGCAATTTCTATGGTGGAATTGGACGATATTTTTAAGCATGCCATCAAATTTTATTGTTGAATTTAATTGTTAAGTTCTTGTAAAAATTTTGTTAATGAAAAATTCAAAATAAATTTTTTTGCTTTCAATCTTCAATGTCTTGAAAATCATTTTTATTATTTGATAAATTATTTTTAATTCTTTTTTAAAAATTTATGTAGCTGAGAAGTCGTTTTTAAAAAAGTTTTGTTTTACTTTTTGCTGATTGTACCTCTATAATCTCTAACTTGCGTATAAAATAACTTGAAAAAACAAAAAAAAACTAGTAAGAATGGAGCTTTGTCAGGGTACCGAAGCTAAAATACCTCTCCCCCCCTTCCACCTCTTCCATATTGGAGTATATTCGAAGTCTTAAGCCACGACATACACGACGACCTTCATTTTTTTATATTAACGAAAGATTTCCTATTTTGATGACGTCACCTTGTATGGGAGGCAGGCGTGGTTTTGATCCGATTTCGCCAAATATTATAGAGATGGTTCATATTATATATCAAAGCATATGTGCAAAATTTCAAGACATTTCTTTAATTTTTGTGGATTTTGAAGAGATTTTACGTTTGAAATAAAGCCACTTTGTATGGGAGGTAGGCGTGCTTTTCATCCGATTTTTCCAAATTTCATAGCCAAGATTTAAATTGAAGAGCAAAGCTTTCGTGCCAAGTTTCAAGGCATTTCTTAAATTTTTGGTGGATTTTAAAGACATTTTACGGTTAATATAAAGTCACTTTGTATGGGAGGTAGGCGTAGTTTTTATCCGATTTGGACCATTTTCGAACTTCCTGTTTTAAAAATAAACATATGCTTTGAATTTCATCGCGATAGCTGTAAAATTGCGGCTGTAATCGTGTCGACAGACGGACAGACGGACAGACGGACAGACAGACGGACACACGGAAATCGACTCAGAAGGTGATGCTAATTACAAATATATATATTTTTGTATACCTGCCACTCCACCTTCTTGGCGTTACAAACGAAATGACAATGTTAATATGCCCCGTACTCACAAGGAAAGGTCCCCAGGTGTCACTCAACGATTTGAATAATTTTTGGATATATGTAGAGGACAAAAATCTAAGATCGACGTATTTTTTTATACGTGCTCAATCGATAGTTTACGGTTTCAGAATGGCGTTTTAACATCAGCGAAAATTTCGATTTTTTGCCACAATTTCACTATTTTCCATAGAAATATATACAAATTTGGTATCAAACGAAAGGTATTTTAAAGCCACATATGCTGGTATCCATTTTGGGGAAATAATTTTCATTGTAATTTTGTTGTTGTAATTTTTAACAGTATTTAGTCGATATCATTAGGAGCGCATTTTCGAAATTGTTTCATTTTCATTTATATATGACTTAAGAGACTTCTAAAAGTTACCTTTTTTTTGTTTCTTTAAATCTTTAAGTTTTTATATTAAAATTTTCTTTTTAAAATATGCATTTATTTTCTTACAAAAAAATTTTTCTTAGAGATAAAGACCACAATATGGGTATCAAAAATTTTGTTTTTTCTCCAAATTTCCGTATGTGTAAGTATTTCATCGGAAAAATTTATATTTAACAGGGCTCCTATACAACTTTGTGCTTTTAGCTTGTTTGCCTGAAGGAATGAGAAAAAACCATCGGAAATTTAAAAATATGACTTTCGGTGTAAATATCTCCGCTAGTTTTCAACATAGTTTACAAAATTTTTAAATTTTTTGTTCAAAACTAATTGTAAGTGGTGCCGATGCTAACTTTACTTCATGCAAAACGTTCTTCCTTAAGGACAGAACTATTTATGTCCTAGTCGACGGCATTTCATGCAGTGAGCACGTCATCAATGCAGAAGTACGGTAGGATATAGTCTTTTTGCCATATATGTTTTTGATTTTTAACTGCGACATTCTGTCGTTGACTCAGAAACCAATTAATTTGATTGCTAATGAAGTAGTATTTTAGTATTTGCCATTCATATTCTTTCAAAAAACGCAAGAACACTTTGGAAAATGTGTTAAAGAGACAAAATGTAAATTACACATGACTTGAAAAAAATCTCCGAGTGGAGTCTTGCTAAAAGAGTAGAGTTTCATACTAGCTAGACATAGTATTGCCTGTTAACTCACAAGCGAATGAACTATCCCTTAGCTACCCTGAATAGGAATGTTGTAGATCTTTTAGAATCAGATACTCTTGACATTCTGAGCATATCGAAACAATCAGATCATCGTTGGAATGATCACATTTTTGATGTGCCAAAAGAAGCGGCATAGTACAATAAATTTTAAAAAACAGTGCAAGATAAACTTTACTCCATCTGAACTTCGATGGACTTTATACTATCAGACCGAAAATTAAGTACAATTTGCACATTTGAGCAGGAGCTTCAAGATCTTATTTGGAGCTTCTGGACCGAATTCAGTGTCGTGTGATATATTTATTGGGATACGAATTTAATAATATCATAGAATAATCATAGAATATCATAGAAAGTGTTAAAGGGAGATTCGTGGCCTTATGCTACCAGCTCGTGTATTTCCTAGGTTTAATCGGGCTGCTCTTCAAGTTATAACATTGCATTGGTGCTCAATAGAATATCACATTATCGAAATAATACGTTTTTTAAGCCGCACAGTAAGATTTTGGAATAAAGTAAGTGTACGTTTAAAGCAAATCTTCACCGACATTACTCCATCTTTCACCCTAAAACTTACTATCACCCGTCTTCCAAATCAACATAATGCTTTCACATTTCCATCCACAGAACATTGGTTTAGTCTAAAGGAAAAAAAAAATATTGGATTTTTCTGTATTGACATTACATTCAAAAGGAGCAAATTTTTAATAAATTAAAATTAAATATTTAAAACAATTATTTTATTTTTCAATTTTTCGAGATAAGCCAACAAAATTTACTTAAAAAAAAAAATAAATCATGAATTGTCTATAAGAATCACCGTATAAAATAATTTTATATTTTTATACCCCAACGCGTACTGACAAGGAAAGGTCCCCAGGTGTCACTCACCAATTTGAATAATTTTTGGATATGTGATAGAGAACAAAAATCTAAGGTCGACGTATTTTTTTATACGTGCTCAATCGATAGTTTACGGTTTCAAAATGGCGTTTTAACATCAGCGAAAATTTCGATTTTTTGCCACAATTTCACTATTTTCCATAGAAATATATACAAATTCGGTATCAAACGAAAGGTCTTTTAAAGCCACATATGCTGGCATCCATTTTGGGGAAATAAATTTCATTGTAATTTTGTTGTTGCAATTTTGAACAGTATTTAGTCGATATCATAAGGAGCGCATTTTCGAAATTGTTTCATTTTCATTTATATATGATTTAAGAGAATTCTAAAAGGTACCTTTTTTTTGTTTTTTTAAATCTTTAAGCTTTTATATTAAATTTTTCTTTTTAAAATATGCATTTATTTTCTTACAAAAAAATTTTTCTTAGAGATAAAGACCACAATATGGGTATCAAAAATTTTGTTTTTTCTCCAAATTTCCGTATGTGTAAATATTTGATCGGAAAAGTTTATATTTAACAGAGCTCCTATACAACTTTGTGCTTTTAGCTTGTTTGCCTGAAGGAATGAGAAAAAACCATCGGAAATTTAAAAATATGACTTTCGGTGTAAATGTAAAAACGTTTATTAGCAAAAATTGATTCAGTTTTAAACAAAAATTTATTAACTATTTCTATCATTAAAAAAACAACGGTACACCCTCTCGATTTTTTGATGAAATTAATTTTTTTAAAAATTTTCTTTTTATATTTTTTATAAAAGAGTATAGCTTGAAAAATAATTTATTTGAAAAAAATATCGCAATATTCTTTTCCAATCAAAAGTTATCACTAAAAACCTATTTTCATACCATGTGGATCTGTATTAACAAAATTCCTTTTCTGTTAATTATTAAGTTTCTATATGCTTCCCATGCTCATTTTAAGAATAATCATGCTCATTTTGAAAATTTTAAAAGAAACAAATATATTTAATATTTTTCAGTTATTAACCCTTAGTTAGTTGGGGTAATGAGTTACCATAGGGTGGAAGCTATATTACTGGAGCGAGGTGTGGCAGCCAAGGGTTAATAACTGAAAAGTATAAAATATATTTGTTTCTTTTAAAATTTTCAAAATGAGCATGATTATTCTGATAGAAATAGCATAAAGAAACTTAATAATTAACAGAAAAGGAATTTTGTTAATACAGATCCACATGGTATGAAAAAAGGTTTTTAGTAATAACTTTTGATTGGAAAAGAATATTGCGATATTTTTTTCAAATAAATTATTTTTCAAGCTATACTCTTTTATAAAAAATATAAAAAGAAAATTTTTAAAAAAAAAAATTTCATCAAAAAATCGAGAGGTGTACCGTTGTTTTTTTATGATAGAAATAGTTAATAAATTTTTGTTAAAAACTGAATCAATTTTTGCTAATAAACGTCATGCCATGTGAAAGGGAGTTTAAAATGCAATTTTTAATTTATATTATTTTTACAACAAAAACAACTTTTACGTAATTTTTTGAGGAAACATTGAATATTATGGGCATTTTTTGAAAAAAATAATAAAAATACAAATGTACGTTAATTGGTATAGTTAAAATATTTTTTGGCAAGTACTTTTATTAATCTTTATAACAAAAAAAAAATTTTGTGAAATATGTTGAAAACTAGCGGAGATATTTACACCGAAAGTCAAATTTTAAATTTCCGATGGTTTTTTCTCATTCCTTGAGGCAAACAAGCTAAAAGCACAAAGTTGTATAGAAGCCCTGTTAAATATAAACTTTTCCGATCAAATATTTACACATACGGAAATTTGGAGAAAAAACAAAATTTTTGATACCCATATTGTGGTCTTCATCTCTAAAAAAATTTTTTTTTTTAAGAAAATAAATGCATATTTTAATAAAGAAAATTTTAATATAAACACTTAAAAATTTAAAAAACAAAAAAAAAGGTATCTTTTAGAATTCTCTTAAATCATATATAAATGAAAATGAAACAATTTCGAAAATGCGCTCCTTATGATATCGACTAAATACTGTTCAAAATTGCAACAACAAAATTACAATGAAATTTATTTCCCCAAAATGGATGCCAGCATATGTGGCTTTAAAAGACCTTTCGTTTGATACCGAATTTGTATATATTTCTATGGAAAATAGTGAAATTGTGGCAAAAAATCGAAATTTTCGCTGATGTTAAAACGCCATTTTGAAACCGTAAACTATCGATTGAGCACGTATAAAAAAATACGTCGACCTTAGATTTTTGTTCTCTATCACATATCCAAAAATTATTCAAATTGGTGAGTGACACCTGAGGACCTTTCCTTGTTAGTACGCGTTGGGGTATAAAAATATAAAATTATTTTATACGGTGATTCTTATGGACAATTCATGATTTATTTTTTTTTTTAGTAAATTTTGTTGGCTTATCTCGAAAAATTGAAAAATAAAATAATTGCTTTAAATATTTAATTTTAATTTATTAAAAATTTGCTACTTTTGAATGTAATTTCAATACAGATAAATACAATATTTTGTTTTCCTTTAGACTAAACCAATGTTCTGTGGATGGAAATGTGAAAGCATTATGTTGTTTTGGAAGACGGGTGATAGTAAGTTTTAGGGTGAAGGATGGAGTAATGTCGGTGAAGATTTGCTTTAAACGTACACTTACTTTATTCCAAAATCTTACTGTGCGGCTTAAAAAACGTATTATTTCAATAATGTGATATTCTATTGAGCACCAATGCAATGTTATAGCTTGAAGAGCAGCCCGAGTAAGCCTAGGAAATACATGAGCTGGTAGCATAAGGCCACGAATCTCCCTTTAACACTTTCTATGATATTCTATGATTATTCTATGATATTATTAAATTCGTATCCCAATAAATATATCACACGACACTGAATTCGGTCCAGAAGCTCCAAATAAGATCTTGAAGCTCCTGCTCAAATGTGCAAATTGTACTTAATTTTCGGTCTGATAGTATATAAAGTCCATCGAAGTTCAGATGGAGTAAAGTTTATCTTGCACTGTTTTTTAAAATTTATTGTACTATGCCGCTTCTTTTGGCACATCAAAAATGTGATCATTCCAACGATGATCTGATTGTTTCGATATGCTCAGAATGTCAAGAGTATCTGATTCTAAAAGATCTACAACATTCCTATTCAGGGTAGCTAAGGGATAGTTCATTCGCTTGTGAGTTAACAGGCAATACTATGTCTAGCTAGTATGAAACTCTACTCTTTTAGCAAGACTCCATTCGGAGATTTTTTTCAAATCATGTGTCATTTATATTTTGCCTCTTTTACACATTTTCCAAAGTGTTCTGGCGTTTTTTGAAGGAATATGAATGGCAAATACTACTTCGTTAGCAATCAAATAAATTGGTTTCTGAGTCAACGACAGAATGTCGCAGTTAAAAATCAAAAACAAATTTGGCAAAAAGACTATATCCTACGGTACTTCTGCATTGATGACGTGCTCACTGCATGAAATGCCGTCGACTATGACATAAATAGTTCTGTTCTTAAGGAAGAACCACTTACAATTAGTTTTGAGACGAGCAATTTATGCCACACTCAGTTAAATGCCTTTGAAATTTTTAGAGCAACAACCTGGCACTCACCGAAGAAGTTTCGATAGGCAACATCATAAGGTCACCAGTAGAGCGGGCCATACAAAAACCATATTGACGGTCACTGAGCAATTGGTCATGCTGCAGATACTTCATTAGGTGGAAGTTTATTACGCTCTCCATAAATTTAGTATATCGCTTTGAGTTGGTAATTTGCAGAGTTTGTAGAATCGCACTTTTTTCATACTGGCTAGGCCCTTGTGGCCTTCCAATCAGATGATAATACTCATGTTCTGTATGAGATGTAGAACAGATTGCGCAAAGGTCGGTAAACGTCCGACACATGCACCGAAAAAAGTGCTAGTTCTGTAACAACTTGGTTACGCACAGTGTCCGAACGAAGACCTATCGTACATTTGTCGGTTCATTGTGTGCAAAGTCGGTCGTTTTTTGGATACTTTTCAATAAATCTTCACGGAAATGTAAGTAAAATATCGGGAAAATTTCAATTAAAACATCGGATACTTCTCGTGTAAATTATAGTTAAGACTCAGGCCAATTACGTTACTATTTCGGTAAATTTTCAGGGAAATGTGTGAAAAATCTTGGGCAAATTTTAGTTAAAACATTGAGTGCTTTTAACACACCAATCAGTAAAATTATTCCATATTCTCGTTAAATTCAGTAGACTACGGTCGTTCACATTTTTATTTTTAAAAACCCTTTGACTAATATGTGCTCGGCTATAGCCCATTACTTACTTACTTACTTACTTACTTACTTACTTACTTAGGTGGCCGTAACAACTCGTGTTCGGGTTTCGGTTGACCTCATCAGCTCTCGCCAGGCGCCTCTGCTTTGCGCGCGCCTTCTCCAATCGGATACATAAAGTGCGGTAAGGGCTTCCTCGGCCTGGTCTATCTATTGGAGGCATGGTCTACCTCGTCGTCGTCGACCAACGACCCACGCCCCGAGCACCTTTGTCACTGAAGCTTCGTCGTCCATACGATGGACATGACCCAGCCAGCGTAGTTGCTGCACAGTTATACGCCGAACTACGTCAATGTCTTCGTAAAGCTCATACAGCTCGTGGTTCATTTGGATGCGATGGTCGTCACCGGCTCGAACAGGACCGAAGATTTTGCGAAGAACTTATCGTACCCAACTACTTAGTAAACTACACATGCCTCATGGCCATAAAGAAGCACGGGTAAAACGAGCGTCTTATAGAGTGTTAGTTTTGTCGATCGAGGGAGGGATCTGGAACTTAGTTGCTTACTGAGTCCGTAGTAGCATCTATTATCTTCAGGCTGACTTCGTTGTTGTTGTTGATGACGGTGCCCAGGTATACAAACTCTTTGACTACTTCAAAGTTATAGCTGTCGGATGAAACGTGGGAGTCAAGACGCCGTGGTCCCTGGCTCGTAGACAGCATATACTTTGTTCTACCTCATTTATCGTCAAACCCTTTTTGGCTGATTCCTTTTCGATAGCGGTGAAAGCAGCGGTAACATCTCTCATGGTTCTGCCGACAATATCAATATCATCCAGAGCTGGACACCTTTGTAGAAAAGACCTTTGTGACACTACGATGCACACCGTATGATACCCTCCATAATGATGCTGAAGAGATCGCAAGACAGTGGATCGCTCTCTCTTTTGGTATTGAAGGTTTCGGAGAGGTCATTTCCTACCTTGACGGAGCTTAAATATTTTCATTGAACCCATAACTTTGCTTAGAAAATTTCTCTTAACCGATTTTCTTATTCTACTTCCCTTCCATAAAAAATACTGGCTACGGGTTTGCACTAAATCGATTTTCATTAAATCGAATCAATTGACGTCATAATGACATCAAATCGAGAAACTAAATCAATAAAAGTAGTGAGAAAATTGACAGCAGCATGCTACTAAGCTCAAACATTTTTAAGTATTTTCAGTAAACTATCGAATTAAATTTTAATACACAAGATTTTTGTTTGTGTTGTTGTTCCTTTAGTTATTTTTTCCTTTTTTTTTTTTGTTGATATTATTTTTTTATTTTTTTTGTGGTGCACATCTGCTGCGCTTTCGTCTGCTTGATAAATGGAAACCGAATAATTTTACATGAGCGCTGATTTTCGCGCTTTTTCGCTGCTTTTTCTTTTCATCTCTTTCATTCAGCTTTTTTATTATTACTTTTTGTTTCCTCTGAGAACGTTCGCTTCGCCAAGAACATTTCATTTATCACACTTTTGTTACAATTCATCTTAGTGTGCGTCTCTTAGCCTTCTTCTTATGGCACGCGATGGGCGCAGCGAGAGGGACATGAGAGCAGCTGCCCTCATAGATATCAGAAAAATTAGAAGAATAGGCATTATTTTGAGGAATGTTTATTATCTCTTAAGCCATTTGAGAGCGATTTTTTTTTATTGTATTTCACCTAAGGAGGAAACAAGAAAACAAATATTTGGGTTCGGCCGCTAAAGTAAAATTATTCCAAATAATAAGATAATTTTGTAAAATATTCATGAAGTGCTGCGCTTTTATCACAACATAATTGTTTGGTTAAAAAATGGTCATACGTATTTATACTGATATAAAATTTAGGAATTCTGACTGGAAATTCAGGTATTCCCACTTCAACTTTTCAACCTTTTTCGAGTGAAGGTAACTTTAACCCGTCAATTTTGAATAATCATTTTAGTCCTAGCATCCGTTAGTTTGACGGCTCATTTGAGCAGCGGGTCACCCGTGGACCTTTAACATGAATTGTGCGCAGGGTTTGGGTCCCGGCACATTACTTCTGTCCAATGAAAACTAAACTAAACCAATTACGCTTACGACCACCGCAAACGAAAAACGGACAATGATTTACGGATATGCACCTGGAATGTGCGGACCCTTTATAGGGAAGGTGCCATTATCCAACTGGCGGAAGCCCTCAAAACAATAAAAGCTGACATCACCGCCATCCAGGAAATGCGATGGAAAGGGCAAGGCTGCTCTAAACAAGCACCCTGTGATATCTACTACAGCTGCCATGGGGAGAGGCCCGAATTAGGATGTGGATTCGTCGTTAGCCGGAAACTACGCCACTTTGTTTCCCGGTTCACACTTGTGAACGAAAGATAGGCCAGAATCCGCATCAAGACAAAATTTTTCTTCATCAGCCTTATTTGCGCGCGCGCCCCGACGGAGAAAAAGGACGAAGCCGTCAAGAACGCTTTCTACGCTAGCCTTGAGGACGTATATGCCACCTTCCGGTCCATGACGTGAAAATAGTCCTCTGCAATTTTAATGCAAAAGTCGGAAGGGAAGGCATCTTTGGCGCCACTCTCGGTCAGTTCAGTCTTCATGAGACCTCCATGAACAACTCTCTAATAGTGATTGACTTCGCCGCAGCACGAATCATGGTAGTTAGAAGCACCAGATTTAAGTACCTCGACATCCACAAGGCCACCTGGCTGTCCCCGGATCAAAAAACGCGAAACCAAATTGATCATGTTGTAATCGACGGAAGGCATGCTCTAGTGTTCTAGATGTGCGTACATTTCGGGGGGTCAACATTGACTCCGACCACTATCTTGTTGCAGCCAAGATCCGCATGCGATTATGTAATACACAGAACTTACGCAAGGGAATGCAACGAAATCTAGATGTTGCTAAGATGCAATTACAACAGACTGCCGAGGCCTACTCCGTTTAACTCTCGGTGAAGCTCAACCAACCAACCTCTGGACCCGAGGACGCCGGCGGACTTTGGGCGCATATATCCCACTCCATGCTCGCTGCTGCTGAAGAAGTCATTGGTTTCCGGCGCCCGTAACCTCGGAACCAATAGTACGATCAGGAGTGTCACATTGCGACAGCAGTAAAAAACGCCGCATATAGAAAAATGCTGCAGTCAGCTGCAACGCAAGCCGTGCGAGAAAACTACCTCGATAAGAGGAAGGAAGAGAGGCGCCTTTTCAGACGCGAGAAAAGAGAGCAGAAAAAGCGTGAGCGTCATGAACTAGAGGTATACCAGGGCAAGAAGGATGCACGAAAGTTCTATCAACAGGTTAAGCGTCTTACCCAAGGTTTCAAGCCCATTCGAGCATTCACTTGTAGAGACAAAAATGGAGATCTGAATACGGATACACAGTGTGTGCTGAGATTGTGAAGACGGCACTTCTCCAATTTACTTACTGGCGACGATTCCACCAATTCCGCCCATGGAGAGCACAGTCCAGTGCCATCAATCAACGATGACGGCGTGGAAGTACCACCACCCAGCCCTGAAGAGTTTCGAGTCGCTATCCAATAATTGATAAGGCGCATGCATCAGCTCATCAGCAAAATATGGCTAGCGAAAAGCATCCCGACAATTGGAATCTCAGCGTACTTTGCCCTATGCAGAAGAAAGGAGACCCAACAATCTGCGCCAACTATCGAGGTATCAGTTTTATTTCCATTGCATATAAGCTTCTCTCAAGCGTACTGTGTGAAAGATTAAAGCCGATTACAGAAACACAAATTGGACCTTATCAGTGTGGCTTTCGACCTGGTAAGTCTACCATAGACCAGATTTTCACGCTACGACAAATCCTGGAGAAAACCCACGAAAATCAAATTGACACACACCATCTCTTTGTCGATTTTAAAGCTGCGTTCGATAGCCCGAAAAGAGATTGCCTATACGCAACAGTATCTGAGTTTGGTATACCTGCAAAGTTGATTAGGCTTTGCAGAATGACGTTGAGCAGCACACTTAGCTCCGTCAAGGTAGGAAATGACCTCTCCAAAACCTTCAATACCGAAAGAGGTTTCAGACAAGGCGATCCACTGTCTTGCCATCTCTCAACATCATCATGGAGGGGATTGTACGAAAGGCCGGTGTACATCGTAATGGCACTATTTTCCACAAAGGTGTCGTACGCTGATGATATTGATATTGTCGGCAGAACCAAGAGAGATGTTACCGCTGCTTTCGCCGCTATCGAAAAGGAATCAGCCAAAGTGGGTTTGACGATAAATGAGGGTACAACAAAGTATATGCTGTCTACAAACAAGGGAGCTTGGCGTCTAGACTCCCACGTTTCATCCGGCAGCTATAACTTTGAAGTAGTCAAGGAGTTCGTTTACCTTGGTACCGCCATTAATACCAAAAACGAAATCAGCCTGGAGATAAAGCGAAGAACGACGAATGCTAATAGGTGCTACTACGGGCTCAGTAAGCAACTAAGTTCCAGAGCCCTCTCTCGACCGACAAAACTAACACTCTACAAGACGCTCGTTCTACTTGTGCTGCTTTATGGCGCTGAGACATGGGTAGTTTCGCAAACTGACGCAGCTGCTCTGGGGGTGCTCGAGAGAAAAGTTATTCTCAAAATCTTCGATCCTCTTCGAGTCGGTGATGACTATCGCATCCGAATGAACCATGAGCTCTATGAGCTCTACGAAGACATTGACGTAGTTCGGCGTATAACTGTGCAGCGACTACGCTGGCTGGGTCATGTCCATCGTATGGAAGACGAAGCCCCAGCGAAAAAGGTGCTCGAGGCGAGGGTCGTTGGTCAACGACGACGAGGGAGACCATGCCTTCAATGGATGGACCAGGCTTAGAAAGCTCTAACCGCACTTGGTGTATCCGATTGGAGAAGGCGCGCGCCAAGCAGAGGCGCCTGGCGAGAGCTGATGAGGTCGGCCGAAACCCGAACACTGGTTGTTACGGCCACCTAAGGAAGTAAGTAATTTTAAGCTTCTTTTTAAACTACAGTTTTTTCTTTTGTGAACAAATTTGTTCTTAAGAATATAAAAAATGAGTATAACAAAGTGTTTTGGTGGGAAAAGGAAATTGTGATGTAGAAAAATATATATTTACTACACTTAAAAAAAAAATTTCACCCTCTGGCTGGTATCCAGGCTACGCCCATGTGACACAACACGTCGAATCCGCTGCAACTTCGTTCGCTGCAGTTATGATGTGTTTTGCGCAAAAAATAAATCAAAACCATTGCATCTCAAACAAATCAGGCAATGCTTTTTATTATATTTTATTTCTTCGCCTGCTTCATCTTTCTACTAATTTTCTTTTTTTGCTTAAACTATCCAAACGTTTTCTGCATATTGTTCAGTGAATAAAGCGAATAGCAACAAAAAAAAAATCGAACAAAAAGCTCAACTTCTTGTTGCATAGCACTATATCAGCTGCTTGCTGTTAATTGTCATTGTTAATTTAAGCTGATTGAATTTGTTGTAGCGTTGCCACAGTGCATTAATAAATAATGCAATTTGTATAACTTCCAAAGAAATGTCAATCAGCAAAAGTAGTGTCAACAAAACCGCATTATATGCAAAAAGCAACAAAGTGACAAGCGAAAACCATGAAAATAAAAACAAAAACTTTGTGAAAAATAAAATAAAAATAACAAAAAAGAAACTCTTTTGAGCACGGCTGCATAAAGTGAATGAATTTTTCAAAATAATAATTTTTTTATTGTATTATTATTTTTCATTTTTTTAATCAATTTTTATGTCAATCCACTCAGGCTGTGGTCATTTTAAACGCACTTTTGACACGCTACAGTGTCGATATTGGATGCAACCAACGCATTCTGTACCCATCACCAATTCCCACCCACTCGTTAAACTTTACACTAAAGCTGCTCTGCAATTTCACACAACTGTAGTGTATGATGCGCATCCCTGAAGTAAGATTACACGAAAAAAAAAAAAATAATATAAATAATACGCTGGTTTTTGTCAATTAAGAGCGTTGAAAGGATAAAGCCGGATAATAATAATTGTCACAAAAGCAATCCCAACCTTGACCTGCTCGCTGTTCATTGCTGTGCTGTGAGAATAAATAGAAAAAAAAAAAAAAAGGAAATGAAGCTTACAACATTGACATTTGCACTTTTGACGAACATGAATTTAATGCATTCTTCAAGTCATCAAAATACTATCTGCGTTGAGGAAATTTGTTGGAAATAAATGACTTTTGTAAGCTGATCAGCAGAAAGCTGAGACACATATTTTCTACTGAAATATATTGAAATTAGAAAAAAAAAAATCGACGTTTCTGAACATTTCACTTTATCAGTTATCACTTTAGCGAGTTTAACAATCGATATGTGAAAAATTAATTAAATATAGAAATATTAGATATACATAAATATTCGTGATATAAATATTCGCAATAAATATAGAGATATAAATATTCGTGTGTATAATTGGAATGTGACATAAGTCAGTTTTGTGTTTAAAGATAGTAGTTTGTATATATGCATTGTTTCTGCAACGATTTGATTTCAGTCTAAAGAAGAAAAGTAAGAAATACTAAAGAAGTGAAGTGATATTGTGGTAAAAACTAATATTTATATTTATACCTAAATAAAAAGTGAAAAGTAATATCTTATAAGTTTCATCCGAATCTGTTGTCAATAAAATCGATTAAAAGGGAGTTGAAGAGTTCTGTTTGCGTATTAATATATAAGACTAGCTGAATACCCGGCTTAGCTCGGGAGTTGATTTAAATAATTTTCGATTTCATTCGTCGATTTGAGAAAACTTTTCACAAACTATTGTAGGAATTTTGTGTAAGTCTTTCAAACCGGTAACTTCGGCGAAATAAGCAAAATGTAGATTCAGCACTTAAAAATTATGAGAAAAAGTTAGGGAAATCGTGATTTGTGTGTGCGTGCCGCCGATCGCTTGCAAAACTATATTTTCAAATTTTATATTGTATTCGATAGATTGCACATTTTTGAAAAAAATCAAACCAAAAACGAATTTTTGGCGATTCGCGAGGAAACTGTATAAAAATTAAATAAGCATTGAAAATAGAAATTGAAATGCCAAAACAACGCCCACTTATGACGCAACTGACTTGCGCATGTGTTGATGCGTACTCAAATACAACAGAATTCGGCGTCAGCTGTCCTGATTTGCGAAAAAAAAATGGAATATAAATACACATAAGGAAGAAAAAAATTATAATATTTATCACCCTCTGAGCTTTGCTCCGCCTTACTGTATTTTGTAGTACAGCGCCCTCTGGAGATTCAAGATATAGCAAAATACATAGCGCCAAAAGACTCACCGCACCCGAATACCACATATAAAAAATCATACTTATCGAGTTTCTTGCGGTATTTGTGCAACAGCGCCTTCTAGTTTTCGAGATAGAATAAAAAATAACGCCAAAGCCCTTTCCATACTCTATAATCAAATCCTATATATTTCCGATACACAAATTTTCATCTAAATCGGATGAGCGGCTTTTGAGTGTTTCACGATTTTTTAAGTGATTTGTACTACAGCACCATATGGTGTTTAAGATAGCACAAAAAAAAAAGTCCAAGATACCCATCGTATTCGAAAACTCCTATGTACAAATTTTCATGCAAATCGGATATACAGCTAAAGGGTGATTTTTTAAGAGCTTGATAACTTTTTTTTTAAAAAAAACGCATAAAATTTGCAAAATCTCATCGGTTCTTTATTTGAAACGTTAGATTGGTCCATGACATTTACTTTTTGAAGATAATTTCATTTAAATGTTGACCGCGGCTGCGTCTTAGGTGGTCCATTCGGAAAGTCCAATTTTGGGCAACTTTTTCGAGCGATGAGGCTCATTTCTGGTTGAATGGCTACGTAAATAAGCAAAATTGCCGCATTTGGAGTGAAGAGCAACCAGAAGCCGTTCAAGAACTGGCCATGCATCCCGAAAAATGCACTGTTTGGTGTGGTTTGTACGCTGGTGGAATCATTGGACCGTATTTTTTCAAAGATGCTGTTGGACGCAACGTTACGGTGAATGGTGATCGCTATCGTTCGATGCTAACAAACTTTTTGTTGCCAAAAATGGAAGAACTGAACTTGGTTGACATGTGGTTTCAACAAGATGGCGCTACATGCCACACAGCTCGCGATTCTATGGCCATTTTGAGGGAAAACTTCGGAGAACAATTAATCTCAAGAAATGGACCGGTAAGTTGGCCACCAAGATCATGCGATTTGACGCCTTTAGACTATTTTTTGTGGGGCTACGTCAAGTCTAAAGTCTACAGAAATAAGCCAGCAACTATTCTAGCTTTGGAAGACAACATTTCCGAAGAAATTCGGGCTATTCCGGCCGAAATGCTCGAAAAAGTTGCCCAAAATTGGACTTTCCGAATGGACCACCTAAGACGCAGCCGCGGTCAACATTTAAATGAAATTATCTTCAAAAAGTAAATGTCATGGACCAATCTAACGTTTCAAATAAAGAACCGATGAGATTTTGCAAATTTTATGCTTTTTTTTTAAAAAAAATATTATCAAGCTCTTAAAAAATCACCCTTTAGGAGTTTTTCGAGATTTTTAAAACATTTGTACTGCAGTGCCCTCTGGTGTTCAATATAGAACAAAATAGATAAGTCATAAAAACTACCGTACCCGAAAACCCCTTAATACAAATTTTGATATGTAGCGCCACCTACTGGGTCCAATTGCTAATCTGAACCATCCAGGAATCCACGTAAACACACACAAAATTTCATCAAAATCGGTGCAGTCGTTTAAGAATACTTTAATAACATACACACGTACAAATTGTACAACAGCGCCCTCTACTTTCCGAGACAGAGCAAAAGAGATAACGCTTAAGCAGTTGCCGTACACGAAAATCTTGTTCATCTTGTTCAAACAATTGTTCATCCATTTCGGATGAGTGGCTTTCTACTTTTCACGATTTCTTAAAAGATTTGCACTTCAGCGTTCTCTGGTGTTCGACATAGTACAAAAAAAGATAAGTCCAAAACAGTCACCATATTAGAAAACTCCTATATACCAATTTCCATGAAAATCAGTTAACAGCTTAGAAGTTTTTTAAAACATTTGTACACATCGCCCTATGTTGCTCAAAATATAACAGAGTAGATAAGTCATAAAAACTTACCGTATCCGAAAACCTCTATATAAAAATGTTCATGCAAATCGGATGAACGGTTTCGGAGATAAACTATAAAAGCAAAATGTCTTAAACACGATCGCAGCGCCACCTACCGGGTCCAATTGTAAATCTGAACCATTCAGGGATCCACTCAAACACACACAAAAAAATTCATCAAAATCAGTACAATCGTTAAGGAAGAGTTTAATAACATACACACGTGCAAATTGTACAACAACGCCCTCTTGTTTCGAGAAAGAGCATAAAAGATAACACCAGAACCCTTGCCGTACTCGAAAATCGCTATTTACAAACTTTCATCCAAATCGGATGAGCAGTTTTAGAGTTTTTCACGATTTCCTAAGATTTGTACAACAACGCCCTCTGGTGTTCAAGATACAACAGAGTAGATAGTCATGAAAACTCACCGTATCCGAAAACGTCTACATAGCAATTTTCATGTAAATCGGATAAAAGGATTTGGAGTTTTTTGACGTTTTTTAAAATATTTGTACTACAGCGCCCCCTGGTGTTCAAGATAGAACAGAGTACATAAGTCATGAAAACTCACCATATCCGAAAATCTCTATGTACCAATTTTCATGTAAATCGGATAAACGGCTTACGAGTTTATCGACGTTTTTAAAATGTTTGTACTACAGCGCCCTCTGGTGTTCGAGATAGAATAGAGTATACAGGTCATAAAAACTCACCGTTTCCGAAAACCTTTATATACCAACTTTCATGTAAATCGGATAAACGGCTTACGAGTTTATCGACGTTTTTAAAATATTTGTACTACAGCGCCCCCTGGTGTTCAAGATAGAACAGAGTACATAAGTCATGAAAACTCACCGTATCCGAATATCTCTATATACCAATTTTCATGTAAATCGGATAAACGGCTCAAGAGTTTATTGACGTTTTTAAAATGTTTGTACTACAGCGCCCTCTGGTGTTCGAGATAGAACCGAGTAAATAACTCATAAAAACTCATCGTATCCGAAGACCTCTACATATAAATTTTTATGCAAATCGGATGAACGGTTTTGGACTTTTTCGACGTTTTTGAAAATATTTGTACTACAGCGCCCTCTGATGTTCAATATAGAACAGAGTAGATAAGTCATACTAATTCACCGAAACCTCTATATAAAAATTTTCATGCTAATCTGATGAATGGCTTGGGAGTTTTTCGAGGTTTCTTAAAATATATTTGTACTACAGCGCCTTCTGGTGTTCAATATAAAACAGAGTAGATAAGTCATAAAAAGTCATCGTATCCGAAAATCTATATACAAATTTTCATGCAAATCGGAGATGGACAATTAACACAAAATGCCTGGCACCTGATCGCAGCGCCACCTACCGAGACCAATAGTGTATCTGAACCATCCACGGATCCGCTTAAGCA
Source organism: Coremacera marginata (assembly GCA_914767935.1). Taxonomy (NCBI): domain Eukaryota; kingdom Metazoa; phylum Arthropoda; class Insecta; order Diptera; family Sciomyzidae; genus Coremacera; species Coremacera marginata. Next base: position 29,704,412 of record OU612043.1, on the reverse strand, counting down.
CACACAAAAAATTTCATCAAATTCGTTGCAGCCGCTTAAGAAGCAGTTTAATAACAAGCACACGCGCAAATTTTACAACAGCACAACAGCGCCCTCTAGTTTCGAGAAAGAACAAAACAAATAGCACCAGAAACCTTGCTGTACTCGAAAATCGCTATTTACAAATGTTCATGCAAATCGGATAAACGGCTTAGGAGTTTTTCGACGTTATTTAAAATATTTGTACTACAGCGCCCTCTGCTGTTCAAGATAGCACAAGAAAGATAAATCCAAAACAGTCACCGTATCAGAAAACCCCTACATTCCAATTTGCATGCAAATCCAATGCACGGTTTGGGAGTTTTTCGAGGTTTTCAAAATATTTGTTCTAGAGCGCCCTCTGGTGTTCAAAATAGAACAGAGCAGATAAGTCATAAAAACTCACCTTATCCGAGAACTTCTACATACAAATGTTTATGAAAATCAGATGAACGGTTGAAATGCCTGGCACCCGATTGCAGCGCCCCCTACCGGGTCCAACCTTTTCTCTGGATGGAAAGTAGCCTATATCTTGAACAGGGATATAAGGAACATAGATGTCAAGTTTCATTTGAATTCATCCAGTGGTTTTAGTGTGATGCTTTAAAAGACAGTCAGACAGCCAAACAGACAAAAATTTTAAAAATGCGATTTTCGGACTCCTCGTTATTCGAAAGTCAAATGCAAAAAGAATTTCGAAAAAATATTTCATGTACAGATTTTGTTTTTACAATTTTATATATATATACTAGCTTTTACCCGGCGCGCTTCGCTGCACTGCGCTCTAGTCCCCTGAAAAGTGAACGTATAGTGAGGCCACGCCCTCATCCAATTGTTTGCAACTATTGTTGTCTGTCTGTTTGTTTAATGGTTATTTATAAAATGTCCATATTTGTACTTACAGTGACTGCCGCTTGTATGAATAGACCCTACATACCAAGCGTGGTATTTAACAATCAAAGCATGTACAATTTTAATGATTTTTTTAAAAGTTTGTGCGACTATAGTCCGAACATTACCATTTCTTGTAAACTTCCATTTAAACAAAATTTTGAGAAATTTGAGTTGAGTGAGAAACTAAATTCTGAGTTTCAATGTTCTGTCATTTTACTTCCAAAACTATTCGATATCAAAAATTTGGCTTATAAGGACAGAACCACACTCCCTTGTCCAATGTTTGTCCACGTTATCTATTAGAAAGACATAACTAAATGGTAACTCCATTTTGAGTTTCACTGTTCTGTGACTTTTACTTCTATAGCTATTCGATATCAAAAATTTGGCTGGTATGGATGCAACCGCACCCCCTTGTCCAATGCCCTTTCAAGTCTTCTATTAGAAAGACATTTATAAGTGGTAACTCCATTCTGAGTTTCAATGTTCTGTAACTTTTACTTCCATAGCTATTCGATATCAAAAATTTGACTTATATGGGCAGAGCCACACCTCCCCATCTGTCCAATGCCTTTCCAGGTTTTATATACGTATTAGAAAGACATCACAAAGTGATGACTCCATTCTGAGTTTTGATGTTCTGACTTTTACTTCCATAGCTATTCAATATGAAAAATTTGGCTGGTATGAGGGGCGCCTTACCCCCTTGTCTAATGCCCATCCAAGTCTTTTATTAGAAAGACATCACCAAGTGGTGACTTCATTTTGAGTTTCAGTGTTCTGTGATTTTTACTTCCATAGCTATTTGATATCAAAAATTTGGCTGGTAAGGGTGGAGGCAAACCACCTTGTCAAACCCCCGTTTCTGAGTTTCAATGTTCTGTAACTTTTATTTCCAAAGTTATTCAATATAAAAAATTTTCCTTGTATGGGCAAAGCCATACCCCCTTGTCCGATGCCCATCAAAGTTTTCCATTAAAAGGCCATCACCAAATGGTACCTCCATTCTGAATTTCAATGTTCTGTTACTTTTACTGCCACAGTTATTCTGTATCGAAAATGTGACTTGTATGGTCAAAGCCACGACAGTTTAGCATAGGAGGATGAAAAGTACTTTACAACCTATTCTCATACCTACCAAACATACAAAAAAAATTTCAATAAAATCGGTCGAGCCGTTTGGGAGGAGTTTGGTCACAAACATTGTGACACGATATTTTTATATATTAGATTAATAATTAATTATATTCAATAATATTAGTTATTAATAAATAAATAATAAAGTTACTTGAGAATATATTTGATATGAGAGTTACACTAAGATAGTAAAAACGTTTAACTACTACGCTTGACGCATAAACACTAATAATAGCAGAAAAAAATAGAGGGAGTGAGAGAAGGCTTCTTGTTCGAAAGAAATAGGAGACCATCTTCGTTGTCATCCCTACTCCGTGGTGTTTACTGGGTGAGAAGTGACACCGATAGACACATGGAGGGAATAACTTACCAAGTGATAATAATTGATGATATCGTGCGGGATAAAAAATGGTAAAATTATGAAAATGACTATTTAAAAGCAGGGGTTGGTGATAGAAAAGTAAAAATTTAGGTTTGTATGTATTGTTTAATGCCACATAATAAAAAAATAAAAAAAAAAAAATTATCAAAAAAATTAAAAAAAAATTTTTTGTGGTAGACACCCCTTAAAGGTTTTAAAAATAGACAGTAGCTGATTCTCAGACTTACTGAATATGCATAAAAAATTTCATAAGAATCGGTCAAGCCGTTTCGGAGGAGTATGGGAACAAACATTGTGACACGATAATTTTATATATTAGATAGATATAGATTTATGAAGCATTTATGCGAGGCTATTGAACGTTTATGTTCAATATTAATGTTTCTCGTCAAGTTTCTAATAAAGGCTTTATAAATGACTGACAACTTTTATGAATTACTAGGTTCTGTTAAGGGAGTATTCCTGGTTGGAAGGCTGTTTTTGGACCCTTTTTGAAAAACTTCTCATTTGAAAACGCAAAGAGTTATTTAAATTCCGATTTCATTTATTGTTTTAAGAACATATTATATTACATAAAAATTTTTTTTTCCTTTGTACGAGGGCTGTTCAAAAAGTTGTCGGCCTTCAAAGTTGGGAGTCGAAAAAAAGATATGCTGCTTGCGGCCCGGATAACTCAACTTCGTATCATCTGAAATGAAAAAAGCAAACGGCATTAGATTCAGTACAGATGTTATTCTAGTCCTTATCTCAATCATAATTTTGCGATTATTTTTTACAAAATGGCGGTCATTGAAAAATGAAAAACCGATTTTGGGTCTTTTTTTATAGTTTAGTGTAAGAAAAAAAAATAATAAAAAATTGTTTAAAGCTGTGATTGACATAGAAACCAGAATGGTGACAATTCTGCGTCGATTGCACTTTGTTTTATCAAAATCGGTTTAGAACTACGGGCCGCAAGCTCGAAAAACATGTTTTCGAGATAAACGAGTTAAAGTTTGAAGTTATTTTTTTGCATCAAAAAAACAAAAATTTAAATGAAAAATTTGCGCATGAAGTTTTAGAAATTCGTCAATTCTGCGTCGATTAAACTTGATTTCATCAAAATTGGTTTCATCAAGCGGAGAAAAGTGACTTCGAAGTTCAAAAACGTGATTTTGCAAAAAAATCAAAAAAAATTTTAGGCAATAAAACATTTTTTTTTTTCGTGAAATACTTACATATATCAATCTGCAATGCCAGCCCCATAAAGAACTCCTTCCTTCCTCTTCTTCAAAAAATGAGGACTCAGTGGCTCTTTGTGCTCTTCGAGCTGTTCTACCTTCTTTTGATGAGGCCAGAGCTCTGGCTTCGGACCTTTTCAAACGTTCTTCGTTCCGAGACATGGCGAAATCATATGTGTCGTTGCCAATCGGGATGCCCATTAGGTTCATTATTTAAAGTATAGGCAAAAAACCTTCGTTAAATATGACAGTTGCAATATAATCGGCAATCTCAATAGTGCGTGCGCCGGTGTACGTATGCTTCGGTGCGAATGACCACAGCACTGCGTTGAAAGATTCGTTGCTATTTTGAGATTCGGAGCCAAGGCATCTGTTCAACAAATCATCGGCTGACAGTGCTTCGTAAATAGGTTTGAGGACCGGCGCGCGCGTCCGGCTTATAACTCAATTCAAAGTGAACTAAACGCTGCCAACATTCGAATACCTAAGCTCTAAAATGTGTATTCATTTATTTTTAAAATGCGTATACAAACAAGTTATTACCTACTAAAGAACGCGTTGAATGAAATTCAGTGGTTGCCTCAAACCGTTGCATTCAAAAAGTAGCTAAATTAAGCAAATCGCATTTTGGCTAAAACATTGCTAGACAAAATATCTCCTAAAGTATTTCGAATTTCAAAAAACCCTTTAAGGACAATATTCTCATATATACAAGCTATAAATATGCAAGGAAAAAAATCAAAAAAAAATGTTTGTCAATCAGGAAAACTCCCTTAATTGTTAATATGATATTCACAATTTTACCTTCTAAGTAAAGTGAACTTGTAACTGCTTTTGACAAAATATATTATTATATATTATTTAATCAAAAGATAAACAGTAGAGGTGGGAATTTTTTGTCATTATTTATTCGAGTGTATGTGATTCAATCCAATACAAGGCCACACAAACTTCCGGTTTAAGTTCTGCACACATTCATTTTTCATTTATTTTAAAGAATTTTCACCATTATTCAGCTTATATCTGTTTTTGTTGTATCGTAGTTGCCAGAGGTCAAGCTGATGTTGTTTTTGGAGTAAAAATAAATATATGCATTTTATTGCTGGGCAATTGGTGTTAAGTTCTTAAAGCAAACGCACACACTCACACACACACACACACACACACACACACACACACACACACACACATACTCTTAAACGTACACACATATTGATATTTCTTGTTGCTGTTATTGCTGTTGTTGACATGGATATAGCAACGACAATATCAACACACTTCAGCGTCATTTTTATTATTATTGGTTTTGCAAAAAAAAAGAAAAAAACAACCGTTTATTTTTTCTTAAATTTGCTGACATTTTCATTTTGCATCTTTTGTTTTTTGTTGTTGACATCGTCGCTGTTGCTTGCAATGCTCTGCCAGGCGCGAGCATACGTGCACTTTAAGCTTTTGCATAAATGTTTAATTTTTTTTAATTTAATCAGTTTGGTTTTAAAATCGGGTTGAGAGCAAATTTAATTAACTTGAAATAAATTATATAGAATTATATATACAGTGCACATTACTGTAGATAGCAGCTTATGTTAAGGAAACTGTTGTAGTTGCTGCCGGTGAAAACTGTGTCAGTGAAGAATGAATTTTTTAAAGTTTTTATTTGTATTTTATTGAATATTTTTATTCATTGAGCAGTGCATATGAAGGTCAAGAAATGAACAGTTTTCTATCGTTTTTTTTTTTTTTTTGTAATGACATGTTTTCTTCTGCTCTTAATTATATCATAATGAGTTTGCACTAACAAACAGCGGATGTAGCAGCACAAACGCACCTCAATGCATTCATTGTCCACAAAAAGCATTGATAATTTCCGGTATACTATTTCCGTTTCCGTTCCTTTTGCATACATCTTCCTTCCTTCTAGAAAAACTTCAAAACAACTAATGAGCTGTAGATGTAGCTAAAACGGAAGTTGCAACAAAAACAGCAGAAGAAAACGAAATGAAGATTATGATAAAAATATTAGTATAAGCAGCATGCTGCAATAAAGTGTGCAAAGCAGCTGAATGGTTTTTTTTTTACTGCAAAGTCCTTCAGATGTTCTGCTGATTTTAATTCTTTTTTGTATTTTTATTTGTTTTGCCATAATGGTTTTTTATTAAAATACTTGTTTTATTAAAAAACGAAAAAAAAAAACAAAACTAACTCAAAGCTACTCATTAAAGTTTTGAGTGCCAGCCTTGTAGGGATTTAAAGAGCAGAGTTTAAGTTCAAGAATTTTAGTGGCAAGGTTGTTCTAGGGGCTCATTTAAACTGTATTGGCCTAAAGTAGACAACAACAACAACAAATACAACAGCGTTAGTTTTTAATAACAATAAAGATTCATTTTGTTAAACAATGCTAAGACAAGCGAAGTAGAGGAAATGAAAAAGAGCAACAATAAAGACAAAAATTCATTGAAATGCAGCACTGTATTTTTGACAAAAAAAAAAAAAAAAAAAAAAAAAAAAAAAAAAAAGTTTGTTTTAATACTTATCAAACAAGAAAATAAGAACCACAGCAATGAACAGTAGAGCGTATCACGTTATAGGGGGGGAAAAAAAAGTTCGCCGTAAACCTTCGAATCTAAAGCATTTTTGTCTGTTGTTTTCGAAAAAAAAAAGTTTTTTTTTTGACCGAACGTAGGGGTCGTGCATTTACATTTTTGTTTATAACTTCGTCATTTGACGTTGGATTTTAAAGTGTGTTATATCAAAGTTTTTGTCTCGAGGAGACTAATATTATTGTTCCAAAGGTCATTGACCTCAGACCCCCCGTTCTAGTACTTACTCACCAGATCTCAGTTCCTACCATTCTAACATGCCACCCTGATTTCAGAAAAAAAAAGCTCGCAAAAAATGTGTAAACTATTGTGAAGGAAGTATATCGATTGTTTCAGTGCAAATATTTTAAAAAATTTTTTTAATTTTCTTTGACGAAATTAGGTTTTTTTTACACTGGAGTATATCTTAAAGGGCTTAGAGCTACCTTGAATTGCAATTTAAAAACACTCCTAGCCACAACATCTCTGAAATAGACCAACTGGTGCTACCAAAATCACAAAATACAGTGATGCCATTCTTTATGTTATAATCCATTGCAAAATCCAATGGTAAATTTCTACTTTCTTATTGCCTTCAATCTACAAGACGCGTCTAGTGTGTTAACCAAAATAATTCAGTGCAGTGCTAAAAAAATATACTTTAAATTAAAGAAAATTTCTAGAAGCTGTGCTATCTGCCGCTGTACTTGGAACAAAGAAAATTTAAGTTTTTTCAAGGTTCCCAGAAATGAACTATGTAGGAAAAGGTAGAAAGACTCTTGTGGATTGGAATTGAAGTCTTCGGGAAAAGTCTGCGAAATGCATTTTAATATGCACGATTGATGGGATTTTCATAGTTGTATCCCTTTTACCCGATTTTAAAACTCCCTCTCAAAATCAATGCATAAGTCCTAAGCTAACCTGCCGCTGTACTTGGAACAAAGAAAATTTAAGTTTTTTCAAGGTTCCCAGAAATGAACTATGTAGGAAAAGGTAGAAAGACTCTTGTGGATTGGAATTGAAGTCTTCGGGAAAAGTCTGCGAAATGCATTTTAATATGCACGATTGATGGGATTTTTCATAGTTGTATCCCTTTTACCCGATTTTAAAACTCCCTCCCAAAATCAATGCATAAGTCCTAAGCTAACCTAACCAATTTGAACAAGAATGGGTATGACAAACTCATCTATTGCCAGTTAAGGAACATTTATTGTGTTAGTAGGTATCATTGCATAACTTGAATGATATCTACATAAGTGCTCCTTAACGATTCATTTACTTGAAAAATGGACTCTACTCAGAATACTACTTTACAAGAGCACAGAATTTTCGAAATCTATGCCATATATCTTACATCAAATTATCATAGACTCCAACCACCACAACAGCCTTCTGAATAGACTGTTTTTGAAGAATAACTATTCCGTGAAGACATCAACTAGTTCTGGCTTATGCTCTCAAATACGCATAATAACTAGCCTAACGTATTAAAATACAAATAGCAAAGTCTATCATCCGAATTAAGAGTTTGGAAACATAGGCTCAGAAACGTTATTTAGTTGCTTTCCTTGGCGATGTAACCAAAACGGAATTATGAAGAAATTATTCCACAAACATAGTTAACCTCTCGCCAAAATTTTCGGCCGAAGACCGTCAAGAACATCAAACTGTGCAGCACATAATCAGAGTGCTCTAATTATAATAATAATAATCCACAAAAGGATAACGTTTCCTACAGCTTCTTGTTTAAAAGCATCCTTTGATCACTGTTATAACAAAGATACGAGTACAATAAAGAATTAATCACATTGTTTATTTTTGTTCTGATATTGAAGTTGTTTCTTTGTTTCAGTAGTTTTCAATATTTTGTTATACGGTATGAAAAACTGGATTTTTCAAAAAGGGTAAGGGTATTATATTGGATCATTATTGTTGTTGTTGCTGTAATATTTGTTAAGTCAACTGTCTGTACCAAATTTCTAATACAGCAAAAACTTTGTTGCTTTTAAATTTTATGGAGGTTTTTCAAAAGATCAAAAATCATAGGTTTTCCAATGGTTTCTGAATTCAATAAAGTTTTATTTCATTTGTTAATTTTTGATTATGAATAGCCTTTTGTCTTAAAATTGCAATTCAAGGTAGCTCTAAGCCCTTTGAGATATACTCCAGTGTAAAAATAAACTAATTTCGTCAAAGAAAATTAAAAAAATTTTTAAAAATATTTGCACTGAAACAATCGATATACTTCCTTCACAAAAGTTTACACATTTTTTGCGAGCTTTTTTTTCTGAAAACAGGGTGGCATGTTAGCATGGTAGGAACTGAGATCTGGTGAGTAAGTACTAGAACGGGGGGTCTGAGGTCAATGACCTTTGAAACAATAATATTGGTCTCCTCGAGACAAAAACTTTGATATAACAAACTTTAAAATTTGACGTTAAATGACGAAGTTATAAACAAAAATGTAAATGCGCGACCCCTACGTTCGGTCAAAAAAAAAAAAAAAAAAATTTTCGAAATTAACTTGCATAAATGCTTCAGAATAGAAGGTGTACGGCGAACTTTTTTTTTGCGATACGGTCTAAAGAACAGTCTAATAACAAAAAAATCTTAAAAGACAACGACATACTTTACAATATCAAAAATGTCATTGCATATTTTTTGGCGCGTATGAATTTGTAATTACGTACTAGTTATGCATAACAAATACTTTTTGTTTTTTGCTTAACTTCGACAGTTCTAAGACGCTGCTCTGGTCAATGCGTGTCACTTACCTATGCTCAGACCTACCCGTACTGGCTCTCTATTCTGCTAACTGACTTCTTCTTCTTCGTCTTCTTCTTCTTTATTTGATAGCTGAAATATTTTTTATACGCTGCACACCGCGCAATTTTATTATATTTTTTTTTTTTTTTTTCGCTCTCTTCGTTTACTGCCTTTTCTTTTGCTGCCACGTATTTAATTTTTATATGATGCCATATTTTATTAATTTTAATTTGCAATTTAAAATTAATGGAAGGCACAATAGCATGTTTCGCATTATCACCACAACATGCTTTACGTGCGTCAATTGCGTTCTTGTGTATGTGTGTCTGTGTGTGTGGCCTTAAGGACTTGTTTAGAGCACAAAATAATATTACTGATGCGTGCTGTGGTTGTGGTTGCTGATAAAAAAAAAAAAAACACCAGAATAATTTAAAAGCTTTAATGCAAGGCATGCATTTGCTACGAAAGTGTTATTTTAGGCGCTTATGAAATTAAAATCAATCAATTCTTTCAATTTATTTAAGGTTTTAGCTGATAGTTCTTCATACGTTATAGAAACGGAATATTAACGGTATATTAGGGGTAACTTTGTTTCTTCGTTCGTAACGCCCATAAGGAGGCGTGGTAGGTATAGAGAAAAGTATAAATATCATCAGGGCCGTATCCAGGATTTTTTGTCGGGGGTTGACGGGGGTCGGAGGGGGATTTCTAAAAAATGCATCCAGTAACCTATAAAAATTAATTTTTAATTTCATTACTAAAAAAAAAAAATAAAAATACGGTTTATTTTTAATACTAAGTGCGCAAATCAATACATATACAAATAAGACATTAAAATTGAAAAAAAAATCGTCGAAATGGATTGAAAACTAAAAAATACTAGTAAGAAATGGAGCTTCGGCAGGGTACCGCAGCTAAAATACCGCCACGCGGCCAAATTTAAGTATATTCGTAGTCTTTAGTCACGACAGACACGATAATATTCATTTGTATATATTTACGAAAGTTTTTTTATTTTGATGACGTAACTTCGTATGGGAGGTAGGCGTGGTTTTCATCCGGCTTTGCCGAATATAATAGATATGGCTCATATTATATACCAAAGCTCATGTGTAAAATTTCAAGATATTTCTTTAACTTTTGTGGATTTTTAAGAGATTTTAGCTTAAAATAAAGCCACTTTGTATGAAAAGTAGGCGCGGTTTTTATCAGATTTTGGTAAATATTATAGAGATGTGTTATACTAATTTTCAGAGCTCATGTGTAAAATTTCAAGACATTTCCTTACTGCTTGTGGATTTTTAAGAGATTTTACGTTTATAAAAAGGACACTTTGTATGGGAGGTAGGCGTGGTTTTTATCCAATTTTCACAAATTTCATAATTATGATTGATAGCTGTGCAAGTAAAAGTGTTCAGATATGTAGGTCAATTTGAGAAGTGAGTCACAGATCCGGAAATAATAATCAGATATGCATGAAATGTGAATATGTCAGAGGGGACGAAATTGGAAGGCATAGGTTTTTTCCCAGCCAATTTGCTTTATAAATGTGGTGCCAAATTGAGCTTACCTAGAAAATCAAGAGTAGTCTGCTAGAGTAGATTGGTAGATGAGTGCTTGGGTGCAATGGCACTTTACAAAAACAAATGTACGGTATTTGCCAATCTATTCAAGTACCCAAGTCAGTGTGAATACCTCCCTTGATATTTTTAAAAATTAAAGCAGGTATTCCAGTGGCTTCAGCAACCGCTGACAAAATTGTTTTGATATTGAAAAACTAAGAACTTTCTGAAGATCCACATTGTTAAAAAATCTGCTCAATTTTTACCTATTACATGATTGTAGATAAATTAAAGCTTACCCAGAAGGAGTTTTTGTTGTAAACTAAAAATATTAATTAATAGATTCTATAGATCAATTGAAAAATACTTATACTTATATACTTAATATTGAATCAATAACTCTGCGTAACAGAGATGCTTAGAACGGTGGGTAGTGTATAGAACTAATAATCATTGGGGTACGAGTTCGATTCCCACGGCGCACAGTGGGATTTTGGCGGGGAGAAAAACAATACTCTGACTACTCTATTTTTATAATGTGGTCATGCAGACTGAAAGAGAAATGTTTAATTATGAAGAATCCATTAATGGTGTCCTTAAGATTGTAATTTTTTTATTAGAAAAAAATAACCAAATTCAATGGCGGATATAAGCAACAAATTCATTTAAATTTTTATGCAACTTAGCAGTGTATTTGAGTAAACAAAAATTTTTTTTAGCAAATTATTATAACAATTTATAAAAGAATACCTTATTTCATTATTCTAATGAAAAAAAATTTGTAGATTACATGAATATTTTAAGAGTTATCAGATAATCAAAATTGGTCCATCAAAATTTTTTTCTATTTTCTATGGAAAATATAAATTAAGCTCGGTATTCCTCGGTCGTCTCATTATGGTATTATGAAATCTGGGAATTTCCTCTTTAAATATATATAAAAAAGGTTGGTACATTTTTGCGGCCGCCGAACAAAGTTTTTCAAAATTCGGAGACAGGCCAGAAGAATTTCAATACAAACTAGCAATTTTATATGCAAATTAAAAAATTATGTTTGTTTTTAAAACCACAGCCATTAGAAAATAGTGATTAAAGGAATTAAGAAAAAACAAGACCATATGATGATTTTTTTTCACTAAATGAATAAACTCAGCAAGAAATGAACAGCAGTTTCTATAAAAAAATTAAACGTGGCTAAGCCGTAAGTAAAATTGCATTTTAAATTAAATAAATTTGTTGTGCTAAAGTTAATACTGTCGAGTGGATTTTAAAACAGTAAGCACGGAAATGTCAAGGGGAAGTGTCAGGGGTAGACAAGGGGGGCTTTAGGTGTTCAAACCCCCCCTTAGGGTCCAGAAAATATAAAGAAATAACGCAAATGAGACTATTAAATTCAAAATATGATTTTTTTTTTAGATAAACTGTGAATGATGTTAATTTTCTTGAAAACTTCACTTCATTATTGACAAATTTTTTTGGCCAAGTGAATGAATGATTTTGCTTATAAGAGTCATAATCATTATATTGGAGTTGGTATATTAAAAATCAGTTTCATTGCTCAAAAAGTCGCTGATATCCAGTAAAATTTATTTATGAATTTATAGCTAGAACGAATATAATTTTGTAAATTTAAGAAAATTAGCTTGACATTTTTTATACCATATCTACCCAGCTAACCATAGTTGACGACTGTGTCGAAATTCCGACTAATTCGTCACAATTTCGAGCTGTCTTAAGGAGGGACTTGACATTCGTGGCAGAGAAAACAGACCTTTTTTTAAAAATTCATAACTCAGTCAAAAACAAACATTTTTCCAAAATTTTTTTTATTATTGTAGAGAGTTGAACAAATTACAAGAAAAAAAAATTCAAAAAAATATATTTTTCACTTCAACATGGTTTTATAGAGCTCCAAACTGGTGGCAGAGAAAAAAACAGTAAAAAAAAACAGGCAGAGAAAAGAGAAGGGAGTTGAAAAAATTGTCCGATCTGGAAAAAAATTACTTTTTTATATCTTAACAAAATTGGTTATCGTATGACACGAGCTTTTTTTAAAATTTTTTTTCAATTTTTGGTGATTGAAATTGATGAATTTTTTCGAAAAAAGTATTGACTTTAAATATTCATAAAAAATCGAAAAAAAAGCTCGTGTCATACGATAGCGAATCAAGTTTAAAAAAATACAAAAAAAAAAAAAAATTTCGGTAAAAACTGAACCCGCTAGTGCCGCAACCAGTACGAAAAACATGGTTTCGAGATAAACGCGTTCAAAGTTTTTGAACAAAAAAAAAAAAGGTTACCTTCAATCTGCCATGCCTTATTCGTACTGTATGCCTTCTTTATCTTGTGTTGTGCTGTTTCTTATAGTTTTTTGCAATCGTTTAGCAATTCGGGCTTCACCCTTCACCCTTCAAGTAGGTACGAAATAACAACCACCAAAAGTCAGGTAGCCAGCAAAACCCGTAGGAATTTTTCCATGAAATTTTTTTTCTTAGAATCTTAAGAATATTAAGACTAAAATACAAAATTATTAGAAAAAAGTCGATTTCAAAAAACTGCCAATGTCATGTAACCCCTTAAAGAAATTATTACAATTTCGTTACGCAAATATCGGAACAGTTTCACTTTTTATACGAATATATATAAAATTTCGTTATGCGACTGTTTGTACGACACATTAAAATGCTAACAGAGTAAAATTTCCTTGCTTTCGAACTGTCTGAACGAAATCGTAACTTTTTCGTAACATGTTCGTTAGGACTCGTTACGAAATCGTTTCGATACTTCGTTACGAAGTCGTGTCAAACCCTTCATACGATATTCGTTACGATTTCGCAACGAAATTGGATTTTGGAATCGGAAAGATTTCGAAATATTCTTAACGAAATCGTAACAAACATTTCGCAATCTTTCCGATATCGGAATTCGATTTCGTTACGAAATCGTAAAGAATATCGTATGAAGCAGTTGATACGACTTCGTAACGAAATGTCGTAACGATTTCGTAACGAGTCTTAACGAAAATGTTACGAAAAAGTTACGATTTGGTATCTACTTAAAGATTTTTTGTCAAAACCCCCCCTAAGGTAAATTCTGCCTACATGCCTGGTTACATTTATTATATTTTTTATTGTTACTTATATAAAATAAAAGTTTTTTTAGTTGAATCTCAAAATAAAATAACACTTTTGTTTGCAATTTAATGTTTGCATTCATTCTGATAAAGTTAGATTAAAATGTTGGAAACTTGAGGAGATAGTGGGCGTGTCATTTTTTTTTTTAAAAACACTTATATTACAGATTCTTGAGTGAGTTTTTTTAATAAAACTTTAATACGAACGACACTGCTGTGTTATCAATTTTTGAGTTACATGGGAGGTAGGCGTGGTTGTAGGCGGTTTTGCAAAATTTTCTGTATGTAAGCTTATATAGTGCATTTCAACATGCTCTATATGTTCTTCTTCTTAGTGCCATGCAAATATCGTCTAAAAAATGGGAGGTGGGCGTGGCAAACTAAATTTTTTTGTAATCTACATATATATTTCAGATTCTTGAGGGAGTTGTTTTGATATAACTTTAATACGAAAAAATATAGCTTTTTAAACATTCATGTTATACGGGAGGTAGGTGTGGTTGTGGGCGGATTTAAAAAATTTTTTTTAATAACTTCTTATAGAGGTAATTCTAGCTTATGCACCAAATCTCATTTTTTTTTAAAACTTTGTATGGAATGAAACCTCTGTGCGGTGCACAAAGGGCCCAAATGGACGTTTGCGTCTCATAAATAATTTTTTCAAAGTGTCATCATTATGAAATTCATCATTATGAAATTAGTCTAAAAAAAGGTCCAATTTTGTACTACAATTAAACTTTTATGAAAAAACTTGTCACAATTCAGTTATATGGTTTGCTAAAGTGTTCGCAAGACACAGTCCTATATGAGCTGCGAAATGAAGAACGTTTTTAATAGAAATTTTTTGTAACTCTTTTTAAGTTGATCATACAAGTATTATAAACCATTGAAAAGCTTATAGTATGAGCTTTTTGAAATGATACAAATAAAATGTTTAAGTTTATAAATTTAATAATTTTTATCAACCAGTTTTTTTACCTCATTTTTCATGTTTGATTAAGATTTTAAATAGTTGCGCTGTCTTGCGCTGTTTTCTTTCATGGTGCATCTGATTCCTAAGTGTATTGATAACTAGTCAAAAAAAAGAAAAGTTGCTCCAATTGTGCCCTTTTTGAGAAATTTCAACTTTTATAACGTGGGTGCATAGCAAAAAAATATTCCATAAGCATTGTTTCTTAAAATCTGTTGATGCAGTCGCAATTAATAATTTCGTTAATGTCATGTTTTTGTCATGTTTTTCAAATATATGTTTGTCTAAAAGAAACCAGTGGTGTAGGGCATGAAAAGGGGGCCTTGCTGCCCTTTCTAACTCATCAAACATTATGAACTTGTGTTTTTGGGATTTTTATGGTAATTTTGCACAATTAAACTATTTCTTTAATTGTTTTATGGATCCCATGGATAAACAGGTTTATGAATAGATAAACATCGGCTAGGTACTGGTAAAAATAATGGCGATGATATCACTGCACGGAGATTTTTTCAAAATATCCAAAGTACTGGAGCCAATATAGCTGGAGTGGACCTAGAGATTATAAAGAGATTTTATATTATTCTGCAAGCACTGTCATCTGGTTTGACTATCAATTCTTGGTGAATATGCATTGCATACTACTCGTATATATGTTGATAAAAATAAATTATATTACATGCCATCTTTGGTTCACAAATTACTTTTTCATGGTGAAGCCATGGTCAACATTTTGGGATCTTACCAATAGGTCAGCTACCTGAAGCTACACAAGAAGCACTTAATAAAGATAACAAAAAATTAGGATGTGACATTCTCGAAAATGTTCAAGAAAGGCAACAAGCAAAGAAGTCCTTCATTGCTTATTATTGACAGTAGAATCAAAAGAGCTAACAATTTTGCTTGTTGTAATTGTAATTGCACTATAATTTTGTGTGTACCTATGTATGTTAAATTTGTTCTATATTATTTTAGAAAATAAAAACCACAAAAAAAAATTAGTTTTGAGTTAATATGGATTTAAAAAAAAAAAAAAGTATGTCGAAAAATTAACTAAATATTTTAGGTAATATTAAGGTGGTTTTATCTCATGTGGTAAAAAAAATTGTCAAAATTTTTTTGGGGGTACCCCCCTAAAATGTTTCTTTCTGTCAGATTTTAGGATTGCTAAAGTTTGAGCTCGATTGAAAGATGTTAGCAGGTGCCACTTGGGCCTCAAAGTTTTGAAAATCTCAATTTTTTGGCACTTTGGCGACTTTGCCGACCCATATCTCTAGAACGGTTTAATATATTTGCCCGTGCCATACATCAAATTGAAGGCGATACTGTTTATTATATTTTATATGCAATAAAACAATACGTAAGTTGTACTGAATTCGAGATAATGAAGCCAAGGTCCTTAAAAATGTGACTAGGTACCCCTTAGAGCGGAAGATGGAACCTATTGTGAAAAAACCCATTTTCCTTCCTATATTATCAATTTTTGGAATGAAAACAATTATGTACTAAAAAAATCAAGTATAATAAGTGTCTTTTTCATTTTATACTTATTTAAATTTATTCAAGGGACTGACATAATGTGGTTTTGGAGCTATCTGGATACAGCTGAAGGCATCTGCTGACTACTTGGACAACGTATTGTTTTTGTTGCTCGTCCTTTGTAAGTAATTGGTTGTAATCTGTGATGAGCTTGACTCCTCGCTCTGCCATGTCGTTCACAACTTTCAAGTTGTTTACCATCCTTTGCCCCTCCTGGTAGTTAATGTTCTGCGGCCAAGTTGCAGAATCTTTCTCCAGAAATTCGGTGTTAATGTTTAATGTCTTGAACAACAGGTAAGTCTCACTTGTAATTAGGGCTGGGAGGCCTTTTTCTAGGAATTTCGGCAGTTGTTCCTTTTTAGTTTGGGTCGCATATTTCTGGAGCACTTCTCATTTTCTTCTGCTTGATTTGTTAAGATTTTTGTCACCATTTGGCTCTTTACGGTGTTTTGCACTGTCGGGTCAAACAATGCCAGGGCATCAAGTTCAGGACTAAGATACCACAGGTGATTTATCATTTTGTTAATTCCTTTTTCAGATATTTTTTCTTTTCAATGCTTTTGTATTTCAATAGATTTTTAATGAGGTCTAGGTTTTGTTTTGGTGCTAAACACGCTCTGGGGGCGTTAAACCAGGCTTTACAGTAGACTCGAACGATGAAAACACAAAGTGCTTCTAGGGCCCCTTGTTCTTGGGAAGTCAGCTTAAACTGGTCACGGAAGAGTTGTATTTTCAGACAGTAAATAGCTTTTGCTATCCACCGGGCGTGGTATACTGGACCTGGAGACCTGAATCCTATATCTTTAAGATGGCCAAGATATAGCAATGCCAACTGTAACAGCCCTTTGTAGTCGTCTCTTGGCTGGTATTCCATTAGTTTTCTTTGCAGTTCTTCTTTGCTATTCTCTACTTCTTCTTTGCGCAGTTGTTTCAAAACATTCTCGAATACATCGAACTTGTATTTATCAATCGCCGACCATTTTTTTTTAAATCTCTTGAATATGTCTGGTTGAGATCCCGATGTGCTTCCAAACTTGCAGTCAAAAACCCCTCTTAGCAAGACTTCTAAAATGTGGTGTCGGCACGCTAGGTACAGGAGCTCTCAACCTAACATCTGCTCCAGGAGATTGCACGCTCCATTGAGTCTCCCAGTATTTGATGCTATTGTATCGAAGCACATAGCCACGACCAAGCTGGTGAGACCGCATTCCTCTAGACATTCGTACACTGCTAGGGCTTGTTCCTCCCCTGAGCTACTGTCAGTTTCCGGAACGCCCAGGAGTTGTTCTTTAGTCCCATGTGATACCAGAACAGCCACCCGTTCTTTCTGCTCTGTTTTGAGGATACCTGGTAGTAGTTTTCCATCCCAGTGCACGCAAACAGCCTCGTTGTGGGGTATCTTAAGTCTGTCTTTATTTTTTTCCATGTATTTACAAGTATTTGCCCATAATAAGCAATAATAATACAAATAACGCATCTTCGATCTCAAGGGTACCTAGTCACGTTTTTAGGAACATTGGCTCTATTTTGTCGGTTTCAGTACTAGTTGCGTATTTGTTGTGTAGAGTATGAAATGTTAAAAACAGTATGGCCTTTAATTTGATGTATGACACGGGCAAATAGCTTTAGCCGTTCCAGTGATATGAGTCGCCGAAGTCGCCAAACTGCCAAAAAATTGAGATTTTCAAAACTTTGAGGCCCAAGTGGCACGGGTTAACATCTTCCAATTGTGCTCAAACTTTGGCAATCTTAAAATCTAACAAAATGAAACATTTTAGGGGGGTGCCCCCAAAAAAAATCCGACATCGATTTTTTAAAATCACCCTAAGGTAATTCAAATTTGGCTTAATTATTGCAAGAGACAACAAAGTTACAGAATTTTCAAAGTCAAGCCAAAATCGTATATTTTGAACTAAAAAAGAAAAAAATACTTAAATCTAAAATGGATTTTGAAAAAAATTTGTTTTAGTGATTTGTTTTCTGCTTCTTTAGTCAATCCTGATCGTTTAGAAGGAGCATTTTTTTGAATATTTTTCCACTCTTCGTAAAGCTTCAATAAGAGTTCGGTACATTTATACACAGTGCGCGTGGGTATCCGAGCCTGTTGCCAAAAAATTAACGCTGCATCCACCTCTAACCTCGCACTTTCTTTCGATTGTATTTTAGCAAAGCGCATGTTATAAAAAAAAACTTGAAGTACTTCTTATTTTGAAGGCAGCTTAGCGCCAGTAATTTGATGTGAAACATTGCCTATTAAATCTATTGATCTCAACGCTATATTACTAAGACGAGTCGTAATCGGTGTATTAATTGATAAGCTCGATGTTGATGGCAAATCACACATTTTAATCAAAAACACTTATTTTAATTGACCACGCACACAAATTTCACAACTTAAACTCGCGATAACGATTGAATAATTTTTGTTCTTATCCACTGAGAACTTTGCACACAATGAATAAGTAACTGTCTGACCAGAATCATGTCGTTGTCGTGTCGGTGAGAGAGAATCGCTAAGAGTTGGCCCAGAATTGTAGCGTTGGCTTTGTCGTTTTGCTTTTATTCAAACTGCCATTGTTGATTTTCTTGAACTTGCTTCAGTGTTCTCATCGTACTCCGATTGAAGTAATAATTACTGCACTTCCATTTATTTCACTACTTTTTTCAATACTCTTCATATAAATTTACTGCATTTTCAACTTAAGGCTTTCATTATTAGAGTAACTAGGAACACTGTTTACTCGCTACATTGGTTGACAGATTCTTCAAATTTTGTTATAGTGTGGCAACATTTTCAGAGAGAAACTGACAGAGCTGTCAAATTAACGACAAAGAAAAAATAGAAATAGAAACATTTCTATTTTGGCGTTTTTGTTGTCGTATTCTGCCGCAATTTTCTCCCATAAGGTTTGCATTGAATCTGCCAACGCTCTGCCTGCCGACACGACAACGACATGATTCTGGTCAGACAGTGATAGCACCAAGAATATTCATTCGAACCGCACCATAGCAACCGATGCCTACTTTGTGAAAAAAATCATCATAGCAACCGGCCAAACCTACTTTGTGAAAAAATTAAATGTAATGACATTGGCAATATGCATAGTCTTGGAAACAAGCTGCACTTATTTTTACATTTTTAATTGCTGTTAGTGAGAGTATTTAATTTTTAAACTGGTAAGACAATAATTTCATAAAAAAAGATAAATCGAGTATTTAAAAAAGAAACAAAAACCGAAAAAGTTGTTTTCCCATTTTTTGAGATTTCAACGTCAATCCGGGTCGGTTAAACCTTGTCCAATCGTGGTCAAATTTTATTTCCCAAGCCTTACGGAATAGCGAAACCCAAAAATACCCGGAAATCAAACATTAGAATAGTTTTAATTTTACCCATACATGCTTGAACACCCTTAATGTGTATTCATTTTTAAGTCGGTATAACTAGCTTCGCTGAGCAAAATAAAATCAGTTTTTAAAATTAACTTAATTGTTTAAATTTTGTTGGAAAAACTAAAGCGAAAAAACACTTAATATTACATTTCCTTGTTGCAATAAAAGCAAGCCAAAAACAAACATTTATTCTAAAAAAAATCATGTCAAAAAAAAAGTGCCATTTTTGAGATTTCACTCAAGCAAATCACAAAACGAGGCGTAAAAATATTCGCTTCAACTAACTAACTCTAAGTTTTTGACTTTCACTGCAGCATCGTTCTGCGACAAGCTCACTGCTTAGTTATAAAAATCACCCACTGTGCAAATTGCCACAAAAATACTTGATTTATTTTCAAAAGTACCCATTGACAGTTATTTAAAGCGTTTTTAGAATAATTAACATTAGATTTAATTAAGCATGAATTCTCTTCGGAGCATTAAAATACATCAATTGCAGCAACCACAAATACGAATGTATGAATATTCAGTCGGTCAGTAAGTCAGTTGGTTGGTCGGTCTGACAGAGACAGATAGATCGATAGATGAAATATCAAAAAAAGATTAAGTAGAGCATCAAATTCAAAAGAATAGCAGCTATAGACAACGGTGGCTGCTGCTGCTGCTGGTGCTGGTCAGTTTGATGATGCTTTGACAGCTGTTTCAATTGTTGGCAGGCGCTGTTGTAGAAACCCCAAAAACAATTGTTGCTGCCGCTCAAAGTGTTATTGTTTGAAATTTAGTTATTGTTGTTATTCGTATATATGTTGTTGTTAACCACAAATCGATTCGCCATTTATTGAGCGAAATCAGGCTGCTGCAAACTGTGGCCAAACTGTTTCATTACAACTATTGCATGGCTTAGCTATTTGTTGTTGTTGTTGTTGTTGTTATGTTTGTAGTTGTAAGTGTTGTTGTAATTGCTGCTGTTGATTATGGTAGTACTGCAACAAAATTTTGTGGTTCAACCGCAAACATAATCAAGCGCAACGGCATTCAGTTAGCTCAATGAAGTTCCAGTTGTTGTTCTTGTAACTTTGTGTTGTTATTATTTTTGTTGTTGTAACTGCAGTTGCCATTGAGTTCAGCAGCATACTGTTACGGATGTGATTCAGTATATAGCTTATCTATGTGTTAACAATAACATTTGTGCGATATATAGACTAGTGTGTAAGTGCGTCTGTGTCAAAAACTATGACTGCCAATGTATGCATTCAAAATGTTGTTAGTAGGGGAGTGTCGTCATGAGTGGGACACCTAAGCCTTTTGATTTATAATGCTTCTTAAGCTACAAAATTCTAAACAAACCATATACACAGGCATATATATATACATTATATGAATATAATGTATTCAATATATACATTAAAAATATTTTAAGTAGGGGAGAGTCGCCATGACTGGGACATATTAGCTAAGTTGATTTATAATTCTCTTTAGTTTTTAAATCTCGAAACAAGCTATATACCATATATATAGGCAAGCTCGCACAACCAAAAAAAAGTGTTCATTTGCTCTAAAAGTCTAATTCAAGTATGGCTAATATGTTGCATATTTCAATTCAACTACGAGCGCTCCCAAAAATCAGTTAGGGCAAAAAGTAGCCGAAATAGCTAACCGACAAAATTTTAAATTGATTTTTTCATACATTTAAAAAAAAAATGCATGTGCTAATTTTTTATTTATGTCCAATGTTAAATACTAATTTGTTTTTCGAAAACATCTTTTTAAAGTTTTTTTTAATGTGTTCTGCTTATAAAAAGAAAAAGAAAAATAACTTTCTATAAAAAGAAGGCAAATTCGTCATAGGATTGTACATGAAATTTCCTACTACATGCCCTACAAGAATTTGATTTTTTTCTTTTGTTGTTGCTGAGTTAAAGGCAATCAAAAACCGTTATTGCAAGCTCGCACAAAGTAACTCAGGTGGGGTGTGTCATTAAAGGTTAACTCGTTACCACCCGCTGTACACGCGCGTATACAGGTGATTAAATGTGGTTCGTGAACGCAATTATAAATGTCTTATTGATTTGTTTATTTTAATTGAAACAAGATGTCATTAGTATTTACGAAATAGAAAAAATTGGCGTTTCGCGCTGAAATGAAGTCAATTTGTGCATTCTATTTTATGTTATTCTCAAACTAACTTATGCCAGTCATTGTATATAGCAAAATTTACAAGTGTGCGCCATAGCTTATATTATTATTTATTATAATAAGATAAAATACTATCAAATTTTGTTATATTATGTAGCAAAAAGTGCTCAACAATGTACCGGTACTGCTGAATTTTGCATTCCAACATTTTTTTCTATTTCAACTTTTTTTTTAACTTTGTTTATAATTTACTTTTTATTACAACTATTACTACAATTAGTTTTTATTACAACTATTAACTTATTATTAATACGATTATAATAAAATAAATCATTAAAATGTACCATCATTTTACTATGGGTGTTAATGGGTTAAAGCAACAAATTTGCAGAAAATAATACATATTGATTGGATGTAGGATAAAAAATATATGGCCTTCCAAAGATATATTTGAGTTTGCGGCCTCAAAAAAAAACTGTAGTCATGAATGGGACACATAAAAAAGTAGGCAGTGGGGGGGCCTACTTATGAATTTCCGAAATAGCCAGAGTCAGCAAATCAGAAGCGTTCTACTTTTTTACAATTTTTTTTTTAATTTATGAGTTTTTGAATGTATAAGCTGCCATTTTTTAATGTTTATAAATAATAAATTTGTAACACAATTACTTTGGTTGGGTAATCTGCAATTGGCTTGGTAATCGGTTGGTAATCGCTTCGGTAATTGGTAATCGGTTAGTAATCGATTCTGTAATCGGTAATCGGTTGGTTATCGCTTCAGTAAACGGAAATGGGTTGGTAATATCTTCGATAATAGGTTGGTAATCGCTTCGGTAATTGGTAATCGGTTAGTAATCGCTTCGGTGATCGGTAAATGGTTTGGTAATGGGTTGGTAATTGCTTCGGTAATTGGTAATTGGTTCGTTAATTGGTTGGTAATCGCTTCGATAATCGGTAATTGGTTCGGTACTCGGTTGGTAATCGCTTCGTTAATAGGCAATTGGTTGGCAATGGCTTCCGTTATTGGTAATAGGTTGCTAATAGCTTCGATAATCAGTAATGAGTTGGTATTGGCTTCGGTAATCAGTTAGTAATCGCTTCGTTAGTTGGCAATCGGTTGATAATCGCTTTGGTAATCGGTAATGGGTTGAAAATCGCTTCGGTAATCGGTTAGTCATCGCTTTGGTAATCGGTAATTGGTTCGGTAATTGATAAGTAATTCCTTCAGTAATTTGATCGGTAATTGGTTAGTAATCGCTTCAGTAATCGGTAATTGGTTCTGTAATCGGTTGGTAATCGCTTCAGAAATCGGTAATGGGTTCATAATCGCTTCCGTAAACTGTTGATAATCGCTTCGGTAATGGGCTGGTAATCGCTTCGGTAATCGGTAATTGGTTCGGTAATCTCTTGGTAGTATCGCTTCAGTAATCGGTAATTGGTTCGTTAAGCGGTCGGTAATCGCTTTGGTAGTCGGTAATTTGTTCGGTAATTGGTTGGTAATCGCTTCAGTGTTCGGTAATCGGTTGATTATCGCCTTTGCAATAAAAAATAAGCTCACAAAACATGATTCCCTAACATAACCAAGGCATAAGCAATGCTCTACAATCAATGCAACATAAATGAACAGCGAAAGACGTGATGATATTGCCAACAGCGTGATGATATTGCGAATCTATAGTGTTGCTCTCTACCAAAAAGTGCTAAGCAATGCGCCTAAGGAAGTTATCACTTCAAAAATCTTTCAAAAATTATATTATTGAAATTCAACTTGAGCATAAGAGATTCTAAACAATAAAGTAATAAACATTTGATACACCATCAATCTCCAAAACATATTTCTATATGCTTGACTTAGGGGTTCTGACATGAATGATAATTTTACTCTGCGGTTTCTAATCCATTATTAATGCTTTGATAGTTTCAAGCCATATGTCAAAAATTTGGTTTCTGTGCTTGAATTTATTTATTTATTTATTTGAAAAAAAAAATATCATTGAAAATTGTTATTATCAACATGCGGCTATAAAAAAATATGCACAAAGCAGGTTATTATATGATAAAAATTACTTTAATTAAATGTAAAGGGCAGAATAATGTATACTGATTAGGCGTTGAATAAAAAAACTATATGGCCATCTGATAGAATGTTAGATTTTTGGGCTTCAAAAGATATATAGTCATGAGTGGGACACCTGAAAGAACCTCTCAAAAATGATAAAAAATATACATAAATGTCATATTATTGATAATTTTGAAGAGATTCTAATTCCACTGAATTAAACCAGTCTTTGATTTATTCCGTTGAATCTTTTGATTTTTTTCATTAATGGGAGTCATGAATGGGACACCTGAAAAAACCTCTCAAAAATGGTCAAAAATATACATAAATGTCATATTATTGATAATTTTTAAGAGATTCTAATTCCATTGAATTAAACCATTCTTTGGTTTATTCCATTGAATCGTTTGATTCATCATCAATATCTGGAACGGATTTATACATGCTCTATTTGGGAATACCGAAATGAATGACTGTTTTGTTCTGGGTTTTTTAACAACTATCACTGCTTTATTGCGTAATTCGTAAATTCGAATTATATGCTTGAACACATTTTAATTATTTTTTGACATTTTATCTGAAGAAATCATTGAAAATTTATATAATGTTTGCTGTGTTTTTTACCAAGCGAGTAGTCAAAAAACGACTGCTAAGTTGCTTAAGAATGTTTCCTAAAACTTGGAAGCATTGTCTGATTTGTCAAAAATGTAAACAAAAAATATAAACAAAACAAATCCGAAGTCACAGTTGCCACCCTCATAGAAAAGTACACAATAATTGAGAAATGACTTGGAAGCACTTTTTTTCGTTTGCTCGCTAAACTTTAAGCCACTATTAGTTTCCTGTGTTATTTAAGCGAGCATAGAAATCTATGATAAGCGGGCGTTTTTTTACAGCTCGCTTGGTAAAAAACACAGCTATTATTGTATTCAATCAAAACAAATATTATCATAATGTTATTACACGTTAAGACTGAGACACACATAAAAGAAAATTTTTAAGTGTCCCATTCATGAAAAAAGGACGAAATTTTCTTCGGCATCCATATTTTTTCACTCGCATCATCCAAAAACCTTCTTAGATGCTAACTATACAATAAAAATATGCTGTTCTGCATACATTACCTTCTGTTTTCTATGAAAAAAATTTAAATTTTTAAAGCCTAAATATATACTTTATGAAACACCCAAAAAAAAAAAAAAATGGCAATTATTTTTGCAATGTTTGGCACTGTAACAAACGGCATGTTTTCTATTTCCGAACGCTACATAAAAGTGTGCTTGCAACGAAACTGTTCGATGACAGTCGAATTTTTACTGTCCCATTCAAGGCGATGTCGCACTCTTGGCCATTTTAACCTACTTCGTTTTTTCCTTGCCGACTAGGTATTATAAATTATTTCGAAATTAAAATTATCAAAAAGTTTTTAAGTTAAACGAAGAAACATTTTTATTATTTGAAATAGAATTTCTGGTATTGCGATCAAAAATTATTCGCATGAAAAGAAAAATTATTGAAGTGGAAGAATAATGATAGCGAAGCAATAAATAAATAATTATGCAATATCGCAAAAAGACCAGTTAGCCTTCTTTTAATGAGGTTTGTTTATTTGAATCGACACATTACCGAATTTATTCATATAATGGCACCTTACACGAGCTTCATGGTAATAACTTATTAAACTAATCCAAAAAAAAAACCTTTTGTTTGGGTACATATCCTTTGAATTTGGTAGATATTATTTATGTCTATTAACCTAGCTTGATACCAGCAACTATCGGTCATTGAGTAAATAATATACATATGCATAATATTTATTAAAATCGTTATTAACATTATGAAGATGCAGGTTAATTTATGAAAACAGCAGGACATTTACATGATAAACTAATTAGAAAAAACAGGATATGTGCACAAAATGTTGTAGCACATTAAATTGCATTGACATGCAGCAATAGTGAAGATAGAGAGCACAACACTGTCATCAAAACTAGTCGGTAACAGCATTAAAAAAACCACATAAAAATGCTGCAGCAACAACAATAATAACCAGCAGTATTATGCTGCAACACAACAAGCGAAGACACGCCATCGTCAACAGCATTATTGTTGTTGCTATGGCACTAACTTCCAACTGTTGCAGTACTTGAGCTAAATTTATGGCAAATCATTGCAGCAGCTAATGCTAAGAATATCGATGATCTCAACAAAGAACATGACAACATTTTCGAGGGCGCAGCAAGTCAGCCAGCCTGATGCGGCACTGATGCGCTGCATAATTAATACAAATTTGCATGCAGAAGTGTTGCCACTATAAGAAGGCGGAGGCAGTACCGTAGTAGTAGTGGAAATGAACATAAGATGCAGTAGCATGTACAGAGGAAGCGACAGCAGCTAGTGCCAAGTGCTGCCAAGCAACTTGATTGATACCAAGCCAAAGGCTTTAGGCAAGGCAGACACAACAGTATTAGCCAGGTTTGAGCATGACTAGCATTGCCGACACCACCGCTATCCCTTACACAGTTACTGCATTAATTGAATGCTAAGATATTAATAACAGTTGGCCATTTGGTCAGTTGGCCACAAGGCCAATTGCTGCGGGCTTACAACATGCAACACATGCCACTTTGCTTTTCTGCACTAAAGCTATCAGGCCATTTAATTTCATGCATGCAGTGGATTGGATCTCTTTGTTGGGCTGAAGTTGGTAGCAATTGCTGATTGTAGGCTGAAATTTATGCCAATATGGATGTGTGTGTTGGTGCTTGTTTGTTTGTGTATATGAAAGTGCGTGATTGCGACTACGTGTGGCAGCAGTTGCACGCAGAAGTTTATATATATAATTAGCAGCATGTTGCATGTTTAATAAACATAAGCACACATACTCGTATAAGCCCAGAAAAGCAGTTTATATTTTTACCAACACCCACATTAGAAGAATATAAATAAAAACTCGGCAACAGTCTGTTTTCACTCTAACTAAATACAAAGGAAGAAGGGCGCGATTTTGTAATAGTTGTTGGCTGTCTTCCAAGGGCGAATGACAGATGCACACCAGTGCTGCCAGGTTTTGGTAAAAATAATTCCCCTTTTTTGCATAAAAATAAATGGTTTCCGCCATTTTTATTTCTGAGCATCCCCGTTTATTTCCTCATTTTTATACCCCAATGCGAACTGCGTACAAACTTTGTCATTCCGTTTGTAACGCCAATAAGGAGGCGTGGCAGGTATAGAAAAGTGTACATATTTTTGGTTAGCATCACCACCTGAGTCGATTTCCGTGTGTTCGTCTGTCTGTCCGTCTGTCGAAACGATTACAGCCGTAATTTTAAGGCTATCGCCATTAAATTCAAAATATAAGCGCTTCTTTCTCAATAATTGAGATCAAGTTCGAAAATGAGCCAAATTGGCTGAGAGCCACGCCTACCTCCTACACAAAGTGGCTTTATTTTAACAGTAAGCTCTCTTACAAATCCACAAAAAATAAAGAAATGCCTTGAAATTTTGCACGTATGCTTCGATATTCAATATAAATCCTGACTATGAAATTTGGGAAAATCGGATGAAAACCACGCCTACCTCCCACATAAAGTGGCTTTATTTTAACAGTAAGCTCTCTTACAAATCCACAAAAAATAAAGATATGCCTTGAAATTTTGCACGTATGCTTCGATATTCAATATAAATCCTGACTATGAAATTTGGGAAAATCGGATGAAAACCACGCCTACCTCCCACATAAAGTGGCTTTATAATAACCGTAAAATGTCTTAAAAATCTGCTCAAATTACAGAAATGCATTGGAATTTTGCTTCGATATATAAGGGTTCGATATATAATAAAGACCATCATCACTATGATATTTGGCACAATCGGATGAAAACCACGCCTATCTCCCATACACATTGGCTTTATTAAAAACGTAAAATCTCTTATTAATCTGCACAAATTAAAGAATTTTCTTTAAATTTTGCACAAAAGCTTTGATATTTAACACAATCCATCCCTTCAGTATTTGGCAAAACCGGATGGAAATCACGCCTACTTCCCACACAAAGTGGCACTATTTTAAACGTAAAATAACTTAAAATTCCACAAAAATTTTAGAAATATTTTGGAATTTTGCACCGCAGCTTTGATATATAATATCAACCATTTCTATGGTATCTGCAAAAAGGGTGTGAAAACCACGCCTACCACGAAAACCACGAAAATCTTTCGTAAAATAAAACTAAATCACATCGTGTCTATATGTACCCAAAATCCGTCCACATCGTTTATCCAAACCATACATGTATTTATTTGTCGGTATAATGTGAAGTCTTTAGACTGGAAAAGGGGGTGTGGCATTTTACTTTTAATGGAACTTCTATTACACCGTGTGTCTGACTTCAACCACATTTTGAACACACATAATTCTTGGTAATTTGAGCATTCTTAAGTTTATACAATTGGGCGGTACTAGACGGGGGGCGTGGCACTTTATTTTTAACTAGCTTCATTTACACCGTTAGTCTGATTTCAACCCAATTTCGTACATATATTCTTAAGTTCAATAAGAAGTTTCAAGCCTACAAAAGTAGGATGAATTGGACAAGGGGCGTGTCAGTTTAGTTCTAAGTATTCACAACATCAAGCTTTTTGGACTCTTTTCAAAGATTTTTATATTTTAATATTTGATATTTCTTTATATCAAATATTTTTTACAGCTGATTTTAAGGCCGATTCCTAGTCTAAGTGGAAAGAAAAATGTTGGGTTTTTTTTTTAATTCAATAAAATAAAAAATTAAAGCCTTTTTAGTAACCATTTTTTTATTATATGCTTATTAATATTTCAACAATGTACATAAAAATTAAAAAAAAAAAGAAGTTGTAAAAATTATGCTTGGGGCAGAGCAATGCTTCTTTCACAATAGATTGTAAGTTCTTTTGTTCCGAGATTCTGGGAAGACTTATTTAAAATTTGAAAATTTTTACTTTTTCATTTTGAACTATTCGAACTGATTACCTCCATAAACTATCAAAATTTTTTACTCACCTTCTTACTCTTTAAATAAAAAACAAAAAATTAATTTTGTCTCATTGTTTTGTATGGAGACCTTTGCAAAAAAAAAACGGCTTTTTGCTTTTCCAGAAATATTGAAACCTTTGAGACGTGCATCTTTTGTAGATAGTATAGATAGAAGCACCCCAATTTCGGCCTGAAAATTGTCGAAATTTCAGCTTACATCAGCTTGCGATCAGATCGATGAAACAAGCAGCCATAAACTCTAAGGTAGCCAAAGAATGTCGTGCTTCATTAAGTAAAATGTCAAATTATTTCATCATCAACCTAATATGGGTACCTGCGCATAAAGGCATAAAAGGTAATGAAAAGGCAGACGCGTTTGCTAGAAATGGAACACTAGCGGCATCAGTGGTGCTGAACCCACCGGGTATCCTGCAAGCGACTCTTAAGCTGCTAATCAGTTTTATATCGAAGGCCAACACTAGGTGGGCTGAACTCTCGACCTGCAGAGTATCAAGGCTTATTTGGCCGACTCCAGATGTCGGGCGATCGAGAGCCTTTCTTTCGCTGGCAAGACCAAAATAATAGTAGGAGAGCCAGCGAACAGTCTAAGGACTAACTTGTTAGGCACAAAAACTAATGACCTGACAGGGATGGCGCGATTGCAATATCGCCCTTTTCATTGAAGAAAGTGTAAAAAAAGGGCCATGTTCGCACAAAGCTATAATTTGAATATGTCTTAATTTTGTTTATTTGTTTATTTGTTTACATCTACTGGGCTTAACCCTTACAGATAACACATCATTCTATGACTATTGACTTAACATAAAACTATAAATAACTCTCTTAAAACTATCTCTTGTCGTGCAAAAGTCCACATGGTCTGCTGCTATGTTACAATTAGATAAGCATTTAAAGATTGGCTCATTATTGCCATAGTTAGTTCTGTGAAATCTTATGAAGAATAAGTTTCTTTCCCTAAGAGTCCTTGATGGAGCATAGAATGGAATAAGTTCAAGAAGCTCAGGAGAGTCTATCTTGTTGTCCACTATATCTTTTATAAAAATTACGCTCTGTGCCTTCCTCCTCTGAGATAAGCTTTGCATGTTTAACAATTGACATCGCACAGTGTACGTTGGCATATTTTCTGTTTCAAATAAATATCTTAGAGCAAATCTAGCAAATCTCTTTTGGATTCTTTCAATGCGAATACTATCACAGTCATAAATGGGGTCCCATATGAAACTTAAGTACTCCAAAAGATACGTTACCAGACTAACAAATAATGTTTTTAGCGTAAAAGCATCTATAAAGTCTATCGAGTTGCGTTTTAAGAACCCGAATAATGAGTTTGCTTTTGATATAATCTTTTCTCTGTGTATATTAAAAGAAAGTTTAACATCAAAGTAAATGCCTAAATCTTTAATAACTTCAACTCGAGAAAATACATTATTACCAAAGCAGTTATCATAAGAAATTTTTAAAGAGTTTCGAGAATACGTTAACACGTTGCATTTATTAAAATTTAGCCTTAGACCATTTCTGCTGCACCAATGAATGAAGGCATCAATATCTGATTGTAGCATAGCACATTCAGATAAACTTTTAACTGACATGAACAACTTTAAGTCATCCGCATACAATAAGAAGTTACATGATTTTTAATTTAGCGATTTATCATTTATAAAAATAATAAAAAGCAAAGGTCCTATATGACTACCTTGAGGAACTCCTGACATCACATCGATAGCTTTAGAAAAACAGCCGTCTACTCTTACAAAAAGTTTTCGATTTGACAAGTAGGAAGCTATCTATTTTAAGAATTTAGAGTGAGTCCTCAACTTTTCAAGTTTTAATAACACAGTCTCGTGAATTATACAATCAAAAGCTTTAGTAAAATCGGTGTATAAGACATTCACTTGTAAACCATTTTCTAGAGTTTCAATGCAAAAGTTTGAGAAAATCGCTAAATTCGTGCAAGCCGACCTTCCAACGAAAAAGCCGTGTTGTGGGTCAAAATGTAATTTTTTACCACAAAAAAAAAACGCTTGTTAACAATTTTATCTAAAACTTTTGGTATAACCGACAGTTTAACAATTGGTCTATAATATTCGACACTGTTCTTTCGACCTGCTTTAAAAATTGGAGTAATATAAGCTATTTTCCATTCATCTAAGAAAGTACCCGTTAAGAGGGACCTATTAAAAATATGAGTTAAAGCCATATGAATCGAATGTGCACAATTTTTTAAAAATAGTGGTGGAAGTAAGTCAAATCCTGCGCCTTTATTAGAATCCAAGTCTAACAGTGATTCCAGAACTTCTTTCCCAGAAAGCTGTATCTCTCCTAGGTTGACAGCTTGACTCACTTTGAAAGTATTAGACCGGCTAACCACTGGATTAAAATTATTAGAAACTGATCAAAAAAATTTGGCAAATAACTCACAAATCTCCTGCGTGTTGTTCGCACACACCCCCTCGAATTCCATTGATTTAGGAAAACCGCAATTTATTCGCTTAGAGTTCTAAAATACCCAAAATGATTTCGGATTAGTTTTGATATTGCTTTCAATAGTATTTAAATATTTCTTATATTGAAAATTGGACAAAAATTCGAATTCTTTTTTTCGCTGAATAAATAATGCTTTATCTTCGGGTAAATTAGTCCATTTGAATTTTTTATGTGACTCATTTCTTAAATTTTTTAATTTCAATAAGTCTCGATTATACCACGTCAAATGGAAATTCTTTTTTATGTGTTTTACTGGCACATATAAGGAGAGACCTTCATCAAGGATACTTTTAAAGTATGTATAATCTGCAAAAATATTTGTGTCAAGCGCTTAGTTTTATTTTACACTCAGATGCCACATAGAGTAATTTATAGACTGCCCATTACCATTTGCACAAAGAATATATGTGCAAAATTGAATTGGTATGTGCAAATCCATGCCAACGATGTAAAATAATTCCGTTCAAATAGAATTCAAAGAATATGGGAAATTTCGAAGAAGTCGGACAAACGGTATAGAAAGAGTTCGATTTAAATTAAAGTGGCACGCCTCTGTCTAATTTCACCTAATTTTTTATACTATATTTTATACTATTTTATACTATTTTATACTGCTCATTATGCCAAAGAATAAATTTGCAAAATTCGGTTGAAGTCAGGAAAGCGGTGTAAAAGGAGTTCGATTAGAAATAAATTGACACGCACCTTGTCCAATCCCACCCATTTTTGTAGGCTTAACTCTTCTCATTATACTAAAGAGAAACGGTGTACATGGAAATAGATTAAAAATAAAGTGTCACGCCCCCCGTCTAGTACCGCCCAACTTTATAAACACAGACTGATCCTTATGCCAAATAATGTGTGTGCAAAATTTGGTTTAAGTCGGGCAAACGGAGCAGGAGTTCGATTATAAATAAATTGACACGCCCCTTGTCCAATCCCACCCACTTTTGTAGGCTTAAAACTTATCGTTATACTTAAGAATATGTGTAAGAAATTTGGTTTAAATCGGAAAAACGGTGTAGATGGAGCTAGCTTAAAAATACAGTGCCACGCCCCCCCCCCCCTATAGTAACGCCCAATATTATAAACTTAAGATTGCTCAAATTACCAAGGATTAGGTGTGCAAAATTTGGTTGAAGTCAGAGATACGGTGTAACAGAAGTTCGATTAAAAGTAAAATGCCACACCCACTTTATAAGACTCCACATTATACAAAGAATATGTGTATGGGTTGAATAAAAGAAGTGGGCGGAGTTTGTGTACATACAGACACATTGACATTCAGTTTTATATATTTACGAAAATTTTTCTATATTGAAGAATACCCCTTTGTGTGGGAGGTAGGCGAGATTTTCATCCGATTTTGCTAAATATCATAGAGATGTTTCATGTTATATATCAAAGCTTACGTGCAAAATTTTAAGATATTTCTTTAATTTTTTGGATTTTTAAGAGATTTTGTCTTTAGAAGAAAGCCACTTTGTATGGTAAGTAGGCGTGGTTTTCAACCGATTTTGCCAAATATCATAGAGATGGTTTATGTTAAATATCAAAGCTTATTTACAAAATTTCAAGACATTTTTCTAATTTTTTGAAATTTTTAATGGTTTTTACTTTTTAAATAAATCCAATTTGTACAGGAAGTAGGCGTGGTTTTCATCGGATTTTTTTCAAATAACACAGCAATCGTCTGTATTATATATCAAAGTCTATGTGCAAAATTCCAAGACATTTGTGTGATTTGAACAGATTTTTATGAGATTTTACTGTTAATATAAAGACACTTTGCGTGGGAGGTAGGGGTGGTTCACATCCAATTTTTGTGTACTTCTTAGTCAGGATTTACATTGAAGATCAAAGGCCAAGTGCAAAATTTCAAGACATTTCATAAAGTATTGTGGGTTTTTTAGAGATTTTACTGTTAAAATTAAGACACTTTGTATGTGAGGTAGGCGTGGTTTTCGTCCGATTTAGCTCATTCTCGAACTTGATCTTTATTTTTGAGAGAGAAGTATTATATTTATATTTTGAATGTCATATCGATAGCTTTAAAAGTATGGCAGTAATCGTGACCACAGACGGACAGACGGAAAACGGACAGACACACGGAAATCGACTCAGGTGGTGATGCGGATCAAAAATATATATACTTTTTTATACCTGACACGCCTCCTTATTGGCGTTACAAACGCATTGACAAAGTTAATATACCCCTTACGCAGTGCGCGTTGGGGTTGGGGTCGAGTAAAATCAACTTGGTCAACAATTTCACATGTAAAATTAACAGGTGAATCGAATGCTTTCATTCGAATTGGAGAAAACTTAACTCTTCAGTTTTCAGCGCTATGAGCAGTCACAAAAAAAATTTTTTTTTTTTTTACAATTTTTATTTTCATCATATTGTAAAATGGGAATAAATTAGCGTTTAGTAAATTAATTGTAGACAATTACAAAAAAAAAATCATTTACGATCGGATGAGTTTTGGGTAAAATAAACACAGTTTAAATCAGTAAAAAATTTAAATTATTGGTCATAATGCATAAACTTTTTTATTGTATTATTAATTAACTCTTAATATTGTTTTTTTTTTTTTTTTGTTGGGTGGTAGGGACAAATTTTTTGTTGCAAAAAAATGGTTGGCTAAGCTGATTTCAAACCTTATATAATAAAACGCTAGACTCTAAAAAAAATGAAATAACAGTTTTTGCTTTGAACTGTCTTAGTTTTTGATATATTAAACTGAAATTTTGTACTTCTTAATTCTCTTACCATCACTTTTCATAATTTCTAACGTGTGCATATAATATATGTATATGAATTCGTGCTTTGAATAATTTGGTAATGGTTTTCATGGCTCTGGGGAGAGGGGGGAGTCCGGACCCGTGGATTCTCCCATATCTGCGACACTACAATATAAGATAATGATTGTAAGTCAGTCTTTAAGGAAAAGCTCAACTATAAAGTAACAAATTTAAAAAAAAAAAAAACAATTTTACCTAGGAGGCTAATTTATTTGGCGCAGTTGGCGAAAGGATTGTAAAAAACACAAAAGTGTTAAGAAAATGCAAACTTAAAAATGTAAAAAAACGACGAACAATTCGAACACAAGAGTGTTACGAAAAAGTGAACAATTTTAAACACAAAAGTGTTACGAAATAGTGAATAATTTTAAACACTATAGTCTTAAAAACATACACTAGAGTATTAAAAGCTTAGAAAAGTGAAAATTTTCAAAGGACTACGAAGGTATTAAATGCTTATAATATATAATCATAATAAACCAATCTAAGAACAAAATTTGAGCAGAATCGGAAACGGTCACTGCAACTGATATTACACTTCAATATGAAATGGGCGATATGTTGTGACAGTAATTTTTACTAACTAATTAATTATTTATTTATACTTAACTTACTATATCTTAATAATTGTTATACTTTATATGAATTTTAAATTTAAAACATTTTAATTTTAAATGTTTAAAAAAAAAAAAAAAAAAAAACGAAATGACCATTTCAGCCCTTGAAAGGACTTTGACCGAGCTTCTTATGATCAATTGTGTTGTGTGTGATGTAAAATGTTTTCACACAAATGATCGAGAACTGGTCCTACATGCTTTACGCCGACTCCGATTAATTCAATTGAAAAACTTTTCTGTGTCAGATTTAGGATTCGAACCTGGGTTCTCTGGCGCAAGAGTCACACACTCTACCCACTACGCCACGGCCGCCACAATTTAAATGTTTACCCATATGAAAAATATTAAAATATTTAAAAAAAAAAAATGTATGCAGAACAATTTTACATATAGAATATATACAAACATCGTTATCGAGCTTAGCTTAGCCATAATCAATTTAAGTTCCTTAACATTTGGGTTATCTTTTATTTATGCAATTTGTTGTTAATCACAATATTGTTGGATTTTGTGACCCTAAAACTATTGAAGCAATTTTTCAATATGTCAAGTCAAGCTCACAATGCCTAATAATATTCCAACCAGTTAATAGAGACAAAAAGTTGAATAAGCAAATAAAATAAATATCACTCATACGCACTGTTGCACAAACAAAGCTAATTATGCATATTAACTTCATTATTGCTTGCGGCTCATCATGCCTATGAATATTTGATATTTCTTAAAACATTGCTGGTTTATGTAAGCAAATAAAATGTTTAAAATTCAGACAAGGAAATTTATTGAAAATGTTGCATAATTTAAAAGCATTTCGGAAACTCGTGCACCTAGACGTATGAGTAATTTTTACTATCACATTATTAATATGAAGTTAACAAGTTATCAACTGCATAAAACTAAACGAAAATGTCACAAATATAATATCTTAAAGCCTACAGACAGGCAAGCACGTAAAAGCGCACATTTACAGCTGGAGCACAACAACAATAACAGCAACAACATTTTCATAAACTTTCATGCCGCATTTAGCATACTTTGTCTTGTATCATATAATTGATTATCAAGCATGAGAAACATTTATCAAAATTCAACAACAACACATACATGCATATATACACACACACACACACACAAACACTTTTTGAATATGAAAACTACTGCCAAGATTAAGTCGGTCTTTGTCTGTCTTTGTTGACCTTTGTTGGTCGTATCGGCCGTATGCGCAGCTATTGTTATTAATAACCTTATAATTGCATGTAAATAATGTCAGTTCTACCAAACCACACAGACAAGACAACATATAAACAAAACCAAACACATACATATACACACATATATTGTGAGACACAAATGTTGTGTTTAACTATTAATGAACGTTCAGGCTTTATGTCAGCCTTAATTAAATCACACTAAATGCCAGCCAAGCAAATTTTAGGCGTCTAATGCAAATAAATCATGTTGTCAGTAGAAATTTTTATTGATATTTTTTGCAATATTTATGAAAATTTATGGCAGAGCTTATGTGTTTGTGTTAAAACTTATTAGCGACTAGCTTAAAAAAATTAAACACGAATCAGTTTTTGAAGCTGTTAAAGCTTTATATGCCATAATCTGCAGGCAGGATTTAACTAAAATAAAACTGAAAGTATAACGAACGTATTTGACTGTAAATACACATACACACAGGCAGATGTGCCAAATGGAACATTTTTGTGCTAACAAGGAGCGATTTTTATTTTGGTACCATACAATAAATAAATAAAAATAAGAATTTAACAGCTTAAATTCCAACTCTTACTCAAACCTAAACTCTTACTCAACAACCATCATTTTTGAATTAAATAAAGTACACGCAGTTCCTTGGCACTTATAAATATATACCTTGCATTTGATTTTATCAAAACTTTACTTCTAACATTTTAAATAATTTTTAATTAAATTTTTAAAAAATGCCAAAATATAGCTGCACTAAAATCCATTGTTTGGCTTGTAACACTAAATAAAATGTCACGTAAGTCAACAATAAAAACAAGAGCAATTACATAAGCAAAACAAAAAAAACACACCAACTTAATACATACGTGAACTAAGTCACGTGTATGATTTTGTTTTTCGCACGATTGCTCGCGGTCAATAATAGAATAAAATAAAAAATGTTCTTGCTGAAAAAAAAACACAAAAAACAATCAAACTCAACAGCAGCAAAAAATAGAAGAAAATGTGAAATGACATAAATGCAATCATGTAAATGTGAAACAACAGTGGCGGCTTCAGGCTTCAAGTGGGGCAGCAACTTGCGCTCGAGTGATTTATTTTCAATGAAACTAAATAGAGCAGAACACGCAGATGCAGTTAATACCAGCTAGGAGTGGAGCGCAAAGTGCAAGAGCTGGAATAAATTTAGCTTTAGGTTTATTTTGAACACGCCACTGCATTGAAAGCAATCATTTTGTGTGCCCTCGAATTTTTTGTTTAGTTTGGTATAAATTATTTAATAAAAGAGTCAGCATAAAATATCAATAAAAACAAACCAAATACTTACGTATTTGCCAACACACAGTTTACAACAACAATAGTGTAAAAAAAATTTCTAGGTAAAAAGATTGTGAACAAAAAACTATGTATTTAAATGTATCTGATTGTTGAGCGTTTTATTTTAATGAAGCACAAAACATTTCATGTCATAAATATTCCAGCTCATAATAAAATGCGCACAAAGAAAAAACAAAAAAAAAAAAAAAAAAGCGGCAAATACAATAAAGAAATTGATATCAGCTGCAAAAATACGCTAAAATTTGCAAACTGCATGTTTTACGACGGTATTTTATATAATTTATTGCTTTTTTATAATCATTTAATATTGAGTGCAAATAAAAACGATTGCATAAAAATATATGCATAAAGTGGAGGATGGCAAATAATATCACGCTGCTATGACTTCAATATTCTTTGATTTAACGGTGAAGTAAAATAAAAAAAAAATATCTATGTTAATGTGTTTCATAAAACAGTTTTAATAAAACCGTCGGTTTTTCAGTGTGGCAACCAAAAAGCAGTTATATCTAC
The DNA here is from genome assembly GCA_914767935.1 of Coremacera marginata. NCBI lineage: Eukaryota > Metazoa > Arthropoda > Insecta > Diptera > Sciomyzidae > Coremacera > Coremacera marginata. Next base: position 29,666,623 of record OU612043.1, on the reverse strand, counting down.
AATAAAACTACACATATATTCTTAAGAGCCGTCCTGAGTTAAATGGTTATTAAAAGACTTTACAGTGCCTTATTCGTTTGATTTTTAACAATTTTACAATTGATTTCCACAGTTAACTATCTTTTATAAAAAAATATTTCACAATATTTTGTTTTCAAAACTTCGTTTATTGGCAGCACAAACAGAATAGTCACACAGCTGTATGTGACCTTGAATCCATTGGAAAAAGTTTCCAGGTTTGAAACAAATTTCATCTAATAAATCTTCTTTCAGGAAGAAATGACTAAATTTTAAGTTAAATGAAATGTTATTGCCATAATTATATCCGTAATCACAATCATAATCATAATAATAAGCACAAGCATAAGCATAAGCATAAGCATAAGCATAAGCATAAGCATAAGCATAAGCATAAGCATAAGCATAAGCATAAGCATAAGCATAAGCATAAGCATAAGCATAAGCATAAGCATAAGCATAAGCATAAGCATAAGCATAACCATAACCATAACCATAACCATAACCATAACCATAACCATAACCATAACCATAACCATAACCATAACCATAACCATAACCATAACCATAACCATAACCATAACCATAACCATAACCATAACCATAACCATAACCATAACCATAACCATAACCATAACCATAACCATAACCATAACCATAACCATAACCATAACCATAACCATATCCATAACCATAACCATAACCATAACCATAACCATAACCATAACCATAACCATAACCATAACCATGACCATGACCATAACCATGACCATAACCATAACCATAACCATAACCATAACCATAACCATAACCATAACCATAACCATAACCATAACCATAACCATAACCATAACCATAACCATAACCATAACCATAACCATAACCATAACCATAACCATAACCATAACCATAACCATAACCATAACCATAACCATAACCATAACCATAACCATAACCATAACCATAACCATAACCATAACCATAACCATAACCATAACCATAACCATAACCATAACCATAACCATAACCATAACCATAACCATAACCATAACCATAACCATAACCATAACCATAACCATAACCATAACCATAACCATAACCATAACTATAACCATATCTATATGTGTGTATATGTTTGTAACTAAGATTGTAAGGTAGAATTCTGAAATTTTGTCCGAATATTAAGAAAATAATTGTTATACGAGTAGTTTATCTATATTTTTCGTAAATAATTAATGAACACTTTTGCTCTTTATATTTTGTTTTTGGATATCCTAAGGTTTTTGGATGGGAGTCAAATTCATCCGATTTGACCCATTCTTGGACTTGATCTTCCTTTTTACAAGTTTAAATAAACTTATATTTTGAATTTCATCACGATAGCTTTAAAAATGCTGCTGCAATCGTGTCGACAGACGGACAGACAGACAGACACACGGAAATCGACTCTGGAGATGATGCTAATCAAAAATATATACATTTTTCTATATCTGCAACGCCTCCTTCTTGGCGTTACAAACGGAATGACAAAGTTAATATACCCGTTACGCAGTACGCCTTGGGGTATAAAAATGATCCAATAATGCTATCAACTTGAAAAAAAAACTCATTAAACATGACTAATTTCACCCTGCCTAAAGGTATCTCCCCTCATTAATTGGTCCATTAGAACTTAATATGTAATGTCAAACGTGTTGGAAAAGTAGTTTCGAGAAAAACGCGTTTAAGAAAAGTTACAAGCATTTAAAGCCAAATAAATGTGCGTCAGTAAAAAAGCCATAACTCCGTAAATAATTAAAATCTTTGGAGGATATATTCCTAAGGGTCTAATCTTCGAAAATATGCAAAATAAAAATCGATAAATTCGAAACTAGAATACTGCCTTAAGTGACTAATGGGGTCAAACTTTATTAGACCAAATATCTTACTGAGAGCATTATTGAGTGCAAGTTGCAACTATAATTTGGATCTGTTTTCGCGTTTACTGTACACAACAACTGAGTACGAAATGATTTAAAAAATGTTATAAATAAAAACTATCCTTGATTTATCACATGAGTCAAATAAATGTACACCGTGAGTCATTTTGTGTCACATTTATTTATATAGCTAAAAATAAATTTGAGTCTAGCTTATCATTGCGCGTTGTCACTTCGTAGCTTCAGAGTACACAATATAAAGCATTAATTTTTTTTTAAGTTAAGGGACTATTCCTGGTTGGCAAAAATTTTTGTTCGATTTTTTTTTTTGCATATTTTTATAGCTTGGACATTTGAGTTATATCTTCCTAAAAGGGTTTTTTGAAATTTTACTGTGCGTAGCATGATCCAGACATTAAAAGTTTTATTTAATTTTTTTGTACAAAATTTATATAACAACTTACTTATTCACAAAAAAATATAATTTAATTTAATAAATAATTTTTTATTAATTAATTTATAAAAAATCACACATTTCATTCATTGAGAGACTTTGCAACGTAGTTCGGGTACAGCTTGCGTTAATTGAAATATATACACGTGTGACCCGCTCTGAACTTTTGACCACCCAAAAAGTAAACTTGAGCTAGTAGATTTCTTGGCAATTTGCAATAAAACTTTATCCGTTTTCAGCAACGTTTTCTTAGTTCTTTTGTCTGTGTTGACTCCAAAGTTATTTTATATATTTAACTTTGGGCTCATAGTTGTTTGGTGGTGCTGTTGTTGTATGCCGGAATCTCAGCACCTCACTTGACAAACTCATTTTCCATACACTAGCAATCAAAGAGCACAGAGCGCGCGCTGTAAAACCAACAATACAACATTAACCCACACACATACGCAAGGACACACATTCACTTAATCAGCAGGTTACCGACCAAATGCCACCCTCTAGCTACAAGCTTCTTTCATCACGACATAATATAAATTTTCGTAATTCATCTGCTTCTTTTGCCTGAGACGAAAAGGCAGTGTTGTCTCTCTCTCACCCTATCAACCGCACCACCACAGAACAGCAGGAACCTTCAGCGCATCCAACGGTGTTGACGATGCGCTGAGATTGTGCTGGGATTTCCTCTTCAAATGCTTGCATGGTAAAGATTTGTTGCAGGAATAAGAAGCGAACGTATTCTATCGAGCGTTTAGGGGGTGTGTAAGATGGTTTACAGATTGTGAAAGTAATCCTGTTAACTTTATTGCAAATACACATAAGTGTGAGTGTCTGTCTGTCTGAGTGTGTGTGTGTGCGTTTCTGTGAACTGTTATTTGCAATGAAACACAACGCGGTACTTTAACGATGCCAACTTTAGTTTTATTTGTACACTGCGCTCCGCTGGAAACACTTAAACTATCTTATTTCGCGCGAACACACATACACAAGCACACAAGTAACGACAAACTGACATACACACACTGGCTTCCACTTTATGCCGTCTGCTGCTTGCTTTATTGTCTTCATTTGATCTTTGGCAATGACTTCTGCTGCTGGCTGTAGTGGCGGGAGCAGGGTTTGGTTTTTCCCACATTTGTGATCACTTTAATAGCATGAATAAGCTGCTGTTGTAGAAAAGCGTAGAAATTAAATTTTTCTTGTACGTTCTTATTCCCTGTTTGATATATATTTTAATTAGAGCAACTTTTGTGCCCACAAGTAATTCAGCGGAAGTGCTGACGACGACTGTGCCGAGAGCTCTGCGCGCAGTTAGGGCAGCGACTGTTAATTGCTCAAAGTTTTCAAATTCAAATAAATTTTGTAAAATTTTGATTGCCTACGGATTATGTTCGCCATTTTTTATTTACTTCTATCCAAAAGTTTCGCATTTCAAGGCTAGCAACAGCGAAACTTTGCTCGCTTCACCTAGACGTATGCGTAACTTTAAATTAAAACCGATAAAGAAAAAAGAAGTAGAGCAAAACAACAAAGAGCACAGAGAGAGGAAAACTTATTTATGAGGCTTATAAAAACATATAGAAGACGATTGCGTTTGGTTGTTTGCTATTAGAATTTGTGTGAAATTTTTTTTTTTGTCTTTTGAATTGCAAAATTATGTTTTTGTTGTTTTTGACTTTCTTTCGATTTTTTTTTTCAATTATTTTTTGTTTGCGTTCTTTTGCTTTTCTTTGTGGGTTCTTAATTATTTCTTTGAGCAATTAAAGCTGTATTAATTTCCAAATTAATTGCATTTAAATAAAGTAACTATAGATGAGATATTCTCTGAGTGGAGTGTGTTAAAATCTGGCAACTTTTATATTAACTCAAAGTAAACTTTTAAATGAATATAACTTAAATTTTAAATAACTCTTTACTTTATCTTAAAGTTATTAAAAAGCCTGAAATGTTTCATTAAAAAATATTTTAAGCATATGAAACCCTTCATGTTGATATTGGGATTGCATTTAAAATTTCAAGAATATAAATTTTTATTTTAAGAGATCTACAAGAAAACACAAAAAATATTAAAAAAAAATAGATTTATTTCTTTATATAGTCTCCTTTAAGCTCGACAAACATTTCAGAACAGTTTTCAATAGCTCCTGTTTATTGTGACTACCTGCCTATTTATAATAAGAATTATCGGTGTCCTTCAAATTAATTCATCAACTGCAGATTACACCACTTCATTGTTAGCACAGAGCCATTTTTTAAAATTTCAGAACAGAAAATATTCTTAGGAGGCTAAAGATTACGATTAGGATGAGTAAGGAATCAATTTAAACTTTTTGAATTTCGTGATTTTGAATTTTCGTGATTTGCGATAACGGATGTGTATACATCTGCATTGCCTTGATGACCCGAAATGTTTTGTTTGTTTTAACTTTGTGATGATCAATCAGTATCTTTCTGTTATTACTCTTTATCAATAGCGGACGTTTTCTCTTTATCAATAAAAAGCGCTAATACGTTTTTGTGACTCTTGACTCTCAATGAGTTTGGAGAGCGATAGTGCGCATAAACTTCATATAAAATAATCCTTAGCATACTGAGGATGATAAGTGAATCGCCTAAAGAAAGTACATATCAAACGAAAAGAAAAACCATCTTCTTTTGTATTGTTTTGTTTTGTTTTGTAGCGCATCAATGTTTGTATATACCATATAACTCACTTTTCGCCTTGCTCATGTGAAAACTTCTTTAGGCGCATTCAGCACTTTTTGGTAGAAATGAAAGCTATAGGTCATCACGCTGCAAATGATATCATCACGCTATTAGCTATATGATCACGCTGTTAGCTATATCATCACGCTGTTAGCTTATTCTCACGCTGTTAGCTGTTCATTTCTGTTGCATTGTACAGCATTGCTTATGCCGGGGTTATGCTAGGCAAACATGTTTGGTGAGCTTTTTTGTTGTGAGTTTTTTAGTTGCGCATAAAATTACCGATTACCGAAGTGATAACCAACCAATTACCGAAACGATTACCAACCGATAACCGAAACGATTATCAACCAATTACCAAAGTGATTACCAGCTGATTACCGAAGCGATTAACAAACAATTACCGATTACCGAAGCGACTTAAAACTCATTTCCGATTACCGGAGCGATTACCAACCGATTACAAATTACCAAAGCGATTATCAACCGATTACAGAAACGATAACTAAAAGATTACAGAAAGGACTACCAACCGATTACCGATTACCGAAGCAATTACCAACCCATTACCGATTACCGAAGCGATTATTAGCTGATTACCAAATACCAAAGCGATTCCCATCCGATTACCGAACCAATTACCGAATACAGAAGCGATTACCAAAGCAAATACTAATCGATTACCGTTCATTTTAGGAACCCTTTAAAAACTAACTGGGAAAGGTATTCAGTCTGGATAAGCAGAAATATTGCAGACCCTGACACAGAATACCTCCCAACCGATGTATCTATTGACAATGCAGTCGAGTTTATAACGGGAAAAATGAACCAGGCTTTCAAGAAGTTCTGCCCAAAGTCTCAAAGTCGCAAACCTGCTAATGCGAGTTGGTGGACCAGCGACCTCAAAAAGAGGCGATCAGAGGTTAGAAAACTTCACCGGAAGGCCATCTTAAGCAAACTAGAGCAGGACTGGACAATCTACAGATCCATGCTAAATGCTTACACTAGGGATGTAAGAATAGCTAAGCGAACATCTTGGACAAAATTTTGCGAGTCCATTGTGGACACCAGTGAAGCCGCCAGACTTCGAAAGACGCTATCCAAAGACCCAACGGTCCCGGGATACCTTAAGAGGTCCGACGGATCCTGGACAGAATCCAGCCAAGAAACGCTTTTGCTACTCATGGAAACTCACTTTCCAGGTTGTACAGAACCGGGTCAAAACGATGCTAACAACAACTTGGAAATAACAATGCCAGAACCTTTACAAGAACTCCCCAACATTATTACAAGGTCAACTGTAGAATGGTCGATCGGATCCTTCAAGCCCTACAAATCTGCGGGGCCAGATGGTATCCTACCGGCCATGATGCAACATGCCCTTCCTAGCATCATGCCCTGGCTTATAGCAATCTTCACCGGCTGCCTCAAGACAGGATATGTTCCTAAAATTTGGAGAGATGTGCGAGTTGTTTTCATTCCTAAAGCTGGGAAACCGATACACTCAGCACCAAAGGATTATAGGCCTATTAGTCTCTCATCGTTCTTGATGAAAACGCTAGAGAGAATAATAGATCTTCACATAAGAGAATCTGTGAACGATAATAATCTCTGTAGTGTACAACATGCCTACCTTAAGGGTAAATCGGTAGAAACGGCACTGCATGAGGTGGTTTCGGTCATAGAAGGAACCCTTCATCACAAAGAATATACTTTAGCAACGTTTTTAGATATCGAAGGCGCATTTAACAATGTAAATACAGATTCTATAAGAAATGCTTTAGTAGACAAAGGAGTTAACAGTAAAATAACCCAATGGATTTATAAAATGCTCAATAGCAGACGTTTAAGCTCACAAATGGGAATAAGCGTGGTGAGGAAAGAAGCCACAAGAGGCACACCGCAAGGAGGAGTCATATCCCCCCTTCTCTGGCTAATTGTGGTTGACAAAATTCTCACCACACTCACAACTGGAGGAACAAAAGTGGTAGCCTATGCCGATGACGTTGTCATCCTAATATGCGGGAAATACCTGCAAACAATTAGCGAACTAATGTCTGCGGCATTGAATAAGCTATCGCGGTGGGCAGAATCGAATGGACTCGGTGTTAACCCAGTAAAGACCGAACTCGTTCTGTTCACTAGAAGAAGAAAAATAGAAAGTTTCACATTACCGAAACTTAACGGAGTAACTCTGAAGCTTTCCACGGAAGCCAAATACCTTGGAATTATCCTTGATAACAAGCTGAGCTGGAAACGCAACACAGAGGAAAGAAGGAAAAAAGCACTGTGTGCTTTGTACGCTTGTCAGAGGACATTTGGCAGGAAATGGGGACTGCGACCGCACATAATCCACTGGATGTATACAGCGATCGTGAGACCCATCCTTGCCTATGGTATGGTGGACGATAACGCATAAAAAAAGCTACCTTAGCTTCCTAACAGGAGTTCAAAGGTAAGCGTGCATAGGAATAACAGGAGCCATGAGATCTACGCCACAGGCGGGTCTAGATATGATGCTAAATCTTCTTTCCGTAGAAGAATTCCTTAAATGTTCGGCGACCAAGAGCGCGATTCGCCTCAACGAATCACGAGCCTGGAAAAGCAGCACATTCGGACACGCATCTATTCTAAATCTCTTTGGAACCGAGGAATCGAAAAGAGCAACCGACTATATCATACCCAGTGTAAGATTCGGTACAGAATACACCACATCCATTCCCAGCAGACAAGAATGGGAAGAAACGGCTGTAGAATCCTACGGCGATCTCCATTTATATACTGATGGTTCCAAAATGGAAAACGGAACTGGATCGGGTGTATACTGTGAAACGCTACAAATCAAAGAGTGTTACAAACTCCCGGATTACTGAAGCGTTATTCAGGCAGAAATATATGCTATTGAAAAAGCTGCACGGGCCATTTACAGGAAAAATCTTACCCCTACAAGGGTAGTAATTTTTGTGGATAGCCAAGCGGCCATCAAAGCACTGAGCAGTAAAACGACGAAGGCTCGAACGGTGCAAAACTGTAAACTTGCACTGAACAGTATCTGCAATACCCACAACGTCACTCTCTGCTGGGTTCCCGGACATAGCAATATTGAAGGGAACGATGCAGCAGATGAACTGGCAAGGCGTGGAGTAACCGCAAATACAAACAGAGCTGACACAGATGTGCACATTCCAATAGGCGTCGTCAAAAGGAGTATAGAACTAAAAGCCAGAGATATTGCCAACACAAACTGGGCTTCCAGAGGTGACTGCAACATATCTCGAAGGCTTTGGCCTGAGCTAAATGAGAAAAGAACTAGAAGCCTTCTGCTTTTGGTCAAACGGGAAATCCGGATCCTTGTTGGAGTTCTAACGGGTCATTGCCCCATTGGGGTAATGGCCAATAGAATAGGTATAACAGCGCCAGACTTTTGTCGGAGCTGCAAAGACCCGGAGGAAATAGAAACAATAACTCACCTACTATGCGAATGTCCAAGTCTACAGAATCGTCGACTCCGACACATGGGGAACAGATTTTTCAAAGACTTGGAAGAGTTGGTGAACACACCACTGCTAGACATCTGGAGGTTCATAAAAAGCACAGGATGGTTTGAGGAACAAATCGGAACAATGGTTTAACTTGGTACCACAACTATAAAAAGGGATTCGTAATGGACCTATAGGCCCCCGCGGAAGCGCCGGTAACGGTGCACGACCCTTCATACCTAACCTAACCTAATCGATTACCGAAGTGATTACTAACCGATTACCGAACCAATTACCGATTAACGAAGCGATTACCAAAGCGATTATCAGCCGATTACCGAGCCAATAACCCATTACGCAACCAAAGTAATTGTGTTACAAATATACTATACATATATATATATACATTAAAAAATAGTTTATACATTCAATAACGCATAAATTGATAAAAAGAGTTTAAAAAGTAGAACGCGTCTGATTTGCCTACTCTAGCTGCTTTTGAAATTCATAACAGCTATGCAATTTCATAGCTTTAAGTTTTCACTTCGGTCGGCAGTCTCTCCACTGCCTACTTTTTTTTATTGTGATGTGCTAGCTGAGCAAAAAAAAAAAGAAGAAAGAAGAAGTTGCTCTCGCAACACAAACTCGCGAAAAGAAAACGATCAAGCGTGGCATTGGAGATAGTTTCTTAAAAAATTTAACACTTTACATATACTTATTATTAAAATTCCGAAAGGAAAATATTTGTACATTGTACTGTAGCAAATATATTATAATTTAAAATATATTTCATAAAAATCGGCCCAGTACTTTTGGAATTTACCTGGAAACAAAAATTTGCATTTTAATATTATAAAATATTATAGATATTGATTAATAAAAGCTATTCCACGTGCAGCTCAAGAAAACTGATGCCATGAACTTGCCTGCAGATGTAATATTCACCATCACCTTCTTTGCAGCCGACACTTCCCTTTCAGTTCATCGCTTTTAATGTTTTTACATCTCAGGTGTAATCTGATGAAGCCATGGTTCATCCATGGTCAAATTAAAATATTTTTTTTTTTTTTGTAAATTTTCGCCAATCACTCGATTGATACTTTTTTTGTTCTATTGTGAATAATGGTGGCAATCGTTGTGTGCACTATTTTCTCATGTCTAAAATTTGCATTCACAACACACATAATTCGCGGTATGTTTATGCAGAGATACACTTAAAATGCATTTTATCGAAACAAGTAAAATCAAAGTAAAAAATCTGGTAAATAAATGTTAAATTTTAAGTATATTTGGGTCACTGAACTAAAATATGTAAATATGTTTAATATAAATTTTAACATTCATATAACTCTATTAAAAAAAACACGAGTTTTTAGATTACTACATTACTACATGAAAACTAATTTAGGGATTTTGATGTTTAATAAGTCTTTGAAAATCGCTTAATTTGACATATATAAAAATATACACCTATAATCTTCATTTTCAGACTTGTACCTCTTAAGAACTGTTTAACTAGGCATGGATAATGCAGCGCTGTGTGGCGCTATTTTGTTGAAGCACTTAGATGCGTTTTTGCGTTGATACAGTTATTTTATTAAAAATAACGCATTGGCGCAGTAATTCACACTTTTTTTGGTTCCTTTTCTTTGTTTGTTTGATCGGATGTACTCGATTTGAAAGATATCAGCCAACGTTATTCCAATTTCAAACTTCAAACTTGTTTTATAAACAAGAAGTCTGAATGTTTGCTGATTGCTGTTTCAACCATGAACAAAGTACAGTTTGGCAGCATGTTTCAAGTTTAAGTTTGTTAATTTTTGGTGGATGCTTAACTCTGCGCATTATTCAGTCATGCTTTATTTCTATTGAAAAATTATCAAGTTTTTTATATAATTTTATGACAAAATATTTCTTTGCAATAATAACCTACTTTAGATGAAATATATTGCTAATGTTCCTTGATTTGTTGTATGCTAATAGTCTAGATTAGTCTTTATTGTGCTTACTTTACCACATAACTCAATGCGCTACCTAACTCACCACACTCATCAACTGTATTTCATAACTCAACGAGCAATTCAATTCAAAATATTAATACAATGCTTAAAGTGTGTTGCTAAAAGTTCTGTTTTTCCAGGAATCATTTCAAGCTACGTCATGACTTACTTTATCACATAACTCAATGCGCTACCTAACTCACCACACTCATCAACTTTATTTCATAACTCAACGAGCAATTCAATTCAAAATATTAATACATGCTTAAAGTGTGTTGCTAAAAGTTCTGTTTTTACAGGAATCATTTCAAACTACGTCGACATAATTGCGTTAACGCATTGCTCTAATACAGTAAGCTGCGCTTGGGTTGGTGTATCAGCGCAGGATTTTTTTCTGCCTTATCCATCCCTACTATTTATATCAGGTGTAGTAAAAGTAAATCCATTCTTATTGCATGAAACTTAAGACCTTTATTTAGTATAGTTAGAGCCACCTAATTTAGTTCAAATATGCAACGTTTTGTTTGATGACTTTTTGCCTTTTTGAAGGTTATTTTGTTATATCTCTGCCATAGAAACGTTAGTCCATAATGAAAAAAAAAAAGGGAGTGTCGATGTTTACATGCATCTCTTGGTGCGTATGTTTTACGAGCAAAATCATTTGCCATATGCAGGAAAAGATGATAAGACGGTTGGTAAGACGGTTTCCTACTGTTGTAAGAAATTGCGTCAGCCATTTCTGTTTTGCGCTTGCTGGCGCCAGCTGGAAGCTCCAAGTTTCTTCAGGTTGTCCTCCACTTAGTCCCTCCAACGGAGATGCGGTTGTCCTCTTTTGCATTGTCCGCCGCTAGGTACCGAATCGGATATTTTCTTCGCTGGAGCGTCATCTTCCATCCGCTCAACATGACCTAACTAGCGAAGCCGCTCGATTTTTATGCGCTTGCTTTACTATGTCGATGTCGGCGTATAGCCCATACAGCTCATTGTTCCATCGTATTCGGTACTAGCCATTGACGCAGATTGATCCGTAGATTTTACGAAGGATCTTCAACTGCTCAACGTCCAGGTTTGTGCTGCATATAACAGGTCGGGCATGATTAGTGACTTATAGAGCGTGACTTTTGTTCGTCGAGAGAGGGCTCTGCTTCTCAATTGCCTACTGAAGCCCAAATAAACAGCTGTTAGCAAGAGTTATCCTTCGTTTTATCTCTCTACTGATATTATTGGGGAAGTTAATGCTGGAACCGATGTAGACGAAGTCCTTCACAACCCCGAAGGAGGTGTTGTCATCAGTGACGTGGGTGCCAATAAGCTGGAACTGTTTGTTTATTGACTCCAGATATTTCGTCTTATCTGCGTTTACTGCAAGACCCATGCGACTCGACACTTTTTCAAATTTGGAGAATGCTGTACTGAATTCGCGTGTGTTATGGCCAATGATATCAATATCATGGCATACGCTAGCGGCATAACACTGTTATAGAATATTGTGCCGCTTTGTCTCAGATCAGCAGCTCGAATGATTTTCTCCATGATTAGGTTAAAAAAGTCGCACGATAAGGAATCACCTTGTCTGACACCTCGTTTGGTAACAAATGGGGGGGAGAGGTCCTTCCCAATTTTAACTGCGCTGCTGGTGTTGCTCAGTGTTTTCAAAATATTAAAATATTAAAATTGCATTTTAATACTATTTGAAGAACTGAATTCTAAGGACGCTAAGTATTCTTTATACTCTGATTTTAATATCACATTATTTATTCCTAATCTCATTTAAATTTTTTTTTTTAATTGTTTTCATGACATTATGAAAGTATTTTATTTATACTTCTTTTCCCTCTGATACAAGTACTTAAGACATCAATACATTTTTATCAATTTTTCATACCAACAAAGTTTTATCAACTTAATTTCTCTGGATCAACACAATTACATTCTGCAATTTATGTTTATAAACTTAGCTAATTAATTTTATTATATAAGCTTAATCATTAATTAGTTTCTTTGCCTTGACTGATTATTGTTAACTTGCAAAATATTGCTTGGCTCATAATTAAATAGTGGCAGCTCTTAGCTATTCATCAGCCGTAATTCTATTTATACTGCCACAATTCTTATGTGTTTTGGTGTGACAACAATTGCTGGAAGCGCCAAGCATAGAAATGAGCGTCAAAGACAACAAAATAGCTCATATAAACAGCTAACAACAAGCAGCAGATCATTATCAAGAGTGGTGTATTAAACAGTGTTGGACAACGTTTTTACTAACTCACGATAGAAATAGAACTGTTAAGAAATAACAAGTTCTGGTATTGACCGAACAATTCGAAACGTATGCCAAAGCACCGCTGGAAAAACTGGCTTCAAATATTCATGCTTAAAGAATAAGCAATTGCAAATTTTTTTTTTTCCCTTACAATATGCTGCGATGTACTCAAAATGTGCTGCATAGGGAAGTATATATGGCATAATTTTTAAATCCAACATTAATGTTATGTGCTGCCATGTACTCAAAATGTGCTGCATAGGGAATATGACATAATTTTAAAATCCAGCATTAATGTTATGTGCTCATATTGTGCTGTACGGTACTAAAGATAGATTCCAAAATTTTCGTACTTACTTACTTACTTAGTTGGTCGTAACAACCCGTGTCCGGGTTTCAACAGACCTCATCAGCTCTCGCCAGGCGCCTCTGCTTTGCGCGCGCCTTCTGCAATCGGATACACCAAGTGCGGTTAGGGCTTCCTCAGCCTGGTCCATCCATCGGAGGCATGGTCTCCCTCGTCGTCGTTGACCAGCGACCCTCGCCTCGAGCACCTTTTTCGTTGGAGCTTTGTAGTTCATACGATGGACATGACCCAGCCAGCGTAGTCGTACACCAGCCAGCGTAATTTTCGTACACATAAATTTTAAATACTCAATGTAAAACCTTTAAGTTCACCATTAAGTTTTTCAGATATTTTAAATATGTGCTGTAGTGTGCTCAAGTTGTGCTGTGATGTGCCAAAGGAAAAATTAAAAAATATTTATATATATGCAATTTAAAAGCTCATATATAAGCCTTTCAAAGCTAAAATTGATTTTTTTCAAAATTTTGAATTATGTACTGTTATGTGCTCAAATTGGGCTATGATGTGCTATTAACCTAAGAGCTCATAAATGAAATGTTTATTTCAAGCCCACCAATAACTTTTTTCAGCATTTTGAATCTGTGCTGTTATGTGCTCAAATTGTGCTGTGATGTGCCATAGAGAGATTTGAGAATTTTCATATTTATCAAATTTAAGAGATCAAGTGTAAAACATTCAAGTCGAACATAAGGTTTTTTAGAAATTTTGAATTTGTACTGTGATCTGCTCAAGTTGTTCTGTGATACGCCATGGAAGATTTTAAATTTTTATATATGATTTTTTTCAGAAATTTGAAATATATGCTGTTATGTGCTCAAGTTGTGCTGTAATATGTCATAGATAGATTTTTAAAATTTTCATGTATATGAACTTTAACAGCTCAAATGTAAGCCCTTCAAAACTTACCATCAAGTTTTTTAGAAATTTGAAATACGTGCTGTAATGCAACCAAGTTGCGCTGTGATGTCCGACATGTAAGCCTTTTCAATCCATTAATGATTTGCTATCAAAAATTTAAAATGTGTGCTATAATGTGCTCAAGTTGTGCTGTAATGTGCCATAGAGAGATTTAAAAATTTTCATATGCATGACCTTTAATAACTTCAAAATGTCAGATCTGTTAATTAACAGCTATAAATATAATGTTGCTTTATTTAACAGCTAATGGTTGGTCAGCATATGCTTCTTTTTTTCATAAGAATCATATTTTATGCGCATTTGTAAAAGTTTTAGTTTTTTAAGAAAAATATAAGTTTTTCATAGAGCACATTGCAGCACAACTCGATCACCTCACAGCACAATATGTACATTTCTAAAAATAAGTAAGTTCACTTTTAAAAAGTCTCAACTCATACATTCATACTTTTAGAATACACTTGCTTTCCAATACGGCACATGCCAGCACATATTGAGCACATCACAGCATATATTTTGTTTTATAATAAATCAAAAATTGCGTTGCTAACTTTAAGCCTATTCAATATTCAGTTTTTAATGTAAGACAAGAAGTAAAATACAATTTGACTTGACTTTTTAGTAGAAATTTCTCTTCACTTACCAACACTGTCGAAATGTTTTTGTATAAATATTTATTTGACTTTGGCATGACACTTCATCTGTTTGTGTTTGTATTTGTGCTTATTTCGCTGGCGCTCTTTATAAAATAGCATATCTCAGCTTTCGTCTGACCAGCCTATTTACAGTATCTGTGACCGCGTCACTTAATTATTCTGATTAATTTTCGCTGCTGATGACTGCCTAGATATAAGGATATTAATAGTTCAGACTTAGAAGCAGCAAAAATAATAAATACATTTTTATGTTAAGCCAGCATTATATAAATACATAATCATATATATAAGACTAAATAATATAACTAAGCATTAACAGCTCATCTGCCTTTACTCTTTCTATGTAACAGCTTTAATTCTATGTAACTGATATAATACTCTCACATGAAAGGCGTTTCCAGCACACGTATTAATGTGTCTTTAATTAATATTTGTCAGTTCCACTAAGCAATCCATCAATACCCAAAAATAATTCCTTATGCCTGACTGCATATTGCAAACAAATTTTTGGCACGTGCAACAAAATTTCTTTATTCTGTGTCCAAATCACACACACATACACAAACACACCCACACTCGCTTATACTCTCCGCATTCAGTTGACACATTCGAATTCAGCTGTAACAAATGTCAAATGAGTTATTTTTCTAATTAATCCTGTTGGCCTCAACTACAACAACAGAAATTTGTCCTTTCGTTGCATTTCATTTTATGTGCTTCCAATTCTACCAGACGATTCGTTGCTCAGATTGCAATGGGTGAGAATGTCAAATGGAATTTAATGCTCAAACATCGATCGTAGACATCAGAACTGCCAGGTAGAGCATCACATCATTAGTAACTGTCATAAGTTCAGCAACTGACAGGTGCAACGGAAATGAAGCTACACTGGACTGCACTGACTAGAGTTGAATGCCGGAGTCACACTCAGGCTGCCATGAGCACCATGTTGTCCGCAAGTGTGATTTGGAACCACAAATAGTGGTCAAAGAATTTCGCAATTTTCTCCAATCAACCACAGAAACTGATATCCACCCACTGGAAAAAAAGCAGAAAAAAAAACTGCTGCTGTTTGTGAAACAGGCATGTGTAGCACTGGTGGAAGCGGTTCACTAACCACAACTATTGTGCTTGGCTAGTTTTTCGCTTCAACAGAAATTCAATGCTCGATGAAGCATTATTCTCGGTTATACCTACATACGTATATATGTGTGTGTGTGTGTGTGTGAGTGTGCCTGAGTTTAGATTAAGTCAAATGTCATTCGCAGCAATGGCAGGATCATCAGAAATGAAACAGCTGCTACTGCACAAGTAGCGGAAGTATTAATTTTGATGGGTCAATCGAAGAGAAAGCGTGAGACAAAGAGCGAATGAGGGGAAATATGATGGGGAAAAATGTCAGCAACGTACAATAATATGAAATTGCATGATGACAGATGACATAAAAATGATTGCATGGTTTGAAAGGTGGTAATAATAAGAGAATGATTGGTTCAGAGAACAATGGCAATTCATTATAGAATTATTATATATTAATAAATTATTGTTTTTAGTGCATAGAACAAACATTAATTGCGCAATTATTTCCTTACATTCAGAATCTTCAACATTTTTCCTTAACTGTTTGATTTGTTAACCTAAAAAAACAAGTCCTTCTTTTAGTTAAAAGAAAAACAAAAATAAAACCAGTCAATGAAGCTGCTAGTAATTTTTGAAGTGAAAACTGCTTTAAGCGCTTTAAGCACTTTTTGGTAGAGGGCAAACTATAGATAAGCGACATCATCACGATGTTAGCGATATCATCACGCTCTTAGATGTTAATTTCTGTTGCATTGTACAGCATTGCTTATGCCGTGGTTATGCTAGGCATACATGTTTGGTGAGCTTTTTTATTACTGAGGCGATTGCCAACCGATTACCGAACCAATTACCTATTACTGAGGCGATTACCAACCAATTACCGATTACCGAAGCAATTACCAACCGATAACCAAACCAATCACCGATTACCGAAGCAATTACCAACCGGCTACCGAACCAGTTACCGATTACCGAAGCGGTTACCAACCGATTACCGAACCAATTACCTATTACTGAGGCGATTACCAACCAATTACCGATTACCGAAGCAATTACCAACCGATAACCAAACCAATCACCGATTACCGAAGCAATTACCAACCGGCTACCGAACCAGTTACCGATTATCGAAGCGGTTGCCAACCGATTACCGAACCATTTACCGATTACCGAAACTATTATCAACCAATTACTAATTACCAAAGCGATTACCAACCGATTGCGAATTACCGAAGCGACTACCAAGCTATTACCGATTACCCAAGTGAATACCAATTGATTACTGAAGCGATAATCAACCGATTACCGTAGCGATTACCGATTTCCTTTTTTATTTATTTACGATCTGAATACCCGGCATAACTAGGGAGTTGATATAAATAATTTTCGTTTTCATTCGTCGATTTGAAAAAACTTTTCACAAACTTTAGAAGGAATTTTGCGTGCATCTTTCAAACCGGTAACTTCGGCGAAATGTGCAAAACGTAGCTTCAACATCTGAAAAGTATGAGAAAAAGTAAGGGCAATCGTGAGTTGTGTGTGCGTGCCGCCGATCGCTTTCAAAAATATATTTTCAAGTTTTACATTGTATTCGATAGATTGCACATTTTTGAAAACAAATCAGAGCAAAAACGAATTTTTGGCAATTCGCGAAGAAACTGGACAAAACTGAAATAAGCATTGAAAAAAGAAATTGCAATGTCAAAACAACGCCAACTTACGACGCAACTGATTTGCACATGTGTTGATGCGTACGCAAATACCACAGAATTCGGCATCAGCTGTCCTGATTTGCGAAAAATTAAAGTGGAATATAAATACAAATAAAGACGAAAAGAAGATATTTATCACCCTTCGCGCATTGCTACGCCTTACTGTATTTTGCAGTACAACGCTCTCTGGGATGCAAGATATAGCAAAATTAATAGCGCCAAAAGACTCACCGCACCCAAAAACAACTTATAAAAATCACTCTTATCGGATGAGTTGTTTTGAGTTTTTTGCGGTATTTGTATAACAGCGCCCTCTGGTCTTAGAGATAGAATAAAAAAAAAAAAGCCAAAGCCCTTTCCATACTCGATATCAAATCATATATATCCGATATACAAATTATACAATCTAAATCAGATGAGCGGTTTTTGAGTGTTTCACGATTTCTTAAGCGATTTGTACTACAGCACCATTTGGTGTTTAAGATAGCGCAGAAAAAAAGTCCAAGATACCCAGCGTATCCGAAAACTCCTATGTAAAAATTTTCACGCAAATCGGATGTACAGTTAGGAGTTTTTCGACATGTTTAAAACATTTGAACTGCAGTACGCTCTGGTGTTCAATACAGAACAAAATAGATAAGTCATAAAAACTACAGTACCGGAAAACCTCTAAATACAAATTTTCATGTAAACGGATGAATGGTTTCGGAGCTAAACTATAATAATAAAATTCGTGGAACCCGATCACAGCGCCACCTACCGGGTCGAATTGCAAATCTGAACCATCCAGGGATCCACTTAAACACACACAAAAAATTTCATCAAAATCAGTGCAGCCATGAAGGAACAGTTTAATAACATACACACGTACAAATTGTACAACAGCGCCCTCTAGTTTTGAGAAAGAGTACAAAAAATAGCAAGCAAAAGATAGAATCCTTGCCGTACTCGAAAATCGCCATTTACAAATTTTCATCCAAATTGGATGAGCAGTTTTGGAGCTTTTCACGATTTCCTAAGATTTGTACTAAAGCGCCCTCTGGTGTTTAAGATAGAACCGAGTAGATAAGTCATAAAACTCACTGTATCTGAAAACCTCTACATACAAATTTTCATGCAAATCGGATGAACGGTTTTGGATTTTTCCAACTTTTTTTAAAATATTTGTACTGCAGCGCCCTCTGGTGTTCAAGATAGAACAGAGTAGACAAGTCATGAGAACTCACCGTATCCGAAAACCTCTATAGACCAATTTTCATGTAAATCGGATAAACGGCTTAGGAGTTTTTCGACGTTTTTTAAAATATTTTTACTACAATGCCCTCTGGTGTTCAAGATAGCACAAAAAAGATAAGTCTAAAACACTCACCGCACCAGGAAACTCGTATATTCCCATTTTCATGCAAATCGGATGCACGGCATAGGAGTTTTTCGAGGTTTTTCAAAATATTTGTACTACAGCGCCCTCTAGTGTTCAGGATAGAACAGAGTAGATAAGTTGTGAACACTCACTGTATCCGAAAACATCTATATACCAATTTTCATGTAAGTCGGATGCACGGATTAGGAGTTTTTCGAGATTTTTTTTCTTGAACACCAGCGCCCTGTGGTGTTCAAGATAGAACAGAGTAGATAAGTCAAAAAAAAAGTGGGCGTGTCCGAGTACCTCTACATACAAATTTTCATGCAAATCGGATGAACGGTTTTGGACTTTTTCGACGTTTTTAAAATATTTGTACTACAGCGCCCTCTGGTGTTCAAGATAGAACCTAGTTTATAAATCATAAAAACTCACCGTTTCCGAAAACCTCTATATTCCAAGTTTCATGCAAATCGTATAAGCGACTTAGGAGTTTTTTGACTTTCTTAAAATATTTGTACTACAGCGCCCTGTAGTGTTCAGGATAGAACAGAGTAGATGAGTTGTGAGAATTCAATGTATCCGAAAACCTCTATATACCAATTTTCATGTAAATCGGATGCACGGCTTAGGAGTTTTTGGAGATTTTTCAAAATATTTGTACTTCAGCGCGCTCTGGTGTTTGAGATAGAACAGTGTAGATAAGTCAAAAAAAAGTCGGCGTGTCCGAGAACCTCTACTTACAAATTTCCATGCAAATCGGATGAACAGTTTCGGAGATAAGCTAAAAAAAAGAATACCTGGAACCCGATCGCAGCGCCCCCTACCGGGTCCAACCTTTTTTCCTGGATAAAAAGGAAAAACTGAATAAAAAGTAGCATATATGTTGACCGGGGATATAAGGAACCTAGATGTCAAGTTTCATTTAAATCCATCCAGTGGTTTTCGCGTGATGCTCTAACAGACAGACAGACAGACAAAAATTTTAAAAATGCGATTTTTGGACTTGGCGTCGTTCAAAATGTCCATCGCAAAAAGAATTTCCAAAAAAATATTTCATGTACAGATTATTTTGTTACAATTTTATATATATATATAAAGATATAGATATAGATATAGATATAGATATAGATATAGATATAGATATAGATATAGATATAGATATAGATATAGATATAGATATAGATATAGATATAGATATAGATATAGATATAGATATAGATATAGATATAGATATAGATATAGATATAGATATAGATATAGATATAGATATAGATATAGATATAGATATAGATATAGATATAGATATAGATATAGATATAGATATAGATATAGATATAGATATAGATATAGATATAGATATAGATATAGATATAGATATAGATATAGATATAGATATAGATATAGATATAGATATAGATATAGATATAGATATAGATATAGATATAGATATAGATATAGATATAGATATAGATATAGATATAGATATAGATATAGATATAGATATAGATATAGATATAGATATAGATATAGATATAGATATAGATATAGATATAGATATAGATATAGATATAGATATAGATATAGATATAGATATAGATATAGATATAGATATAGATATAGATATAGATATAGATATAGATATAGATATAGATATAGATATAGATATAGATATAGATATAGATATAGATATAGATATAGATATAGATATAGATATAGATATAGATATAGATATAGATATAGATATAGATATAGATATAGATATAGATATAGATATAGATATAGATATAGATATAGATATAGATATAGATATAGATATAGATATAGATATAGATATAGATATAGATATAGATATAGATATAGATATAGATATAGATATAGATATAGATATAGATATAGATATAGATATAGATATAGATATAGATATAGATATAGATATAGATATAGATATAGATATAGATATAGATATAGATATAGATATAGATATAGATATAGATATAGATATAGATATAGATATAGATATAGATATAGATATAGATATAGATATAGATATAGATATAGATATAGATATAGATATAGATATAGATATAGATATAGATATAGATATAGATATAGATATAGATATAGATATAGATATAGATATAGATATAGATATAGATATAGATATAGATATAGATATAGATATAGATATAGATATAGATATAGATATAGATATAGATATAGATATAGATATAGATATAGATATAGATATAGATATAGATATAGATATAGATATAGATATAGATATAGATATAGATATAGATATAGATATAGATATAGATATAGATATAGATATAGATATAGATATAGATATAGATATAGATATAGATATAGATATAGATATAGATATAGATATAGATATAGATATAGATATAGATATAGATATAGATATAGATATAGATATAGATATAGATATAGATATAGATATAGATATAGATATAGATATAGATATAGATATAGATATAGATATAGATATAGATATAGATATAGATATAGATATAGATATAGATATAGATATAGATATAGATATAGATATAGATATAGATATAGATATAGATATAGATATAGATATAGATATAGATATAGATATAGATATAGATATAGATATAGATATAGATATAGATATAGATATAGATATAGATATAGATATAGATATAGATATAGATATAGATATAGATATAGATATAGATATAGATATAGATATAGATATAGATATAGATATAGATATAGATATAGATATAGATATAGATATAGATATAGATATAGATATAGATATAGATATAGATATAGATATAGATATAGATATAGATATAGATATAGATATAGATATAGATATAGATATAGATATAGATATAGATATAGATATAGATATAGATATAGATATAGATATAGATATAGATATAGATATAGATATATAGATATAGATATAGATATAGATATAGATATAGATATAGATATAGATATAGATATAGATATAGATATAGATATAGATATAGATATAGATATAGATATAGATATAGATATAGATATATAGATATAGATATAGATATAGATATAGATATAGATATAGATATAGATATAGATATAGATATAGATATAGATATAGATATAGATATAGATATAGATATAGATATAGATATAGATATAGATATAGATATAGATATAGATATAGATATAGATATAGATATAGATATAGATATAGATATAGATATAGATATAGATATAGATATAGATATAGATATAGATATAGATATAGATATAGATATAGATATAGATATAGATATAGATATAGATATAGATATAGATATAGAATATAGATATAGATATAGATATAGATATAGATATAGATATAGATATATAGATATAGATATAGATATAGATATAGATATAGATATAGATATAGATATAGATATAGATATAGATATAGATATAGATATAGATATAGATATAGATATAGATATAGATATAGATATAGATATAGATATAGATATAGATATAGATATAGATATAGATATAGATATAGATATAGATATAGATATAGATATAGATATAGATATAGATATAGATATAGATATAGATATAGATATAGATATAGATATAGATATAGATATAGATATAGATATAGATATAGATATAGATATAAGATATAGATATAGATATAGATATAGATATAGATATAGATATAGATATAGATATAGATATAGATATATAGATATAGATATAGATATAGATATAGATATAGATATAGATATAGATATAGATATAGATATAGATATAGATATAGATATAGATATAGATATAGATATAGATATAGATATAGATATAGATATATATGATATAGATATAGATATAGATATAGATATAGATATAGATATAGATATAGATATAGATATAGATATAGATATAGATATAGATATAGATATAGATATAGATATAGATATAGATATAGATATAGATATAGATATAGATATAGATATAGATATAGATATAGATATAGATATAGATATAGATATAGATATAGATATAGATATAGATATAGATATAGATATAGATATAGATATAGATATAGATATAGATATAGATATAGATATAAGATATAGATATAGATATAGATATAGATATAGATATAGATATAGATATAGATATAGATATAGATATAGATATAGATATAGATATAGATATAGATATAGATATAGATATAGATATAGATATAGATATAGATATAGATATAGATATAGATATAGATATAGATATAGATATAGATATAGATATAGATATAGATATAGATATAGATATAGATATAGATATAGATATAGATATAGATATAGATATAGATATAGATATAGATATAGATATAGATATAGATATAGATATAGATATAGATATAGATATAGATATAGATATAGATATAGATATAGATATAGATATAGATATAGATATAGATATAGATATAGATATAGATATAGATATAGATATAGATATAGATATAGATATAGATATAGATATAGATATAGATATAGATATAGATATAGATATAGATATAGATATAGATATAGATATAGATATAGATATAGATATAGGATATAGATATAGATATAGATATAGATATAGATATAGATATAGATATAGATATAGATATAGATATAGATATAGATATAGATATAGATATAGATATAGATATAGATATAGATATAGATATAGATATAGATATAGATATAGATATAGATATAGATATAGATATAGATATAGATATAGATATAGATATAGATATAGATATAAGATATAGATATAGATATAGATATAGATATAGATATAGATATAGATATAGATATAGATATAGATATAGATATAGATATAGATATAGATATAGATATAGATATAGATATAGATATAGATATAGATATAGATATAGATATAGATATAGATATAGATATAGATATAGATATAGATATAGATATAGATATAGATATAGATATAGATATAGATATAGATATAGATATAGATATAGATATAGATATAGATATAGATATAGATATAGATATAGATATAGATATAGATATAAGATATAGATATAGATATAGATATAGATATAGATATAGATTATAGATATAGATATAGATATAGATATAGATATAGATATAGATATAGATATAGATATAGATATAGATATAGATATAGATATAGATATAGATATAGATATAGATATAGATATAGATATAGAATATAGATATAGATATAGATATAGATATATAGATATAGATATAGATATAGATATAGATATAGATATAGATATAGATATAGATATAGATATAGATATAGATATAGATATAGATATAGATATAGATATAGATATAGATATAGATATAGATATAGATATAGATATAGATATAGATATAGATATAGATATAGATATAGATATAGATATAGATATAGATATAGATATAGATATAGATATAGATATAGATATAGATATAGATATAGATAGATTAAAGCCTATGTTCCAAATTCCAAGACATATCTTTAGTTTGATCAGATTTTTAAGAGATTTTGGGGTTAATATAAAGCACCTTTGTACGGGAGGTAGGCGTAATTTTCATCCGATTTTTTCAAATTTTATAGTCACGATTGCCATTAAAGATCAAAACTTACGTGCAATAATTTCAAGGCATTTCTTTATGTTTTGTAGATTCTTAAGAGATTTTACGGTTAGAATAAAGTCACTTTGTATGGAAGGTAGGCGTGGTTTTCATCTGATTTTGCATTTGATCTTCATATTTTAAAAAGTAAAACTTATATTTTGAATTTAATAGCGATAGTTTTGAAATTACGGCTGCAGTCGTGTCGACAGACGGGCACACGAAAATCAGCTCAGGTGGTGATGCTGATCAAAACTATATACACTTTTCTATACCTGCCACGCCTCTTTATTGGCGTTACAAACGGAATAACAAGGTTAATATATCCCTGACGCAGTACGCGTTGGGTTATAAATATGTAGTAAAAATTTCTGCCACTTAGTTCTAATGATGCCTCAAAGTTGTTAGTGTCACATTACATTTGTAATTGTTCAATGCTTAAACTTACCAATATATGCTGCTTATGTAGCTTTTGTTATGCGGCTGCGACGACCTATTTTAAGTATTAAGTTTAAAATGCCACGCGTTGGAAAAAAAATTAAGCTAAAACGTGCGCCATGCACATTATTTGAGCTGTAATTTTAGTGAGAAAGTACGCTGCAGATGTGATATCGTAAGAAAAAATACTTTAGAAAAGATCTCGTACATTTTGTGTTGGTTTTTTTTTTTTTTTTTTTTTTCTTTCACCAACTTGAACTTTGTTTTTCTTTTAAGTTTTATTTTAAGTCCAGCTTATGTAACTTTAAGTTTTGTGGCTAAATCTGTGTTGTTCCGAATGAAGTGCTTAATTTTTAATAATAACTACCAAAGTTGTCTTTTTGACGGTGACAACTTTTGTTGCGTCGACAACTGTGCTTAAAATGTTGCCAGAAAACTTTATTGTTAATTTTAAGTGTCTGACAATGAAATAAAATTAGACAACAACAAGACAGGCAAACAGAGAAATACACACAGACACAGACACAGACACACCCAAGCACAAAGTGGCACATACAACAGGCACTTCCGGTTTGTTGAAATAGCCATTTCTTTTGTTGAAATAAAATAAAATGAAATAAAATAAAAGAAAGTAAAAACAAAGGCGGAAAGCTAAAAGAGCAGCAAAGTGAACATAGAACATTTAAATGTTAATAAGTTGTAGCAGAGGTCAATAAGGCGGCGAGCAGGTTGGAGCTTTGAAAAGCAACGTTTTAAAAGGCGTTCGAGTGCTGGAGAGCGAAAGAGTGAAGAAGCGTGCGCGCGCTTTAAATTCTAAGCCAGTCTTAACTGCTAAAGGATCTCGGCAAAACTTTTCTAATTAATAATTTAAAAACACGTTTCATAATGGCGCATATAACAAGTTTATTTTTCACAAAATATGTGCAACACTGTGTGTAAGGGAGTGTGTGTGTGTTAGTGTGCATGTGTCTGCAGCAATTGTGTGCGTGTCTATAAGCGCGCTTTGCTGTGTTTTTAATGCTTAATTAATGCAAAAGCTTACCAGAAAAAGAAACAACATAACATAATTAAACTAACGTGTAGTTTATTTTTACTGCGGGGACTCAAATTGCGCCTCAAACTGTCCACGCCCAACGCTAATAGCACACTTTGTGAGCGTTTACTAATTGCTTAATTTTTTTTTTTTTTTTTTTTTTTTTGTTGCTGTTCTAACCTGCTCGCGGACATTCAGTGTTGTGAAATTTTACATTATTTGTTGAGCCACAAAGTCAAGGTTTTTTTTTTGTTTTAAGGTTGTTTTTGTATTTTTCAACACCCGCCGCTATAAAATTATTCATAGTGGGTTACAAAGCGAATTTTTTTTTTCGTTTTTTTTTTCATATTTTTTATTTTGTCTGTGTGTGTTTTGAGCTTCAAAACCACACTGACCAACACCGTGCTTGATTTGTTTACTTTGCGCAAATAATTTGTTTTTAATTGTTGTTGTTTTTGTTGTTATTGCAACGTCATTTCTTCTACTTCATTATGCGCATTTTAATCTATTCAAATTTAGCTGCTGCTTTGATAGTGTTTTTAGTAGAGCTTATCTACACACACACACACACACACACACACACACACACACACACACACACACACACACACACACACACACACATACACATAGAAGAAACATGCATAAAACTGCATACAGCCAATAAAAAATTTGCTTCTAAGTCGCTTTGTCGCTGCAGCCAAAAATGCAGCTAAAAGCTATTGATCACTATATGGCAATGTGCTTCCAGCATTCTAGCGAATGAATGCCTAGAGTTGCCATCTAGTGGGCAAAGAAAGCATCAGATTGTATCATCCCAGTGGTTCTACCCGTAGTTTAGTTTGCAGTCGATAAAGTTTTGCTGTCAAAGTTTGTTGCGGAATTTATTGTTTTCATTCCCAAAATGCTACCAAGACTCTTAAAGTTTTACATTTTCACATCCATACTATTGCTAATAGTATTATATATATATATATAACTACTATTTTTAGTACCATTACTCCAACTATTACTACTATTTTGTTTGTTATTGCTTAGAAATTGTGTCAAGATCTGCTGTGTTTGCTTCAATGCATATGCTGTTGTTGTTGTTGTTGTTGTTGTTGTTGTTGTTGGTTGTGCACATTTTAATAAACTTAATGCACTTAAATGTTACTTTCGAACGCTGGAGATCATCGTAACGCCTGGCTCGATTTCTTTTAAAGTGCATTAAAAACAATGTTTGTGTCGTAAAGCCGTAAATGGCAAAAACTTGCCAACACTACCAGCTACTATCTGCTACTTTTTAGTGCACTTTTCACTTAGCAGTAATTTTAAATTTAAAATGCTTTTATAAATGAAAATTGAAGGTATTGCATAAGATGCGTTGTAGTAGTGTGTGTGTGTTTGTGTGTATGTGTGTTATTGGTTTATGTATGTCAGATTTAATAAAAATGTTTCAGAGTAGCGTAACTATTGCTTTAGAGTGTGTTGAAAATGACATCAATTTCATCAAAAGTTTTTACTTAATGCAATAAATGTGGGTGTATAGAGGCCAAGATGCTTGGCGGTTGCTGAAAGATGTATCTATATATAATTTATTCGTTTCAATCATATATAATAGGTCATTCAATAAGTCCGTAGGATAAGTAAGAAAAAACAAAATTTTGATTTTGTATTGTTTGAGCGATACACGAGGTTAGCGATTTTCCAACTTTTCGATACCACTTTTATAGTACGATTTCTCTTTCTCGTCAAAATAGGCCTCAGTTTCAGCGATTATTTCATCATTGAACTTGAATTTCTTTCCAGCAAGCTTTCTCTTGAGATCTGAAAACAGGAAAAAGTCTCTGGGTGCTAAATCAGCAGAATACGGTGGGTAGGTAAGCAATTCGAAGCCCAATTCATTCAATTTTGCCATCGTTTCCATCGATTTGTGACACGGTGCATTGTCTTGGTGAATCAACACTTTTTTTTTCTTTGCAAATGTGGCCGTTTCTTGGCGATTTCTGACTTCAATCGATCCAAAAGTGCACAGTAATAAACGCTATTGATGGTGGTTTCTTTTTGCAGATAGTCGATGCATATTATTCCTTTCGCATTCCAAAATACAGACGCCATCAACTTACAAGCCGACTGTTGGGTCTTCCCACTGAACCATAAGCGAAGGTTTTGAGTAAGGTGAGAGTTTTGCGAACGTTTTTGGTTAGAATTTTTTTTTTTTTTAATTTTTTCTTTTTTATGTTGTCGCTTAAAAGTGCTTGCTATAAAAGATTAAATTCGTGAAAGCTTTTCCCATAAAGAAAAATTGTACATATTTTGCGAAATTCATTAAAAACTTATTTTGAGTCGAAAAGGAATCATTTTTGTATCATTTCAGTAGGTAAGACTTCCTTGCAAATGAACCATTTTTTGTTCATAAATGAGTTCGGAAATGAATCATTTATGTTTCTTTTTTGCATTCTGAAATGAGTTCAAAACAGAATAATTTTTTTTTTTATCATATCAGTAGGAAACAATTTCTCATAAACGAATCATTTTTTGTTCATAAATGAGTTCACAAATGAATCATAAATGTTACTTTTTATATTCTAAAATCAGGTAAATAAAGGGACTTAAAATGAAAATGTTAACCTTCGCACAAACGTCATATGAACTTTTTTACCAGTGCGAGATGAATGTACTGCTACACGTATGAACATTTTCAACATTTCTATCAAAAATTAAAATCAAGCCCAAATAGAATGAAAACCACAAAAACATTTCATGCAAAAATGTAATCAAATAAATTCCCCAATTAATAACTTAACTATTTTGATATTTCATATATAATTTGGATGTTCGTCAAATTGGAAAAATATCAAGCCTTTTCCCCTTTGAAACATCAATATGATGAACAACACAATGCGTGAATTCCAGCCCAGGTATATTAATCCTAATAACCCAATGATTAATATGATCTCTAATTTTAGTAATAATCATTTCTTTCAGTCCAAAGATTGATACAAAAAGGGTTCAATTTCGTTTCGGTTTTTTACATAAGAACTTTTGTATGGTTCATTTTTGAACTCATTTCCGAAGAAAAAACAGTTTGTTTCTTAGAGGCATTTTCGTCCGGCGATTGATTCAAAAAGGGTTAATTTCCGAGTGCCGAAAAAGAACTTTTATGGTTCTTTTTTTAACTCATTTCCAAACAAAAAAGAGGATAATTTATGGTTCTTTTTTTAACTCATTTGCGAACAAAATAAGGTTCGTTTTTGAGAGGCATTTTAGTCCGACAAATGATATAAAAAGGGTTCATTTATGAGTGCCGAAAATGAACGTTTCTACCCGAAAAGGTTCTTAAATGAATTCGAAAACAGTAGTTTTGGTTCACTGGGTTGCCCGCTTTGGACTTGGTTCGTCGACTGCTGTCCACTCAGCTGACTATCTTTTGGATTCTGGTGTGTAATAGTGAAGCCATGTTTTATCCATTGTCACATATCAACGATAAAATTCGATTTTATTGCGGTTTAACAGCGCCAAACACTCCTCTGAAGCATCAATTCGTTGTTGTTTTTGGTCGACTGTGAGCTCACGCGGCACCCACTTTGCACAGAGCTTTCGCATACCCAAATGTTTGTGTGAAATGGTAAAAGCACTACCATCTGATATCTTTACAATGTCAGCTAGCTCGTGCACCTTCAATTTGCGGTCGTTCATAAACAATTTGTGGATTTTTTTGATGTTTTGTGGAATAACAGTCTGATTTGGGCGTCCACTGCGCTCTGCATCATTTGTGCTGGTACGACCACGTTTAAGTTCAGCAATCCACTTTTCTACCAATTGTCTCGATGGAGCAGAGTCCGGATAATGTTTATCAAGTCATTGTTTACTTTCCACTGTAGTTTTCGAAATTCACTTTTTTCCATTTTTTTTTTTTTTGAAGCGAAGCTTTTTACTCCTCGTTCTGTGATTTGCTTAGAGTGAAATCTGAAAAATTTTCGACAGATTTTTTCTTGGAAATTTGATGATTTCTTTGTTGCTAGCGCTAATTACAACAAGAAAATTTAATACTTTAATATTAAATACTAAAAATAGGTTTTGGTTCCCGTGGAGATCGAACCCGTGTCCTTTTAAATGATAGTCCAACACACTATGTACCAGGCCACAAAGACTTGTATGAAACAATTGTTAATTGTTTAATCAATGTTACTTATAACAGAAGCTATGCTGCAGTAGATCCTCACCATCTATCGATAGATAGAGGATTGTGTATTTGCTATGCTACAACTTACAAAAATTTGCTTTTATTTGCCACAAGGTGTCTCCAGCATCGGTGTGCTTGTATTGTGAATGAGTTTGTTGTGTTGTTGGCACGAAGAAAATTAGCAATGCCCACAAGTGCGTTGACAAGTGCGTTTTTAAGTGTCAAAAAAAAAGGATGATATCAATAAATACGGAATTAACAAACGCATGCGTGACATCGGCAAGGTATCTAAAATGTTTGTTAAATTTTGTTTCGTGTGCCTTCTTTAATATATATTAATATATATTTAATATATATTTTTATCCTCGTTCTGTCATTTGCTTGGAGTGAAATCTGAAAAATTTTCAACAGATATTTTTCGCTAGGTAGTACGCTGTTGAAGGAAAAAATTTGTTCAGTGCAGCCAAGTTCACAACCATGTGTGGAGAGTTAAAATGGAGAGTCGCTGGCATTATATGCCCGTATATGTAATTGGCGTGAAAATTTTACATTGAACAATAAAAAAATGAGCAGTAAATATGTTTTCTGTATATAAGTAATTTATTTTATGTTATTTTAAATTTTTGTGTTTAAAAGTTAATTTATTAAAAAGAAAAAATTATTAAGCTATCAAATCTATGTAACTGCCAAAAAGCTTCGCTTCTCTCGTGTGTCCAACGACGCACCTGTGTTTTTTTTTTTCAATACCAATAGTTGCACACAAAATGCTATAACTCACGAATCAAGTGTCAGATTGTTGTAAAATTTTTATACGTATCGTTTGAAGGTTGGTACTAAATAAAAATCATATGGAAAAAATCTAGTAACGCCATCTATGTGTCATCATATGGACTTTTTGAACGTACTGTTATATGTTGATTTATATTTGAATTTGACAATAAATAAAAGAAAATTAATTATATTTTAGTAAATATTAACTAATCAAGGAATAGTTAATCTCTTATTAGGATATTTAAAAAACGTTATAAAGCACTTGTCGCTCCTAATTGAGTTTACTTATCATGGCGTCTGAACTCGCTGACGATATGAACAAGAAAAGAAATTATAAACTCGTTGGCCTCGTTGGAGCAGCGGAAGGCTGTGATCAATTTTTAAAGACGCTGTGAGGATTTGTTTAGAAAGTAAATACAGTACAAGTCAAAGATTTGATAATTCAGAGCAGATGATTATTAAGCAGTACTTCAAGGTGATTAGAATTATAGCTTAACATAAATATTCAATTCATTATAAGTCAACATCGTTTCATTATTAATATAATTGCAAAGATAAAGAAAAAAACAGAGACATTTGAAATTAATTCAGTTCTGGACACGCCCATGGCGTGATTACTTAATACGCGCATTAATAAGCTTAAAATTTTTGCTTATATCAAATTTATTTATTACATCAAATAGTTTATTTTACTATATTACGTTTACAGCTGTCTTAGGCGGATTTTGTTTTTTTCTCCGAATAATAAAAAGTAGAAAATATTTTTTCTATAAATAAAATTTATTAAATTATAAATTTAAATAAATTTGTTTTTGGACAGAAAAAAAATTTAAAATTTTTTAAATTAAATTCACGACTGCCTTATCTAAAGAAAAAATTTCAAGCGAAAATTCATTAGAATTTTTTTTTTTAATATAAATTGACAAACAAAACAAAAAACAATTGAAACAAATTTTCTTTTATATATGCCTGTTTTACTTTCTAAACTCTTAGTAAGTGCTGCTCATTCAATGAGCTTATAAAAGATTAAATGCTGGTATATCAGATCTATATAAGTGAAACTTACATTATTGGAAATCGATAAAATTTAATGATGTTTATATTTTATTGCTGCCTATTTTTAGGCAAGAATGCTTTTACAATTAAAATTAGTTACTTAATCTTTTCGAAATACTATTATGTTAGCACTACAATAACATAGTCTGTTTAACTTCAATGCAAGGATATTACTTGCTACCCAGTAATCCGTACTTAAAATCTCGGTAGAGTACTTACTTACTTACTTAGGTGGCCGTAACAACCCGTGTCCGGGTTTTGGCCGACCTCATCAGCTCTCACCAGGCGCATCTGCTTTGCGCGCGCCTTCTCTTATCGGATACACCAAGTGCGGTTAGGGCTTCCTAGGCCTGGTTCATACATCGCAGGCATGGTCTCCCTTGTCATCGTTGACAAACGACCCTCGCCTCGAGCACCTTTTTCGCTGGAGCTTCGTCGTCCATACGATGGACATGACCCAGCTAGCGTAGTCGCTGCACAGTTATACGCCGAACTACGTCAATGTCTTCGTAGAGCTCATACAGCTCATTCGTGGCTCATTCGGATGGGATAGTCATCGCCGACTTGAACAGGACCGAAGATTTTGCGAAGAACTTTTCTCTCGAACACCCCCAGAGCCCCATGCCTCAGCGCCATAAAACAGCACACAGGTAGAACGAGCGTCTTGTCGTTTTAGTTTTGTCGTTGGTTTTGTCGATCGAGAGAGGGCTCTGGAACTTAGTTGCTTACTGAGCCCGTCGTAGCACCTATTAGCATTCGTCGTTCTTCGCTTTATCTCCATGCTGACTTCGTTGTTGGTATTAATGGCGGTGCCAAGGTATACAAACTCCTTGACTATTTCAAAGTTATAGCTGCCGGATGAAACATGACAGTCTAGATGCCACGCTACCTTTTTCGTAGACAGCATATACTATGTTTTACCCTCATTTATCGTCAAACCCACTTTGGCTGATTCCTTTTCGATAGTGGTGAAAGCAGCGGTGACATCTCTCTTTATTCTGCCGATAATATCAATATCATCAGCGTAAGCAAGGGGCTGGACACCTTTGTAGAAAATGGTGTCATTACGATGCACACCGGCCTTTCGTACGATCCCCTACATGATGATGTTGAAGAGATGGCAAGACAGTGGATCGCCTTGTCTGAATCGCCTTGACCTCTTTCGGTATTAAAGGTTTCGGAGAGGTCATTTTCTACCTTGACGGAGCTGCGTATGTTGCTCAACGTCACTCTACCAAGTATAATGAACTTTGCAGGTATACCGAACTCAGACATTGTTGCGTATAGGCAATCCCTTCTCGGGCTATCGAACGCAGCTTTAAAATCGACAAAGAGATGGTGTGTGTCAATTTGATTTTCATGAGCTTTCTACAGGATTCGTCGTAGCGTAAAAATCTGGTCTATGGTGGACTTTCCAGGTCGAAAACCACACTGATAAGGTACAGTCAGTGTTTTTGTAATCGGTTTTGATCTTTCACACAGTACGCTTCAGAGAAACTTATATGCGATGGAAATAAGACTGATACCTCGATAGTTGGCGCAGATTGTTGGGTCTCCTTTCTTAACTCCGCCAGGTTTCGGCCTGCCTGTCCCAAGGCAGGATAAAGGAGGAGGGTTGGTTATGGGATACGTCCCATGCCGTAAAAGGTTAGAGCCAACCAAGAGCTCGGGGTGGCGCCCATCTTGGTAGCAGGTCAATATGTATATCATTTTGAAAAAAGCCTGCGATGGAATAGCAATGGTCCATAAAACTTGTTAGCACGGGGATAGTCAAACCCGTCGAAAAAATGAGGTGACCTTATCTATCCACGGCATAGAGACATGGCCTATATGGTCAACAAAAAGCAAAAAAAAGGTGTCTTAGGGCACTAGGAGTGTCACGTAAGTGGGCACAATGGTGACCTGTGACGCTGGGCACAGATCAAATTAAATCGTAGGCACTTCGTTTAGGGCATGGTGATTAAACCATGCCTTGAATGGAAGTGCCAGTCATGTACGAAACAGTGCTATGTGCACAGTCAAAAACAAAAATTCTTATATATGTATATAAGAATTTTTTGTCTCTTTGCTGGGATGTTGTAGACCCTCATTTTCGACGGGACCGAGTTGCCCAGGTGACTATCATGGGTTGGCCCTTCGGGGAGACTCGTGCTGGCTGTGGTTTGTGCACATCGCTTGCACAGGTCTAGATTGACCGGCGGGGTCGCGCAGTTGTACGACCGGGCTGGCATACCTGCTTAGTATGCAAGAGATTGGTTAGGTCTCGTGGTCTCAACCAGTAGATGGTAATGAAGGTACGCCATCTACCGGTAGCTAAACTGGTACTATTAAGGGCAGTATGGAATTCTTATTGCATACTGCTTTTACAGAATAGGCCACAGGGTAATGCTTTTGTGTTTATGAATGTGACATCTAGTACGTGGTTGCTTTTCTAGTGTCAATTGTATAATACAGGTCTGTGAAGAGTATTTCAAGTGCACATCTTTTTCATGTGCATTTTTTAATACTATATGTACATTCATGAACTATAACTCCAAAGTCTGTGGACCCAGAGGAATTATGCCTTAATTGGCAGGGGTCCTCTATAAAAACACAAATGAAGGTCTCCTTTCTTATGTGTAGGGCAAAGTACGCTGAGATTCCCATCGTGGGGCATATTTTGCTGATGAGCTGATGCATGCGCCTTATCAATTCATCGCCGTCGGTTTTAAACAGTTCAGCTAACAGGCCGTCAGCACTCGCAGCTTTATTGTTTTTGAGTCGTTGGATAGCAACTCGAACCTCTTCATGGCTAGGTGGTGATACTTCCACTCCGTCATCGTTGATTGATGGCACTGAACTGCGCTCTCCATGGGCGGCATTGGTGGAATCGCCACCTGTAAGTAAATTGGAGAAGTGCCGTCTCCACAATCTCATCACATACTGTGTATCCGTATGCAGATCTCCATTTTCGTCTCTACAAGTGGATGCTCCAGACTTGAGACCTTGGGTTAGACACTTAACCTGTTGATAGAATCTTTGTGCATCCTTCTTGCCCTGGTATACCTCTAGTTCCTCACGCTCACGCTTTTTCTGCTCTCTTTTCTTGCGTCTGAAAAGGTGCCTCTCTTTCTTCCTCTTTTCGCGGTAGTTTTCTCGCACGACTCGCATTGCAGCTGATTGCAGCATTTTTCTATAAGCGGCATTTTTTCCTGCTGTCGCGATGCAATACTACTGATCGTACCATTGGTTCCGAGGTTGCGGGCGCCAGAAACCCATGACTTCTTCAGTGCCAGCTCGCATGGTGTGGGATATATGCGCCCAAAGTCCGCCGGCGTCGTCGGGTCCAGAAGTTGGTTGGTTGAGCTTCACCGTTGTAATTGCAGCTTAGCGACATCTAGCTTTCGTTGCATTCCTATGCGCATGTTTTTCGCATTGCATAATCGCATCCGGCTCTTGGCTGAAACAAGACAGGGGTCGGAGTCAATGTTGATCCCCCGAAATGTACGCATATCTAGAACATTAGAGGCATGCCTTCCGTCGATTAAAGCATGATCAATTTGGTTTCGCGTTTTTTGATCCGGGGACAGCCAGATGGCCTTGTGGATGTCGAAGTGCTTAAATCTGGTCCTACCAACTACCATGTTTCGCGCCGCGGCGAAGTCGATCAGTCTTAGACCGTTGTTCGTGGAGGTCTCATGAATACTGAACTGACCGACAGTGGGGCCAAAGATGCCTTCCCTTCCGACTTTCGCAATAAAATCGCCAAGGACTATTTTCACGTCATGAACCGGTGAGGGGCGTATACGTCCTCAAGACTAGCGTAGAAAGTGTTATTGATGGCTTCGTCCCATGCCTCCGTCGTGGCGTGCGCGCAAATAAGCCTGATAAAGAAAAATTGTGCCTTGATGCGGATCGTGGCCAATCTTTCGTTCACAGATGTGAACCGGGAAACAAGGTGGCATAGTTTCCGGCTAACGACGAATCCACATCTGAATTCTAACCTCTCCTCATGGCAGCTGTAGTAGATATCACAGGGTGCTTGTTTAGAGCAGCCTTGCCCTTTCCATCGCATTTCCTGGATGGCGGTGATGTCAGCTTTTATTGTTTTGAGAGCTTCCGCCAGTTGGATAATGGCACCTTCCCTATAAAGGGTCCAGACATTCCAGGTGCATATCCGTAAATCATTGTCCGTTTTTCGTTTGCGGTGGTCGTAAGCGTAATTGGGGTTCTAATCCGAGGCTGGTTTAGTTTTCATAGGGCAGAAGTAATAGGGCGGGACCCAAACTTTGCGCACATTCCATGTTTAAAGTCCACGGAGCGATCCGCCGCTCAAATTAGCCGTCAAGCTAACGGAAGCCAGTTTGCCGTTGCCCAGGGAACCCCACAAGGAGGTTTGAGTCGACTTGGGACGATTTCGACATGGATAACGCTGGTCTCGCCAGGTTGAGGCAGTCAGACACGTTGCTATATGAAGGTTCGCCCCTGATCCCCTGGCAGAGTACAGACAGAATCTGGTTTAACAAGTACACCTGCCGCAAGGCTTAAGTACTTGGATCTCCAGACCAAGGGTAATAGTTCATGAAACAGACAACCAGAACTTATGTGTTTTACTACAACACGGACCCGTTTATGTTTTAACCAGTAAAACATACAGGACATCCGGTGTAGCAACACGAACATGGAAGCCGTTTCACAAACAGAAAGCATCACCCAGTGCTCTGCTGATTAGGAGCATTATGCAATAAATTACATACTGCCCGTAATAGCAGTACCAATTTAGACTTCAGTAGTGACGTACCTACAATCCATCTACTGGTGAAGACGAGACCTATCCAATCTCTTGCATTGCCACTCTTACTCTGGCTGCCCGGATGATCTAAATATCTCAACATCCAGACAGAGTATTGGCCTTGTTCTCAGGGACTGCCGTGCTCAGTATGAGAACCCAAGTGTAAGCAATCATTTCTACACTTACCTCATTGACCGCC
This sequence comes from Coremacera marginata, assembly GCA_914767935.1. NCBI lineage: Eukaryota > Metazoa > Arthropoda > Insecta > Diptera > Sciomyzidae > Coremacera > Coremacera marginata. The sequence continues at coordinate 29,629,586 of OU612043.1, read as the reverse complement.
GTGCCAGTTTGAGGGTCCAAGTCAAACGTCGACGAGCAAACCCCTAAGGAAAGCCCTAACGTCGACATGTAAAGCACGCATGCCAAAACACTCAACATCCAAATTGTTATCGGCCATTTAAAGTCTCATTGCGGTGGATAGATAGGGTCTACCCCATTTCACGGGTAAGACTGTCCCCGTACTAACAAGTTTTAAGGTCAATTGCTATACCTTCGCAGGCTTGTTCCATATCGATATACCGAATATGACCTGCTACCAAGACGGGCCCCACCCCGAGCTCTTGGTTGGCCCTATCCGTTTTTACGTTTGCAGGAAGTATCCTACAAACAACCATCCTCCTTTATCGTTGCTTTGGACAGGCCGTTGCAACTAAGTTGCTTACCTGGCAGAGTTCCCTGACAGAGTACAGTTGAAGTTAAAAAAAAAATAAAAAATAAGCAGAGAACTGCCGACCGAAGTGCATACTTAAAGCTATGAAAATCTTAAAGCTATGAAATAAACGTGTTTTTTTTTTAATTCAAACTACAATTATTTTATTATATTCCAAAGAGGACATTGAAAGCTTACGAGTATGATTATTATAGTAAGAGTGTGTAAAGGGAAACCTTATTTCACATTACTCGTTGTATGTTGATTCACTTACTATATAACATCTCACAAAAGGGATATGAGGAATGCATCTTATTTTTCTTTGAAAAATTCTGTATTGAAAATAATATAGAATAAATCATGCATACCAAGGTAAGTGAAAAGGTAATATGTGCGCCACTCTTTCTGCTCTTCTTGCACTAACTGTCCTATTGAATTGAGAATTCTTGTGTAATTCAATAATTTTTTTGATTCGATGCATCGAAATATGCATTGATATATTTAAAAAAATATCGATGCATTACCGAGTAATATAAGAATTCTTCAATAACTGTGTTATGCATTTAGGGATATATAACATTTCCTATACCATTCCCGTGCTAAAATTCATCGATGGAGGTAATGCTTAGACATGCAAGCTATAGGTTACCACATCGCTTACCTAGTCGCTCACTTTCCTGCTGGAAAAGTTTCTTTGTTGCTGGATGCTTTTAATATAATTTATAGATTCGACTTTCTAAAATATCGCTTTTAATTGTTTCGACTTGAAAAAATTATTTGATTAAGGTAACTTTAAAAAAATGTAATAACTTTTGCTAGTGTCAGCTAAAAATCAATTTAAAAGCCATTTTTTTGAAACAATTTTTTAAAGCCATTAAAGACAACAAAGTTACAATTTTTATTTTTAAATATCTTACATTTATAATGACGCAAATAAAGTCTGATAAAAAAAAATGTATGAATATTATGTTAAAAATTTGAATGCACCTCGGAGACAAATTAAGACTAGTCTTAATATTGTGTTGTTTTTTTTTTTCTCTCAGAAGTATAAATAAAATACAGCTGCGAGCCAAAAAATATTTCTTCCAAAATAAAAACACAAGCTTTGAAATTAGTATTTTTGTTGTTGGTTTGGTGCTTTTTTCTTTTTTGATTTTTTTTTTTTTTTTTTCTTCATCTTAAGTATACCCAGAAAAATTAATATCATGCCTCAGGATTAATTCAGCATTTCCATTAGTTGTTCTTATTCCTATTCGTATTCTTATTGTTGTTTTTATCTCTGATATTTTTGCAGTATTTTTCTTCAGGTGATAAGTTTTTGGTTTTTGTTATTTTTGGTTGATTGTAAAAAAATTGCCAACTGTTGTTGGCGCTGGTGCTATTATTGTTGCTGTCGAAAAAAAAAAAAAATTAAAAATTTGGACTTTCATGTGGACGACCCTTATTTGGGGTATACCTACAAGACTGACTGTATAAAAACTGTTTGTAAAAATGTTTAGTTCACATAAATCCAATCTGCGAAATGCCTTTTTTTCTGTCTCACTCGCTGTCTGGCAAACGTTTTGTGGCAGCATGTCTATTATTATGTGTTTGTTTCAACACAACTGGGCTAAACAGCACCCTGCACCCTATTTCTATTACCATAAATAAAATATCAATTGATCCCAAGGCACTCTATACGTTAAATTTTTTTTTTTTTTTTTTTTTTTTTTTCCTGACTTATGTTAATATTTTTGTTCAACATTTTAATTTGCATTTTTACCCTTATTCGACAAAAACTCATGCACCCAAAGTTCTTCCTGTGTCTGGTATCTAAGGAATTTTTTTGTGTTTTTTTTTTTATTCCTATTATCTGCTTTGTTGTAGGACTTCTTTTTGTACAATTCTATAGATAAACAAAAGTTTTACTCATTCTGTTCTTTTATTTTATTCTTTAGCATTTTTTGTGGCTTCAACATATTTAAAATTTGCAAAAAATAGAATGTTCCACGGTGTTTATTCAAGAAATGGGCTGGATGTGGGAGTGACCAGTACAAAAGAATTGGAATAAAAAAAATTTCATTCCTCAAGTCATTAATCTTCATAATTTTTATTGCCGCTAGTCTTCGTCGTCATCGTCGTTGTTTGTGGTTGCTTTGGTCGAAGTTTTAAATTTATTTTATTTTCGTTTTGCTTAGGTTGATGAAAAAAAAAAAAAAAACGCCACAATTCAATTGAAACAAATAGAAAAAAGGTTGTAAACGCAATTAGCTAAGTTAATGCAAGTGAAAGATAAGGCGTGATTGAGTAAGATACAAGAAAGAGAGAAACAATGAAAAAGAGGTTGAGAAAAAAAAATGTGGGGAAAAAAAGTGAAAGCAAGAAAAGCAAGTAAGTGAGCCCAAGATGGAAAGCCAGATAAAGTCGGAAGATTAAGTAGATGTTATAAATAGCAGCCGGAAAGTTGAAAACTTTTTACACAATTTAACTATTCCAAGACGAAGGAATGTTGCGACCAAGTCATCTGAGTAAAAGTACTAAATTAATTACTGCAACATGTTGGCAAATTATACAAGATATCTTGGGGTATCTCCTTTACCACATTATTTGCACTACGATGAGCAAAATTTTTTTTTTTTTTTTTGATTAAGGAAAACAAAAATATTGTTTTTTTCATTTAAGTACTTTATATTATATGCCAGGCACTCAACGCAAGAAAAGCAAGAAAATTTTGATTAAATATTTTTTAATTTTATATGTAGTTAGGGGAAACTGCAAACTACTAAAACGTACAGTTTGGGTCTTTGGCAAAATTAAAAAAATAACACGACACATTTTTTGAGCAGGTTTGATAAACCATGTTTATCAAAAGATACAACCAAGCTTGTATCTATCGCTCAAAAATGCCGGTGCTAAAAGAGACACCCCATGGGGCTAAGCCGGAAAATACAATAAAAGTCCAGAAGAAGCCACAAAAATTCATTTTTTTCTATGAATAAACTGAAAAACAGTATCTTTATCGATAATAGATACTCAAATATTTCATTAAAAAAGCAAAGACACAGTTTCAATTGTATCGTAAGTGTTGACGTACAATTTTTTGTTTTATATATTTGGTGATGAACTTTATGATCCTGTTAATTTTTATGTTTGTTAAAAATAAATAAATTTGAATTTTGTGTTTAATAAATAAAAAATATATATTTCAGAAAAAGAAATAAACTCGCAGCATCCGAAAACCTCTTTATACCAATTTTCATGTTGATCGGATAAACGCCTTAGGAGTTTTTCGACGTTTTTTAAAATATTTGTGCTACAGCGTTCACAAGGTGTTCAAGATAGCACAAAAAAGTTAAGTCCGAAACACTCACCGTATCAGAAAACCCTTACATACCAATTTTTATGCAAATCGTATAAGCGGCTAAGGAGTTTAAGTAGGTTTTCCAAAATATTTGTACTACAGTGCCATCTGATGTTCAAGACAGAACAGAGTAGATAAGTCATAAAAACTTACCGTATCCGAAAACCTCTACATACAAATTTTCATGCAAATCGGATGAACGGTTTCGGAGATAAGCTAAAAAAAAAGAATGCCTGGAACTCGATCGCAGCGCTCCCTACCGGGTCCAACCTTTTTTACTGGATAAAAAGTAGCCTATATGTTGATTAGGTATATAAGGAACCAAGATGCCAAGTTTAATTTAAATTCATTCAGTGGTTTTCGCGTGATGCTTTAACAGACAGACAGACAGACAGATAGACAGACAGACAAACAGACAGACAGGCAGACAGACAGACAGACAGACAGACATACAGACAGACAGACAGACAGACATACAGACAGACAAAAATTTTAAAAATGCGATTTTCGGACTCCTCGTTACTCAAAATGTCCAACGCAAAAAGAATTTCGAAAAAATATTTCATGTACAGATTTTTTTTTTATATATATATACAATTTTATATATATATAATTTTATATATACATATATATTTTTTATATATTTATAATATATATATATATATATATTTATAATATATATTATATAATAAATATATATTTTTATATATATATATATATATATATATATAAAATATCTATATATAGATATAGATTGATATAGACAACAACCCAAGCAGTTACGATTCTTGATTGATATAATTAATGGTTTATATGTAGTAGTGCTGCTTTTTTTTAATACCAAATATAAACTTATATAATAACCCATGCATCGCTTCTTCATATTCCAACGTCTTATTTTCTCAGGCATGAGACGGACAAAGCGACGACACCCTGACTGATTGGAGTCTGCCAGCAGACTGAAAGCTTCTTATCGGCGCAAGCATTTATACGCGCATGCATTGCATGTAACGTTCTGAGAAATTCATAAAACGATTCTATTCAAGAAACAAAACGATGTTGCATTCGAGATTTCGGCACGAACTAAAGCAACAAGCATAGGAACGTCAGCAGCAATTGAAGCATCAATGCATTTTTTCTTATAGAAAAATGTGATTTTTTCTTCTTGTGTTTTGCTATCTTTTGTGGATTTATTGAAGAAGTGACAAAATCCGAAGTTAGTTATTCCTTTTATGCACAGAATAACTGATATTTTAGCATACATTTTATCTTTATACGATGAATATTAAAGGCTTTATAAGGCCCTAACCCTTTCGGTACTGATGTCCAATACAGTGGACATGGCTTTGGAAGCGCCGTTATTTAAAATGTAAATTTCTGTTTTGTTTCTTTTAACACCAACTCATCTAACGGTCTAAGACGCGAGTGTGTATACTGTTTCGGAGATATATTTTGCATATCAATCAGTTGTTTGCCAAATTTTGTGGAAGGCCATTGTGAAATTTCGTATATATATAATTTTTTGTTTTTTATCGTCAAAAAAAATTATTTATAAATTTATGTATCTAAGCGTTGATTTTTCTCCTAATTTGTGCATGAGAAGTAAGTGTTTATAAGAAAAAAAAAAAAATCAAATTAGAGAACAGGTAGATGGAGTAGACACTAAAATTCATATGTCCCTTACAATGGACATGAGTAGTAAAGAGTTGCAAAGTAAGTGTAAGTAATATAATTTTCCATACAGAAAGCATAATGGATCGACGCAAGCCATTGTCTGAAAAGCAGTTGTTAGATTTCCTGAATGATTTATCAGATCTAGACGATGAATCGGATGGAGACAAAGTGGAATTCATCGCAGTCAAACCTGCTGAAAGACATAAAATTGAAGAGAATCAAGATGAAGAAATAAGTGATGATGAAAACACAATGGAGCTAAGTATGGACACTATCGACCAATTTGCATCAGCCACGCGTTCACTTGTTTCAACAAATAGTGAAAAAAATGCTCCTGAAAATTCATGCTTTTCGGTAAGAATATTGCGCTCGATCGCCCGAGAAATTGAGAATAAGTCAGAACAGGAGACACATTAAGAACTACTCGTATATATGACTTGGTTAATATAACTCACAAGACTAAGATTCAATGGTGACATTTTCGTTGCAATCATCGCATTGATGCTGAAGTTTCAGTCACATTCAGTGGTGCAAAGTGAATATGATTATTTCCAAAAATACTTGTCACCAAAATTTTTCGAAGATGTTTCTAATTTCAGGCATCTATATAGTGTACAAAAAGAGTCAAATTTTGAGCTCACAAATCCTCAAATACGAAATCCAAGTACACAAGTTTCTCGGTTTACACTGTATGATGGGTACGTTGAAATTTCCACGCATCTTATCGAGTGAGACCTATAATGGATGCTATACGAAAACATTTATTGGAGGACCAGTTAGAGTTAACGCTTTGTGTCGACGAGCAAATAATTCCGTTTAAGGGAAGGCTTGAAATGAAGCAATATAATAAGCTTTATGTTCTCTGCGGCAAAAGTGGAATGCCGTACGATTTTATTGCGTATCATCCACTGAAATATAAACTGCTCTTTTAGACAAGCTTGGTTTCAGTGCATAAATTACTAAAATTGCTAAAGAGATTACTCCGTGATTCAGTTGGCCACAAATTTTATGCGGACAATTTCTACACATATCTTAACATATCCTTTGCTAGAAATTCCTGAAAAATAAAAATTCTGGCTTTTGGCACAATGCAGGTAAATCGTTTTCAGAGTCCCTCTTTTTCGATTGATGCAGCTATGCGAGAAAAAGCTCACTATTCTGCTGAGGAAGTAGTTAGCCGTGAAGGAAAAATAATTGTCACAAAATGGTAGGACAACAAATGAGTTTACTTATCATCAAACTTTGTTGGAATTGGCGTGACAGATAAAGTTCAGCGATATGAAAAAAAAGTCGGTATGTTGAAATTTATAGACCTGAAGTTGTTCAACTATATAATAATGGAATGGGTGGTGTAGATCTATTGGATCAGATGTTGCAGTACTACCAAATATTTATAAAACCAAAAAAATGAACTCTACGCGAAGTAATGCATTTTTTCGATATGGCAATAGTTGCAAGTTGGTTCGAATATAGATCAAATCCTTGCTTGCGTTTAGTAAAAGATTGGCATATACTCTTTTGACTCTTTCACCAATACCTCAAGCTACCAACAAGCATGGTCGTCCTTCAAACTCTTTGGATCTTGGTCTCAGTGTAACCACATTCTACAAAGACGATGAGCAAGAAAAAACAAAAAGAGTAAAATTTTTCAACCAACCACCACTTGACACGCGTTATGATCAAGTTGGTCACCTACCCAGATTTGATTCATCACAAAATATTGCAGTGCGTTGTAAGCGAGTGGGATGCAAGCAAAAAACTTATTTCTACTGCCCAAAGTGCAATGCACATCTCTGTATTTGTCGGAACTCCGAATGCTTCTACGAGTATCATCAAAAATAGTTGAGTTGTTGAAATAAAATTATTTACTATTCTTTTAATGTCACATATATAACTAAGTATGCATATGATAACAATAAATAAGAAATATTTACATAAAAGTACCCTTTTGTCTTTCTTTATACATAACATTGCTTAAAATGTCCTTATTTCACTTGACTACCTTGACTACTCATGTCCACTCAGGTGGGCATCTTATATTGGCCACATCCATTGAAGTAGTCGGATTTTTTTTTCTTGCTAAAGTGTTATTGGAAGTAACAACAACAAACCCGACAGTACAAAAAAATTTTAGTATCGCCTGTTTAGGAGCGGTAGTGAAAGGGTTAAAGTGTACCCCAAAAAACTTTGCATGGCCTTGAAAAAATTTGTGAAAATACCCCCATACAAGCCACGCTTTAAGATGTAATTCTATGTCAAAATCTATTTTATTTCATTGAAATATTAAGCAATGTTTCATCCATTTCTAAACTATGGACAACTTATTTTAAACTATCCATAATCGCGATAGTTATAAGCCATTGATAGTGACTATAGTACTATCGATATTTCTTCATGTTGATATTACGACTTCTTGATATTATAAATATAAACTGCAATAAATATAATATAATTTATAAAATTTTTTGTTTTTTTTTTTTTTTTTGATGACATGATCGTGCTTTGTGGCAGAGACCGTTTGGGTACCTTTTTTTTCAACGTGATGCTTGACGGCGTGTTGACATTCACATAAGACTTTTATTCATCAAAACAAGTATTTTCCTACAGTTGAAATATCAATAAATAACTGCAAAAAAAAACTCAAGGTGTTCATTTATATTCTTCTATGAAAAAAAATTCAAGAGCTCTACATGAGAACCTGCCCTTGAGAAATTAAAAATAACCTACAGGTATTGTAAATATAAAACTTATAAGTTTAACTTGACCACTTTCTTATGACTGGATTATTTTAACAACATCGGCCAATGCATCAGCTTTATTTGTTTTCTCAAAAAATTTGTTAATGTTAATTTTTGTAATTGCGAGTAAAGCAGATGAGTCTCTGATACTCATTTAATGTTTGACAGCTGATTATTTTTAATCGGGCGAATATTGAAAAATATTCATATATATATATATATATATTAGGGCGGGTCGATTTAAAAATCGCTCAATGCTCTGTGAAAATCGTATTCTAGGGATCAAAATAAGAAACTTTGCCGAAGGAACCATACCTCTAAAACGAATTCTGATGTCCCCCAATTTGGGTCGAACTTTTGGGTAGGGGCAAATTTTGAAAGATCCCACTTTGACCCATTTAGAGTGCTCCAATCGAGTCCAAATGTATGACCGACCCCCAATAACTTTGGAGGCTTGACCCACCCATGCCAGTGGCACACCCCCTGGAACCCCCTGTGGGGTTTCCCATACAAACATTTCAAAAAATCACCAGTTTTGGAATTTTACATGAAAAAATCAGCGAAATGGCTATGTTTTTTCTTTATTTTTATTTATGTATTTATAATAATATTTATTATTTATTTATAATAATATCTTTTTTTTCTCTTTTGAAATTTATTTACTCAGAACATATGTATCTGGGCACACTGGGCAATTTCGCACGGCTCTCTAATGTCGTCGCCATAACAGCCTCTACATTTTCCGGTATAACCCGTTTGAAAACGCTAGCTAGCAATTGAACATGTCGTTCCGTTCCTTGTATCTGTGATGCAATTTTTGGATCATTAAACGGTGGATCATCTTGATTTAAATATTCTTTCAATGCATCGTACGGAATGCTTCGCGTGAATGGTGGTTCAAATACGTTATTTATGTCATTCATATTGATCATTTCCGTGTAACTTGTGCAATTAAACTTTATATCTGGTTTTTTATAAGCTCTAAGTTGCGTTGGGTCGTCAACATCTGTTCGATAGCGTAGAATTATGTTGATAGCACAGTCGCGCTTTTCTTAGCTATCATCAAACAACATTGATAACAAGATATTTTCCGAATGCGCATAATATGAATTATCTGTAATTACTTGATTGACAATTTTGCGTAAACGAGGTTCTAGAAATCGTGACCAACTAATGAAATTGAAAAATAATGCACTGCCGTACACGACAGAGCTGTAATACTTGATATTGAAGTACATTGGCACATAACATTTAATTATAAATTCAACCAGAATTCTTAAATTTGCATCTGGATTTTCCATTGTCACATATAATCGTAATAATCTAGCGGCCTTGGTGAGCCACCGAGAATGTACAATTTTCCCTGGTTTGATGTTAGCCAGATCCACCGAAACCACGCCGCTAGAAATTGCATGGGCCATGTCGTATAAGTACTTCGAATCGGTGGAAAATTCAATTTTTTTCTGGAGCGGGGGCATATTTTGTAACTCAATTTTCTGGAAGCCGTCCACCACCTGGAAATATATAATAATAAAATAATTAAAAATGGTTGACAATTATAATAAATGAGTGATAGCAATAACTTACCGGAAGAGTTTCACAAGTTTCGATTTGACGGCTCAGTTTTCCGGTTGCCGATCTTGGTCCAGTGCTGGTTGATTTATCCAAAGCCTCAAACAAATGCCGAAACGGAAGTTCGTTGAAGTGTAGAAGGCAAACGAACCAATGCAATGGTCTTTTTAACAGCAATTCGAATCGTCGTATAATTCCACCGTGTGGGCCAGTGTTTGTTGGCTCACCGTCAGTGCATATTCCAATTAATGCATCCAGTGGTATATTTTTATCGTTGAAAAAATCATTTAATTTGGTTGTTTTGTATTCAGCGGTTTCATGTTCCAGTCTTACGTAACCAATCAATTCAGAATTGGGTTCTCTCAAAATAACAAGATGAAGTTCTTTTACCATCCTAGTATGATACTTCTCATCAACTTTAGCTGTCGTTAAAGTATCATCTTTTTCTGCCATCGAATGAAAACGCTAACAAATTGGTATGATCTAACCGTTTGCGAACCACTTCTTGTCTGCATTTCTCTTTTTCTCTGCGAACTTTCGATTTATCCATGATGAGAGGTTTGCCATGCTTATCTTTCATTTTAAAATCTTGGAAAAGAGCGGTTCCCAATGCCGATGCTACTCTATCAGGCACACCAAATCTGTCACATACCAAGGCAAAGTTAAAACAATCGTATCTCTCTGTGTATTGTGAACTTGTGCTTCTATCCATATCTTCTTGAACCGGTGGCGGTGCGTATGTTGAATCATCGGGATCTTGGTATGTTGGCATTGATGACATAGACGTTGCTCCTTGCTCTTCAGTTTCCATCACAACTGCATCCATTGTTAGTCTTCTCTGATTATGTTGATCGTGCATGAACTCTTTGAGGCGTTCGGGAACCCAGCCGCATGCACATGGAGCTGCCTTCAAATCGCATTTACATGTTCCAATGTAAAAAATTGTTTCCAGAGATTTTACATACTCTGTAAATTGTTGGGTTTTGTTTCTTCTCTTGATTTGCTCTTGATACTTGTCAAGCAATTTATTAAATACACTTTTTTTCAGCATTATTTCCATAGCAAGTTTTTCCCAAATTCCATTCAACTTATCTTGTACTTGAATAGTGAATGATTTATGGGAAAACTTTTTTTGTTCTGTTTTAGCACGTTCGCTTAAGTAAAAATAATATCTCAAGATATCCAGATGGGTTGGTAAATTAACATCAGTCAAATCAGTATATACACCAAAAACAGTAACATCGTGCTTGGGTATGACTCATTGGGTTTTCGATAGTTGTTGATGTTGTTGTTGCTTCATCTTGCGGTGTAGAGGATGGTGGATTCATTGTAAACTTTTTGATTTCGAATGGTCAACTTCACTTATTATTTTTTTTTTAAATATTTTTTTATCTGAAATTACCACTTCACACTTTGAGTTCTTCACAACGACTGAATGCATTCACAAAAACTGTTGCGTTATATATGGTCTACGAGACGAGGTAATAAGAATGAAATGGTATTTTCAATTCTACCTGCTGTGTCTTGTGGTGGCTTAAAAACGCACACAAGCAATTTTAGAATCTGCAATTGTGTCACAGTGATACCTTAATTTTTTAAAAGGGTTGCGGTGCATTCCAGTGATACCTTAATTGTTAAAATGGTTGCATAAAACGCGCATTTCTTAAGAAGGTGCCATAAAATATCCACAAAAAGGGTTGTAAAAACAACCTTCATTTCTTGAGTAGGTGCTATAAAAAAACTACACAAGTAAGTTTACGACATGCAGCTGTGTCTTGTGGTGCATTAAAAACGCACACAAGCAATTTTCCGATTTGCAATTGTGTCACAGTGATACCTTAATTTTTTAAAAGGGTTGAATAAATTTCTAAAGAGAAAAAAAACTCCAAAAAGAAAAAAACATAGCCATTTCGCTGATTTTTTCATGTAAAGTGCTAAAACTGGTGATTTTTTGAAATGTTTGTATGGGGAACCCCACAGGGGGATTCCAGGGGGTGTGCCACTGGCATGGGTGGGTCGGGCCTCCAAAGTTAGTGGGGGTCGGTCATACATTTGGACTCGATTGGAGCACTCTAAATGGGTCAAAGTGGGATTTTTCAAAATTTGCCCCTACCCAAAAGTTCGACCCAAATTGGGGGACATCAGAATTCGTTTTAGAGGTATGGTTCCTTCGGCAAAGTTTCTTATTTTGATCCCTTGAATACGATTTTCACACAGCAATGGGCGATTTTTTTGCCTCCCCACAAATCGACCCGGCCTAATATATATATATATATATATATATATTCCTTCAGTTCAAACGGAAGTTCAATTTTATGTTGATCTCTTTATTTCACAACAAAAAAAAAAAAACATACCGCACCCTTACAATAAAAGTGACCTTACTCATAATTCCTCTAACTACTGATTTTGCTATATACTGACTTTAGAAAGCCTCCTAAGACACGGTGATTAAAAAGAGCCCAAATTATAACAGCAAAAAATGGACATCGATCAATTTTACTGATCACGATATTCATACATAAAACTTTTCTTGCTCATTTCCCACAAATTGCAATTTTTAAATTAGGGCGCTTTGATTCTAAGGTTGCGGTACATAATTTATTCTTTGTGACATTTAGACTAGAATTTCATGAAATGTTCCTGCATTTTACAGCGTTGTAAAGTTTAATTACACACTTTTGTAATTTTCTTTTTTTTTTCATTTTTGTTGTTTGTGGTGCTTTTTAATCGTTACTCAAATATTTTTTTTAATTATAAAATTACACTGCTGACATTAAAAATATTTGCTATTGATATACAAATATATTTCCGTATGCAATTTGTCGTAAGTTTGCCATTGACTCTTTATTTTTTTTTTTTTTTTTTTTTTTTTTGCTCTTTTGCATCCTTTGAATTTTTATGTTAATTCTGATGATAATAAAAATAATATTAATATGTTTTTTGTTTGACTTTGTTTCCAGATAATTATTCGCATAATAAAAGTAGCAATATATGTATATGTAAAAACAATACAAAACTACGTACAATAATAAAGAGCAGAAATTTAATATTTATTGAATAATGGTTTTATTTATAAACGGCTTGCCTTTTGGCATATTATTAACATATTTAATGAAGATGAATACAACAACAACAATCACAAAAGCGATCATAATATTTATAAATATAATGTTACAACAAAAAAATTAAAAGAAAAAATACAAATAACAAAAGCATATGCAAATTATATAAGACAAAAAAAAAAGACAATATTTAAATAAACATTCATTGTTGAAAAGCACGCGTAGCTGAAACAAGCTTCATCTTAACTATGGGTGGCAATATAGAAATTGTAGATAGCGCTATATTTACAAAACTAGAGTACGCCAGTGGTCGAATTTTGACCTTTTCGTCATACCACCCCCCGTGTGAGGACGCGTATTCAGCTAGCATTTTTCTTCAAAAATTCGTCGGCGCTTCTCCCTACTCTCATTAAAAAAAAAAAAAAAACCATCGTCAAAATCGGTTAAGAAACACAGGAGAAAATGGTATTAACGGTTTTGCCTTCGCCTATTTATACCTAGACTAGTACAAACGCCCGTCCTACGAAGGGTTTGAAGCATTAAATGCTAAACTGTAATTATTTTTTGCCTTCAGTACAGTGCTTTAACAACTGTTGTGAAAAATGTTCAGCCTGAAAGTATGCACATATGTGCATAAAAGGCAGGCATGTCACTGATAAGTATCAAATTAATTTGCTGTGCATACTTTTAGGCTGATCGCAAAAAAATGAAGATATATGCAGCACATTCTAAAATGAAAGTTTTAAGAACTCAAATTCTATTTATGTGTGTTTTTTTAAGCTGTGTTCAAGTTACAGATGAAATTCGACAAATTTTATAAAAAAATGTTTTGATTTTTTAGCTGAAATAAGATTTGAGAATATTAAACAGCAAAATTTTATTTTTTTTCTCTCCCCTACAGCAAACACAACTTCGCCGAATTCAGCAATAAAATTAATTGCTGGTCGCAGGGACAAAAATCCTACCAAGCAACAATTTTATCGCAATTAGTGCCAAACTTTATAGCTCAGAATGCCGATAAAAACTACATTACCATTATATTGACATGCATACAATTAATGTTTAAATATATACATATATATATATACATATATATTATATTTTTATATCATCACATTATTAAAACAATTAAAAATGTGTCTGCTTGTATATACATCGGTTGAAAGTATGTGTTTGTCAAGTAGCTATATCAAAATACAGATTTTATAATTAAAATGATGCTTATTAAATAAAAACAATATCATTAAAATATGTCATTAATAATTAAATAAAGCCTCCAGCTACACTCATAACAAAAATTGTCAAACACAAAGCTTATTACGTAATTTTTTTTTTCAGTGTAGCAGTGTGCTGACTATTTAAGCAGAAAGTAAGTCTATGTAAAACTTAAGTAAAATTTATATAAAATAATTTGTTATATAATAATAATAATTTGACTTATATAGTATAAATATTGAAAGTGTAGCTAATATTTTAATGAGCTAATGATACATAGGAGAAAATGAAGCAGTTAAAAAAACAACTTTTTTGCTAACAAAATGTGTGTAAAAACACACATAACAGGTATACAAAATCATTTAGTGACTGCAGCTACTTGTCAAAACAGTAGCCAGATCCTTAAGGGAGTATTCCTGTTTGTCAAACATTTTTTTTGATTTTTTTTTTTTTTTTTCTTGCATATTTTTATTTCTTGGATATTTGAGAATATCGTCCTAAAAGGGTTTTTTTGAAATTCGAAATGCTTTAGGAGATATGGCCTTTTTTGTCCAGCAATGTTTTCGCCAAAATGCGATTTGCTTAATTTGGCAACTATTTGAATGCAACGGTTTGAAGCAACCACCGAATTTCGTTCAACGCGTTCTTTAGTAGGTAATAATTTGTTTGTTACGCATTTTAAAAATAAATTAACACATTTTAGAGTTTAGAGTAACACATTTCGAATGTTGGCAGCGTTTAGTTCACTTTGGATTGAGTTATAAACCGGACGCGCGCGCTTCAAGCATATCTATGCACCACTAAATCAGAGAGTCCAGGAAGCAATGAAACCTATTTATGAAGCACTGTCAGCCGATGATTTGTTGAACAGATGCCTTGGCTTTGAAACTCAAAACAGCCACGAATCTTTCAACGCAGTGCTGTGGTCATTCGCACTGAAATATATGCACACCAGCGCACGCACTATTGAGATTGCCAATTATATTGCAACTGTCATATTTAACGTAGGTTTTTTGCCAATACTTAAAATAATGAACCTAATGAGCATCCCGATTGGCAACGTCACATATGATTTCGCCATGTCTCGGAACGAAGAACGTTTGAAAAGGTCCGAAGCCAGAGCTCTGACCGCATCAAAAGAAGATAGAACTGCCCGAAGCGCACAAAGAGCCGCTGGAGTCCTTATTTTTTGAAGAAGAGGCAGGAGTTCTTTATGGGGCTGGTATTGCAGATTGATATATGCAAGTATTTCACAAAAAAAAAAAAAATGTTTTATTGCCTAAAATTTTTTTTGATTTTTTTCAAAATCACGTTTTTGAACTTCAAAGTCACTTTTCTTCGGTTCTACTAAGCCGATTTTGATAAAACCAAGTGCAATCGAAGCATAATTATCGAATTTCTAAGACTGCTTGCTAAAATTTTATATTTCAATTTTTTTTTTTTATGCAAACAAATAACTTCAAACTTAAACGCGTCTATCTCGAAAGCACGTTTTTCGAAATTGCGGCCTAGATTGCGCCCGTAGTTCTCAACCGATTTTGATAAAACAAAGTGCAATCGACGCAGAATTGTCACCATTCTGGGCTATATGTCAATCAGAATTTTAAACAATTTTTTATTATTTTTTTTTTTTACACTAAACTACAAAAGAAAGACGCAAAATCGTTTTTTCATTTTTCAATGACCGCCATTTTGTAAAAAATAATCGCAAAATTATGATTAAGGTAGGGACCAGAATTACATCTGTATTAAATGTAACGCCGTTTACGTTTTTCATTGCAGATGATCCGAAGTAGAGTTATCAGGGCCGCAAGCAGCATACCTTTTTTTCGATGCCCAACTTTGAAGGCCGACAACTTTTTGAACAGCCCTCGTACAAAGGAAAAAACCTTTTATTTAATTTAATATGTTCTTAATGCAATAAAAAGGCAGAATATAAATAACTCTTTGTGTTTTCAAATGCGAAGTTTTTCAAAAAGGGTCCAAAAACAGCCTCCCAACCAGGAATACTTCCTTAAAGCAAAAAGTTTTTATGTAACAGCAATATCCATTATAATAAGTATATATAATAAGTAGGCACATTTGCATAAGTATTTGTAGCAGGAATTTTAAACTATTTGTAACGGAAACACTTTCGTGTCAGAACAATTTTAACTTAAGTTTAGTTTATTCAGTCTGTGGTCATTTAATTGCTTACAGACAAGAGAAATTTAACCCTTTGACGACGAACGGGACACATATGTCCCTTTTGGTTTTTTCGTCCCTACAGGCACATTTTTTAATAGATTTTGACCAAATCGGTGTTGTTCAACAAAAAACAAATGCTTTCTTTGGGTTGCGTGTCAAAATTATGGTTTTGTTGTTTCTATTGGGTTAAAGAGCGTCTCAAAGTCATAAATTTGTTTTTTTTTTTGGCAATATTAGTTTCCTAATATCTCGGGTTCTAAATGTTACTGTTGGATAAATTTTTAGTATAAGATGTGTTTATGCCTTATGTAAATTTATTGTTCAACGCATTTTATATTAGTTCTATACTTTTCACTGGGGGAATAAAAATATTATGGGACATATGTGTCCCATTCGTCGTCAAAGGTAAAAATAAAGGAGATTTTTCTTTTAATTTTTTATTTTTTTTTATTTAATATCTTTTAATTAAAAAACAAAGAAAACACAAACACTTCAATAAAAAACATTAAAAAACATAAAAAAACATACAAAAACTTAAACAAATCAAAATAAAACCTAGTTATGATAAATTTCAAAACAATTTCTATCTCTAGTAAAGCACATTGGTTTTTTACATTGGAAACAAATTGTGTTTGTTCGATTTTCTACTCCTTTTTTTGCGCAAACAACACATCGCTTCCTGACTCGCCCTTCCGTTTTTGCTTGATAATGGCCAGCTAAATCCGGCACTGCGCCCAGTCGTGACCGTGCAATAGATTCTCGTGATGTCGAGGTTATACCAACTTTTCGGCTACAAAAGCCATCTATCCAGATGTTTTGTAGAAAATGGTTTTGAATTTCTTCTGGATATAATGTCATGCACTATGTGAGAGTTTTGTACACCCAAATCCATTAGATCAAAAAATAGACGAAGATAAAATCTGATCTTCGATTTACGATCATATTCATAGTAGGACTAAAAATAAATAAATAAATCTTTCTTAGTTTAAAAGTTACTTAGAAGAAACTTAACACTATACCTTTTTTTGGTCCATAAGATCAACGCCTCCCACTCCTGCGTTATATTGGGAAACCATTTTTGGACATGTCACATTAATTTTATTTGCAGATCCAGCCTGGCGTCTTTTGACATTTACAGTGTCGATTGGACTTATGAAATTGGATCCTATGTGCACTGCACGATTATCCATCCATTTCACAATCGAAACTCCCTTTGAAACAAAGCTTTGGAAGTCTCCACGAGCATAAGATTTATCGGCGTCAAATTTTGGCATTTGTGCACGATTTTTTCGCAAAGTGCCACAGGCTCGTATTCCATTGGTCATAAGTTTGTGTAACAATTTTGGACTGTTAAAAAAGTTATCGAAATATAGTTCTATTCCCATATTTTCCAGCCCTGCTGCCATATCTATAATAACGGATTCGCCAATGCCAATCTCTCTCTGTTCCTTTTTTCCTGTATATATATCAATTTTATATAGATAACCACTCTTTGCATCGCAACGGCACCACAATTTAAACCCTCAGCTGATGGGTTTGTCTTTCATATATTGTTTCATTATATTGCGTCCCTTAAATTTTACCATATGCTCGTCTATAGACTGACATTTGCCTTGGCTCAAATTTTTTCCAAATGTTGAGTTGAAATGATTTATTACTGGTCTAATTTTAAAGGCTCGATCGTATGATGGGTCGTCACGGCTTGGCTGTTCAGCATTGTTAGCAAAATGTAAGCAGGAAAGAATTTTTTCATTTTTGCATTGAAGACTTCTAAAACAGTTGGGACCGCCTCATCTGCGCTTACCTTTGGATTTAAAACCTGCCCGTATATGTAATGAGGGTCGGTATAAGCTGGCGGAACGTAATTTTTATTGGCTTTTTTCCACAGAAATTTAACTGAAAGTTCTTTGGCATCTTTAGGTTTGGGAGCACATTTTGCCATTGACGCATTAGTCTTAGAACTTTTGCTCGTTGAAGGGTTTTCGGTCAGCGGAATATCTTCGATTTCGATTTCGGCTCCGTTCGCTAAATCCGTAAAATCATCCAAAAAAGCTCTATCCTCGCAGCCTAAATCAAACACATTTTCTTCGTCTTCACTATCTGATGCGTTTAAAAGCTGAAGAATTTCATCTTCAGTTTTATAAAACCGACGCAATCTGCTCATTTTCAAAAATAACGTATTCAAAGCACAACCGAAAACACGAATTTACGCACAAATTGCGGCATGCAAACCGTTGGACAGTTGATTAGAAACTAATAGCTTGAATCGATTTTCTGTGCTTTGCAATCTAAATAAAGCAACTCTTTTGTGCATGCATTATCCTACAAATTTTGGACAAACGATCAGCAAATGATAGTTAGAATCGTTTTTGTTAGTGCATGCGTTTTCATGTTTACTTTTTGTAACGACAAAATGCTTTGTTTGTTAGTGCATTTAATGCATTTGTTCCCAAATTTTTACCTTTGACGACGAACGGGACACATGTGTCCCATGATTTTTCTCGTGGAAGGAGTAACAATTTTTAAATTCTGACAACACTTTAGTCTTGAAATGTTGTGTTTCCAAATAAGAATCCGCAAAAAAATTTTGTAAATTTCCAGCGGAAAATTCTTCGTCGGTAAAGTGTTAAAAATATTTATTAATATTATAAATGTGCACATAAGAACCATAAAAAGTAAATGAAAAAAACTTAAATTAAGTAAAGATAAACAAGCAATAAAATTTTTAAAAGTTGTTTTTAAAAAATCAAAAAGTACTTAGATGATAACACTGTGCGACAGTCCATTATACCTGGGAGATAATGCTATTTTTCTGGAAGGTCGTATCGAATTAAAGAATGTTCTATACATGAAATTTGCCGGACACCCCCATAATCTAGACTTACGGTACAAAACCCGATTTTGCCTACCTTTGCCCACTTATTGGCCCATAACTTACCTGATCGTCAACCGATTTTAAAAATGTAACCGAATCCTAGAAGACGACACTTGATCCTAAAGTATACACTAAATTATATAGAGACAACACTAGTACTGTATAGATTCACAAAATACATTTACTAGCATTGAAAAATTTTTTATTTTAATTTTTTTCTAGTTTGTTTTATTGTCATAAAAATATTAATTTCTTTATGAATACAAAAGCTTTGAAGTTGGTGCTTCTGATTAAAAGTCTGATTATATTAGCGCCAACCTTTAAAGCTTTTGTAATCATAAAGAAATTAATTTTTTATGATAATAAATCAAACTAGAAAAAAATTTAAATAAAAAGTTTTCCAATGTAATATGTTTAAATAGTCAAATATGACCAAGAAATTAAAGGGAAAATTGTACAACTATTTTTTACTTTGTAGTGATTTTGTAGTCGGTTTTATTTTATTTTTAAAGTTTGTTTTTTACAAGCTTTTGATTTTTCTCAAGCCTAAGAATTAGTTTTTTAAAACATGGAGACATACTTATTGAGTTTCAAACACTATTTCCTGACGCTACAAAATCGCTGGATATGGCGCTCTAGAAGCTTTAGAAAAACTAATTGGATTTTATCAAGATGATTTGGATGGTGATGTTGATGATTTAACAATGGAACTGAATGTTTGGTATAAAGTTAGTTATAAAACTAACGATGGAAAAAAGACAGCGTTTAAAGCCTTAGAACAGTGCAATAAAAAAATATTCTCTAATATATTTAATTTACAAAGCATCTTTGTAACTCTTCCAGTTACTTCGTGTGAAAATGAATGAACATATTCAGTACTTGGCCGACTCAAAACTTATTTAAGAAGCACGATGTTGCGAGATAGATTACACGGTCTCACATTGCTTAATCTGTGCAGAGATATGACGCCATTAGTGGATTATATTTTAGATAGCTTATACCCGGCGCGCTTCGCTGCGCTCAGCGCTTATCCCCTAAAAGAGGGCGTAGCTTTAGTGAAGCCATGCTTTTATAGTAAGTTCTTACCGAGTTTTATTAATGTGTGACTTATTTCGAAAGCTATACCGAAAATTTTGGGTGCGGAAAAAGTACCACGCCCCTCGTCCAACACCCATAAAATGTTACCTGTGCAACGGCATGTGTAAATTGAGGTCGAATACTGAATTCCGAGGCTTTGCGACCTATAATTACAAAACTGTTCGAAATCGAAAATTTTAGGTGTATTTACGATCGGCAACAGACTTCACAAGAACCCTCTCAACGCTTTGGTATAAAAATTGGCTTAGCGGTTTCGAAGCCTTTACGTGATATACACATATACCCACATACGTATATACATTAAGTCGCCTCACGCTCTTTAGAAAAAAATTTGTTCAGTCTCGTTCTTCAAAATAATCCATGGCTTATGTTTTGATGATCCACAAAATATTGCGACTAAAAATATTGGCTGGTATGGCAGTTAGAAAAAAACAAACGGTCAGAAATAAGAGTAATGGAAAAAATTTTGCATCAAAAAATCTTATATTTCCGTTGGACCAAAGATAATGCGGATTTTTTGGATTGTTTTAACTTTTTTCATATTATTTTCACTAAAATTCAAACGAATCTTTTCCTAAACTAATTTTAGTCAAATAAATTGTACAATGTAAAAAATGTGTACATTTTTTTGTAATTTCATTCAATTTAGCAATTCACTTTACACTTTATTTTATCATCCATAGATAATTTATTTGACTAAAAGTAAAATGGCAAAACAAAAAAAAAAATTTAATTTGCATTTTAGTGAAAATAATACAAAAAAAAAAGTTAAAAAATTTAAATTTATAGAGTAGAGTAAAAATTTAAAATTTATTAGTGCAGATTGGAGGAACTTTTTAATTACTATTATTTCTGACCGTTTGTTATTTTTAACTACCGCGCCAGTAAATATTTTTATAAAAAACTCGATTTTTACAGAATATTTCAAACCATTCCGTGGCATACTGGTTGACGTGCGAGGCTTGTATACCATAGAACCCAGGTTCGAATTCTATCTGACACAGAAAGTTTTTTCAATTGAATTAATTTTTCTGTTCGGCCGCCATCTCTATGCAGACAATGGCAAACCTCAGAGAGTAAAAACTGGCATGAAAAGCTTCTTGAGAACATAAGCCGTTCGGAGTCGGCATAAGCCTTGTAGATCCAGTTCTCGATCATTTGTGTTCAAACATTTCACAACACGCACGCATAAGAAGCTCGGTCAAAGTCTGAAATGGCCATTTTGTTCCTTTTTTTTTTTTTTTTTTTTATTTCAAACCATTTCAGCTCACGGATGACTATCGCTACAGTCGAAATATTTGGGGAATCATCATAACATAAAGCATTATTTTGAGGAACCGACCCGAACACCTTTTATTTGTGAGCAGCCTTAGTATACATACATACATTTTTTACAGATAGATAGATGAGCAGAAAAAGTAGGTATGGCAACATTTATATATAAAGTGACCGCCACTTGGTCCCATTGCACCTATATACCAAGTTCCACTATCAAAACGCGTACAGCTCAGAAATTACAATGATTTTTGAAAAGTCGTCTTAAATAAAGTGTGACACGCCCATTTTTTAAGAGTTCTGGCAGTATCCATATGAACTAATCTACCAAGTTTTAGTCTTTTACTGTAAAAAAAGTCTGATATATATCCTTTTTATGGATTTGTGGGCATTGAAAGTAGGCGTGGCAACATTTATATATAAAGTGAACGCCAATTTGACCCATAGCACCTACATACCAAGTTTGTCTATCAAAACGTTCACATCTCAGGAATTAAAATTATTTCTAACCGATAGCCCAGGCAGCTAACTTAGTTATAATTTTTAAATTGTAATGAACTATAGTACATTAATACATAAGTAAATAAATAAATAAAATAAAATTATTTCTGAAAAGTGGGCACAGATATAGTGATAATATGTGCTACCATGCACAATTTTTGCAAAGCTGTCGAGAGTAAGCGTATGAAATTAATAACCATATTTTAGTATTTAACGATGAGAATCGTCTGATTTATAGAAGTTCTATTAATTTGTGGGTAAAAAGAAACCAAGTGGCGGCCGTGGCGTAGCGGGTAGAGTGTGTGGCCCATACGCGAGGGAACCCTGGTCCGAATCCCACCTGACACGGAAAGTTTTTCGATTGAATTAATTTTTCTGTTCGGCCGTCATCTCTCTGCAGACAATGGCAAACCTCAGAGAATAAAAACTGCCATGAAAAGCTTCTTGAGAACGTAAGCCGTTCGGAGTCGGCATAAAACATGTAGGTCCAGTTCTCGATCAATTGTGTTCAAACATTCCACAACACTCACAACACAATTGATCATAAGAAGCTCGGTCAAAGTACTTTCAAGGACTGAAATTGGCCATTTCGTTTTGTTTTTTTTGTGGGTGGTACAAGTGGGCGTGGCCACTTAGAGCACCTGCATATCAAGTGTTACTATCAAACGTGTGCAACTCAGGAATAAGCATGATTTCGGAAAAGTTGGCGTAGATATGGTGCGACTACGCCCATTTTTAAACAGTTGCCGACAGTGACCATATGAACTAAATTACCAAATCTTAGTCTTCTACGGCAAAAGCCGTCTGATATAAAGCATTTTTACTGATTTGTGGGCGGTAAAAGTAGGCGTGACAACGTTTATATTTACAAAGTGACTGCCACTTGCACCCTTAGCACCTGCATACGAAGATTGGTTATGCAGGCTAAAGTGGGCGTAGATATAGTGCGGCCATGCCCATTTTTTATACATTGACCGACAGTAACCATATGAACTAAATTACCAAATCTTAGTCATCTACGGCAAGAGCCGTCTGATATAAACCATTTTTACTGATTTGTGGGCGGTAAAAGGGGGCGTGACAACAGTTTTATTTACATAATGACTGCCAGTTGCACCCAGAGCACCTGCATACCAAGATTGGCTATGAAAACGTGTACAACTCAGGAATAAGCATGATTTCGATAAAGTGGGCGTAGATATAGTGCGGCCATGCCCATTTTTTATACATTGGCCGACAGTAACCATACGATCTAAATTACCAAATCGTAGTCTTCTACGGCAAAATCCGTCTGATATAAAGCATTTTTACTGATTTGTGGGCGGTAAAAGTGGGCGTGACAACGTTTATGTTTACGTAGTGACTGCCACTTAGATCCATAGCACTTGCATACTAAGATTCACTATCAAAACGTGTACATCTCAAGAATAAGCATGATTCCGATAAAGTGGGCGTAGATATAGTTCGACCACGCCCATTTTTTGTATATTGGCGGATAATAATCATATAAACTAAATTATCAAATCTTAGCCTTCTATGGCAAAAACCGTCTGATATAAAGCATTTTTACTTATTTGTGGGCGGTAAAAGTGGGCGTTACAACGTTTATATTTACATAGTGACTGCCACTTGTATGCATAGCACCTGCATATCAAGATTCACTATCAAAACTTGAACATTTTAGGAATTAAAATAATTGCTGAAAAGTGGGCGTAGATATAGTGTGACCACGCCCTTTTCTTGTACAGTCACCGAAAGTAACCATCTGAACAAAATAACCAAATTTAAGTTTTATATGATTAAAACCGTCTGATATATAGCAATTTTTTTGGTTTGTGGGCGATAGAGCCAATTTGGGTTGTATGGGAGGTACCACGCCCCCTTGCCCAATCAACACCAAACTTCACAGGAACACTTCCCGAATGTTGCTTCAGTATCCCTCAAAATTTCAAAGAGTTTGGTTCGGTGGTTTTGGAGTCTATACGTGATATACACACATATCCACACACCCACATACCCACATACCCACATACCCACATACATACATTCATTTTTATATATATAGATAAACTCGCTGAAAGTAAGCGTAAAGTGAATTTGAAAATATAGTTCTGGTTTGTTTTGTTAATCTTTATCACAATAATCCTGTAACTAACGTTTTTTTTCTCTGAAAAGCAAACAATTGATTGCAATTTTTTAAATTTTTAATTCAAATAAAATACTGTTTATTAAAACAAATTTAAGTTATCATTATCTATGTTATCATTGTGGTGGAGTTCTTTGTTTGTTATCTTTACCATACTAGCATATGCAAATATTACTCCTAAAAGTTGCAATTTACTACTGTGAGGTGAAGCAGTTGAAGGGTAAAATTTTGCTTGCCCTGGCTGAGGTTTTTACCAGGAACTATTCATTCACTAACCACTACACAATATCCACAATAGTTACTTTTTTTTATATGCAAGTTCGACATATTATAAAATTCCTTTCCCCCAAAAAAAAATTTTTATTGGACCCCTGAAACGCAAACTATCATAATCGAATTACGAAATTTTAATTTTTTAACAAATCATAAATTAAAAAAACTATACTTGATTGATTTTATATTTTTAGCATTCAACAAAAATTGCTGTAAGATGTAGCTAAAATGTTGCATGATGGATGTAAGATGTTACACCGAGAAAAAAAGCAATAGGTAAATCACCTAAGTCGGCTTGGGTAAAGATAATTGTATGGGAACAATAAACTAATGCTTATTCACCTAAGCAATTTATTGTTTAATACATTGCTTTGAAAGCACATCCCAATAGGCAATGAAGTTAGGCCTCTTCTAATGAAGGCGTGTATTTATTGCAACTTTTGGCGGTAAGGCACATGACTTCCTCGCAGCTTCTGGGAGCGCTTCTATGAGGCCAAATTTTTTGCTACCCAGGGCAGTACAACAATTATATTTTTCCTACAAAAACTGGTTTTGCTTATATTTCAGGGTTACTTTTTCGTTAAAAGTTAAAATATGTATTAGTTCAAAACTACTGAATAATAATCGACGTCATGACTTGAAATATTCTCATCTGACAAAAATATGTTAAATAAAATAAAATCACAGAATAAATAGGTAGGTATTCATAAGAAGATATAAAAAAAAAAATATATTTTTAAATTGTTTTGGTTAACCACTTCTTTAAGCTATTCTAAAGGAGTGCTTATAGCAGGCCTCTTTAAAGAAAGGAGAGAGGAAGGCCTGGAAAATTTGGCCATTTCATATAAAAACGTATATGGGCTTGGATATGAGCGTGGAAGGACTACGAAATCCATTAGAAGCCCTGCTAGTAGCGCTTCGAACCCCTGCTTTTGCCCACTGGGATACTTCGATACCCTGCCAATTCACAGCTGTTAACAGATGCTGTATTAACAGATGCAGTATGTCGCAGTATTCTGTTGATAGCTGCAGCATATCTTCAGTTGTAATAAATATTGAATAATTCACTCCGCGTAACAAAGGAGTTTGGCTAAATGCGTAGCGTAGTGTCTTCATACACAGTGGTATCGGTTGGTTGTGGGTTCGAATCTAAACAGCATGCGAAGGTAAAGTTTTTGTATTTGATATTTAATTTAATGTTCTTGTTATAATAGACGTCAAGCAGCAAGAAAAACCGATAAGTCATTAATTTATAAGAAAAAAATGGTGTTGATAAAAGAAAAACTTGTGTTTTTGCCGATTTCAGTCAAGCAAATCACTTAACGAGAGGGGGCTGCGGCAGCTTCAAAAGAAAGTAAAATAAAAAAAATCAGAACCAGAAAATAAGTAATATTTTTGAAATTCAATTTTATTTTTTAAAAAATAGTGTATAAAAAATGACCAAATACTTCGTTAATTTATCACCCAAATAAAAATTGGCAAGTCAACACATAAAACTTAGGCGTTTTGATGAAGTACTTGGGAGGCTGAAAACTGCCAAAGCCATCTTATAAATTATACTAGTTTTTTTTCAATTTAACATAAGCTTTTTCTCGGTGTAGCATACAAAGCATGTTGTGAATAAACGTAAATAAAACGAAGAAATAGACTTTTTTATTGAATAAAAAAAAAACATATCCGTCATGCTTTGTAGATAATAGAATAATGAACTCGAATATTTATGAAAAGAAAAAAAACAGCTAAGAGGTCAATATTATAGAGTAAAAAAACTTAAAGCATTGAAAAATAAAAAAATGTATACATATGTACTTAAAAAAAAAAATATTATATATTTAAATTAAAACAAAAAGATTCATAAATCATGAGCAAATTTTTATTATTTGGAATTAACATGAAAACGCATGAACAATGTAGATGAAAATAATAAAATAAAAATATTTTAAAAACGATTTCTTTTTAGTTAGTTTGAAACCAATAACAAAACAAATAACTTTCTTGTGACAATAAAATTTCTGTAAAACTTTCTCTTTACAAAAGTTTAGAAATAAAAAATCTCAAATAGCAAATTGACTGATATAAGCTATAAAGAAACACATAACTTTTGTGAACTTGTAGTCACCTATGCTCTCATTATTTATAGAGATAGGTCAGTATTTTTTTAGATTTTTTTTATTTTCAATAACTAAGGCTAAAAAAAAAAACACGTAAATGCTTCTTTTCCGTCCTTAAAACTTTTAACATAGATCAAGCTCCTCCGACACAGGTGTTAATATTTCTCAAAGTTGAACAGCCTGTACCACATGGTCAATATAGAACACATCGGCTACGGCTGTTAATTTTAACTAATAGCCAACACTTTTTTGCTCACATCTCACAGCATTGCTTATCTTAAGTTCAAATGAGTCAACTTTAAAGCTCGAGTTAAAGACATTTGGCAAGATTAAATGATAGAGCTTTTTGATAACGGCCTTGACGGAAGCAGTAATGCTTAAATTGCACTTATCTTCAAACCTTCACTGGCTTCTGCAGCTGCTGCTTGTCACCCGCTGGGCACTCAACATAAAATATAAGAAATCGTTTCTAACTGCTCCAAGTATACCAGAATGTTGGTGGCCTGGTAAAGAACACAAAAAACAAAGTCGAACAACAACAAGCTTTGCTGACGTGCTGTGTAGTCATTATTAATGCAAATGGTGTGGGGATAACAATAAAACAACAACAACAACATCATTAGCATCAGCAGCCACGCATTTTTTGTTGCAATGCAAAAAAACGTGTGCCAAAAGGTGAACTCGTCGCTGATATTAAATGCAAACAAAAGCTTTTGTGGCAATAACCAAAAACAACATAAAACTTTCTACCTTGCAAATATTTTGTGGCATATTTCCAGAGAAAGATAGATAGAGAGAGAGAGAGAGAAAGAGAGAGAGAGTGAGGGAGAGAGAAAGAGAAACAGCACTGGAAAAACACGTACTTTTCAAAAATTTACTCAGCTGCGCAGCAATGCAGTTGAGTGCACATCAGTGGAGAGTCAGAGCAAGAGAGCGAAGAGCTTAAAATGCTTAATTGCCACTTAAGTGAGATTTTTCCCATGAAGTAGTCGCAAACTCTACACTAACAAATTGCGAGCATATTCATAATAAATGGGCAAAGCTTTTAGCAGCAGTGCCTGTTGAAAGCTTCTTCTGACTAATAAACTCCCAAATGAGTGCCTATTACATAGCGAGTAGCACGAGTAGCAGCATTAGAAGTGCGACAAGAGAAAAATGCCAACAGACGACGACAACAAGGACGTTCTAGGACCTAATATTTTTAATTACTTTAGAGCTCCTCTCAACGTCGGATGCAAGAAATCATTGAGTGACCTAATGAGAATTAATTGAAAACGTGGCAGCATCCTTAAGAATTTTTGAAGATAATTTAAGCTTCGCTGCGTTATGTGCGTGTGCTTGTTTATGTTATGCTTGCAGGAGCATACAAAAAAAAAAAAAAAAAAAGAAATGTAGTAATAAAAATCATAATTAGTTTTGTATTGAAATTTATGTTTGACTCTTAGGAATAAATTATATTTTACTTCAACCATAATGAGCCAAACGCCCAACTATGGGGATAGGTAAAAAAAAAAAAAAAACAGTGCTGTATATATAAATAGTTTTTACTCGAAAAAAGGACAAAATTTTGTGATTGAATAAGTAAGGGGTCTTATAATTTTATCATAACTTATAAACAATTAATAAAATACGTTCACCCTATAATGTGTGACACATACGGCCCGGCGCATCTTTTAGCAATGTATAAGTTGTTGTTATCCATACCATGCTTTGCTTTCATGCTGTAATCTATAGTAGGTCAAATAGAAATCATTTGCATTCAATGGCAGAGCGACTCATATACTTCACAAATGGTTTTAAGCAATGTCAATTTAAGACAAGTGACTCTGTAACTGCGAATAGCTCATGTTTGTCTCATTCTGAAGATAGACAGCTCTTGAAATATGAAATACTTTTGATTAGGTCAGTGTTATTACTTTACGACAATTCTTGCAAATCTACCACTTTTACCGCCTTCTCTTGAATTTTTTTAAAATTTACCACTTTTCATATCAGACCAAATATAAAGTTTTTTTTTAATGTTTATGTAACAATTAATTGCATCATTGTAAAGAGTTTTTATTCTTAGGCTGAGGTATGCTCAGCCGCTCTAGGGCCCGTCCAAAGGATCTCGCAACCCCTGTGCAAAAACAGTCTCAAGAAACACAATAAATTGTTTTGTGAACCGCAGAATTTGTCACGGTTGGAGTCGGAGGCTAACTCTATCACTAAAACTAAAGGTTTTAGCTCAGAGCACTAACAAAATTTTTTTTTTTTTTATTTTTATTTTTTTTTTTCAATTATTACAAATATTAGGAACACTAAGTTAATAGGAATAAAAATAAATAGTTGGAACAATAAGTTCCTACGGCCAACCATATAATTTTACTGGCGAGTGTAGTGGCAAAGTGCACACGGCGGCCGAGGGCCGATTTAATCAGGCGGCAGAGTGCCGGTGGCAGAAGGCCTTACAATACGGATACTTAAGATAAGGTTGACCAAAGCCGAAAAGCCGAACCTTGAGTTTGGCAGAACCCGAAAAGCCGATGCTTAAATATTCTTTGATGGTGATTAAGTGGCTAGGTCTTACCACCAAGACTGCCTGTCTTATATTATTCCAAAAGTATTTATATTTTTCTTTTGGAATCACCAGAAAGCTATTTACCTTTTACACAGCTGGTTTTGGTCAAAACCACAACTCCATTATGATGATGTATCGCTTACTATTTGTTCATATTTACATATGAACAACATGAGAAGTACACGCATTCACTGGTGGCTCAATGCAACGCGTGGTCGCACTCTTTGCTGTCTTTGCTGGCTGTGAGCGCTAACGTCACTTCTTGCGATCACTTGCGAATATTTTTGAAGTGAATCTTTTATAGCCGCGTATAAAACGCGGGGGTAAAACCAATGTAACGAAATGGTTCTTATGAAAACAACAGCGCAGTAATTCGCCACACTAGTTGCATAGCAACGAAAAAAATTGCTATTTAACATTTAACATTCCACTGAGGATTGAACACAGTACTCTGTGATTCGTAGTTGGCTGCTCTACCCACTGGGCCAAGAAGGACCATTTATTTAATATAAATTAAATATAAATTTTATTAAATATATATATAAATATAATAAAATATAAACTCAATAAATTGAGTTTTAGTTTTTTCAATTATGCCGGAACAGCTGGGAAATATTCTAATGGCATGGTTAGGTCCTAGATTTATATTTGATTCGTGATTGGTGAGCTCAAAACCTCCTAATTTGCTCAGTTTTAACTGTTTAAAAAAGTAGGTATTATATAAATTATTTTACTCATGACGCCATTATAAAGCCACCATTTTGAATTTGTTAATGCTTTGTAATTAACAATCAAAAAGATTTGTAATTAACACTCCTTAAAACCGCTGGTGTACTAAAATTAGACTTAACTAAGCCGTTTTAGCAGAATTTAACTATTTCATGGTCACTATTTTGAAGACGCCATTTTCGATTTATAAATTTTGACTCCAACTTCAAGATAAAGGACCTTAAAATCACATAGGTACCAAATTTTATCTCCATTAAGCCTTTACCGTAGGAGTAAGCTTGCTCATGGCCTCCATATTGAAGTCGCCATTTAGAATTTAAAAATTTTGACTTCAGATTCGTGATCAGCGACCATTTTTGTCTCGATAAGTAGCTGCTATGAATTGATCTTCACACCTCACTGTGCAACGTTGGCATCCCAGCAAGTCCAAGTTGACGACTTTGTCGAAATTCCGACTAATTCGTAACTATTTCCAGCAGTCTTAAAGAAATCGTTACAGTTTCGTTACGCAAATATTGGAACAGTTTCACTTTTTATACGAATTTATATAGAATTTCGTTATGCGACTATTTGTACGACATATTAAAATGCTAACAGAGTAAAATTTTTAATTTTTTGATTAATTGCGCCAATTTCAATATTTATTTTAGATAATTTAAAAAGGTTTTTGGCCAATGCTTGCAAATATTGCCATTTTTGTTTAAAACAAAAATTAAATTTTATCTCCCTGCTAATATTTCCTTTTTTTTTTTAACTGTCTGAATGAAATCGTAACTTTTTCGTTAAGACTTGTTACGAAATCGTTACGATATTTCCTTACGAAGTCGTGTCAACTCCTTCATACGATTTCGTAAATAAATCGGATTCCAATATCGGAAAGATTGCGAAATATTTGTTACGATTTCGTTAAGAATATTTCGAAATCTTTCCAATTTCATTGTGAAATCGTAACGAAAATCATATGAACGGTCTGACACGACTTCGTAACGAAATATAGTAAAGATTTCGTAACGAGTCTTAACGTAAATGTTACGAAAAAGTTACGATTTCGTTCAGACAGTTCGAAAAAAAGGAATTTTTACTCTGTTAGCCTTTTAATATATATCGTACAAAGAGTTGCATAACGAAATTCTAAATAAATTCGCATAAAAAATGGAACGGTTCTGATATTTGCGTAACGAAATTGTAACGATTACTTTTAGACAGTTCGAAATAGTTACGAATTAGTCGGAATTTCGACGAAGTCGTCAACTATGGTTTGCTGGGATAAGAAATTATTTTTATAAATTTTGTGTTTTATGTGTTTTAATATTTTCTGATAGTTTTTTTAATATGAGTAATTTAAATATAATATAATAAAGAAAAAATAATTTACTAAAATAAGGTATATTAAACTTTAAAAAACTTAAATTAGCTGGAACAAATATCAGTTAGTATAACTTACATGAGCGAATATTTAATGAGTAAATCTTGAAATTAATACCCAAGCAAAAAAGTTTGTGATCCTTTATATATCACAACTTGTATCGATAGAGAGAAATTTTCGAGTAGATGTGCACAATATATAATTTTTATTCGAATATATTGTCGTTAATATAGCTAAAATTAAGCAAATGTAAAAATCATTTTTTCCCAATGGGACAGTGAGAAACCAACAACAAAATACATAGCGGCACAGCTCTATTAAACATACACGAACAAGAGTAGAATGCGAGAGAGTCGCAGACACTTGTTGTTGGGTGCTTTACCTAAATGTCTCTCTCAACAAAATAAATTTGCCACCGGTTCAGCGTCGAAAAAAAACTGTTATACTGCAGCTTGCTTCATATAACACATGCAAAGGCATTTATAATTGTTTACTTTGTTCAATTCATCTGTTCAGGCTATGAGTTGGCGTGTTTAGCAAAAAAACAAAAGAAAAACTGATTTTTATGTGGCCGAATTTCGGTCACAGGCAATACTAGGTAGTATCAATTAATATAACGGATTCGAATCACACGCGTTTTTTGATTTCAATAATATACAAGTCGTATAATAATAAAATTAGAATTAAATTAAATTAATTATATTAATTAAAAAAAAAAACAATTAAACAAGTCTGCTTTAAAGAAGCAATTTAAAATACAATAATAATTAAATAAGCCTTTGTAACGTAGGTACCGTTACATATTTTTTCCAAAAAAGTTGTACGTTAGCTACGCTCACGCAGCACCCAACGCCGGTCTCCGTTCTCAAGTTTGAGTAAGAGACCAACATTGTCTTACTCGCGCTAGTAACTTTAGGCACAAACAGTACCCAGCAAGGTGCCGCCCCGACTCTCACTGGGCGCATTCAGCGTAGTCAACTGTTGTGAATTATTATGGTAGCGATACTTTAGTGAGCGGTGTTTTTCTCTGAATGTGTTGTTATTCTAAGCATCAGAAAAGTTGTCAAAGTTTAGAATTTAGAGTCAAAGTTTAACCCTAACTTTCCTTAAAAAAAGAAGAGATTATATTTACCTCATTATTTCACCATTCATTCTCTAACGCTCAGTACATTTCAAGCTTTCAGGTGAGTGAATGCTTTCGCATTGATCAGTCGTGTTTTTATTCAAGGTGTTCTTTGAAAAAAACATAAACTTGCAACTACATTTTTTGAGGTGTACCAGTTAAAGGTTAAAGCACTCAACAGTTGAGTTCAGGTAGCATAGAATTTTTTCGCTCGATTAAATGGCGTCCGCTACCTGATCAGTTTAAGTGAGCGCTCAAATAATTGTACCATTCAGCGAACTTTTACGCAACTGTTGCCAACTGTTGACTACGCTGAATGCGCCCACTGACTGAGGAGTATTACAGTTAGAAAACGTTCACACACACCTCTAACGTACACATCTTCAAAAGTCTTAAATATTCTAGCATCAGCAGTATTTAAATAAAATACTTAAATATTTCTCTGAGCTCAACTTTATTTTCGTCACTGGCAGAGTAAAGAAATTCACACAAGAAAAGAATTGACAAATTTTGTAATAAATCATAATTTCTATACCATTAAAAATTCAAGTGGAGTAAAAACTATTGAATACTACATCAAAAGCTACACTCAGAATCTTTTCAATACATCAAAGTTTCACCAAGTGGTAAAGATAAATAATTTTTGCTTATAAAACCATAGATTTGTCTAACCATCTATACACAAGCTAGCGCTTTTTTGAGTTATACACTCATCTTGCTCTGTGTTATGACGTTTTTCAATGGATGCAGCATGTTTATATTGCACTACAACGTTCGAAATATCGATGCAAATAGAAGCACAAAATATAAAATATGCACTTGAAAAAATCAATGCCAGATACAGTGAAGAATGTTTGAAGGATGGTGGAGCAGCAACCACTCGAGCTGCCGGAAGTCAAGTGCAAAGCAGTTTTACGCAAGGATATCATGATTTGAACACTTTATGTGCTGCGTTTACAATTCTTCGATATCGATTTTGATCTATGTATACGTATATATTTATATTAATGAAACAACTAAAACAATAAATTCGAAAAGATGCTGCTGGCGTGGTGCAAATATTTTTTAAATATTGTGTCGAAACAGCGCAGTATTTGCCCAATAAGCTTCATTCAAGTAGCTTTGCTTTTAGCTTTGAATTTGTAATGGATGTAGTTTTATAAATTTTATTTAAATATACAGCGTACCATATAATGGTAGATTTTAAATAGTTTTGCATTTAATAATGAGCTTAGTGGGATGCTTTGGTCTCAAAGTCTTATTTATTTTTTATTATTAAAATTAAGCACGAAGTCTTATCACATCATCGATATGCTGAAAAAAAGTTGATTTTAGTTAAATGTTTGTTTTTTTTTTCGTCAATACAATTTCTCATGAAAGACTTGTTTATTCGAGCACGCAGAAGCTCAGATGAATCAGATGTACGTATAAAATTACGCATAAGATAATCAAAAAATTTTGAGAAACATTTTAGAATAAACCTCTTTCGCATGTAAGCTCTTATGCAAAATAAGCTTTTTGTAGAAAAGCTCTTATTTTAACTTAAACGAGACGTTTTGACAAAATTTATAAAATAACTAAATAATAAAAATAACAAAATAATAATAAAATAATAAATAAAAATCAAAAATTTTGAGAAACTTTTTAGTATAAAGCTCTTTTGCAAATAAGCTCTTAGGCAAAATAAGCTTTTTGTAGAAAAGCTCTTTTCTTTAATTCACGCGAAACGCTTTGAAAAAATTTACAAAATACCTGTGTATCGGTATATAGGATACTTTATGTATCATATTATTGAGTGAAGGACGCAATTTACATTAAAAGCTTTAATCCCCAAAAAAAATAACTGTTTTTAAATTATAGTTTTACATAAAAGCTTAATTTCAATTTACTTTCAATTCAATTAGAGGTTTTTAGCAAAATTTTAACAAGTAAAAATTAAAAATAGACGTAATGCAGCAAAACTTTCAAGCATATAAAAAAAGCAATGTGGATTTCCTTTATACCTTGAGAATAAACACACTTATGAATTCTTATCTTAGTTTCTTTATTTACAGTATTTACAGTTGGGAGCACTGTGAGGGAGCACTGGCGCGATTGAACTTTCTTCGGCGCGGTAGAAAATCCAACTAACTAATTATGGTAGCATGGCCCAGAGCCCATGCCACCATAATGCATTAAATATGTACTGCAGCGCACAGTACACGGCTGCAGCACATCCCATAGCCAATAAAACAATTACATACTTGTGCGCGTCCATTATACAATATATATCTCAACGTCGGCAGAGACTGTATTTTATATGGCTCCGACTCGTCACCAGCGCTAGTGACGGACGGACAGCCCGCGGTGCATGAAAACGCTGACAACACAAATGCCTGTAAATAAACAAGCGGCGCGGCTAGCTGCTTGTTGGGTAGCTAAGCCAACAAGCAATCTACAAGCGCGACGTATCCGATGACCATAGCTTGTTGTTTATACAAACAACGCTCAACATAAACAAGCCGGTCATATTGCCGTTAATCGTCATAAGCAAGAATTTAGCGACAGTGACTGTGTTCTAAGGCGGCCACGTTTGTTGTTGTACAGCACACAAGTGTACAACAACAACACGCATGCAAAGTCAGTGGCCGAATTACAGCGGATCGCGATAACGTATGCACCGACTCAAGTGCCTGCTGCTCTAAGGGCAGCAACAATGTATCGAGTGGCTAGGAATGTGCTTGGATCACCATTTGCGTGAACATCCCAGCAGCAATGGTTGAAATTGTTTACAGTGTCTGCGACAAAGTGTCGCCAAGGGCTCTAAAAGCTGAAACACGATATTTCCTAATTCTATTCCTTGACGGAGCTGAAGGTACCGCCACAGCAACTTTGAGCAACATGCTAAAAAAGCTATTTAAAAAAAATATCTTTGGAAAAGTTGTCATTGCCAAAAACTTTTTTAAAAAAGCTCTTTTTGCAAAAAAGTATAGAAAATGATTTCAAAATCTTACAAAATAACTACAAAGAAAGCTTTAGTTTATGTAACAAATAATTGACTGGATGTCGTCATTTTTATAAAAAACTTTATTTCTCAAAATAGACATATTAACAAATATTGAAACACCATTACACTTCTATGTTATATTTCGACGTATAAACTTAGTTTAAATTCCCTTTTCAATTAAATTAAAATTTTTTAATTTAGCAAAAATATAGTACAACCATAGAAAAACAGTCAAAATCGTTCAAGTATATAAAAAGCAACTGTTAGCAACATTCCAAAAAAGCTCTTTTTGTAGAAATGCGTTTTTTGTTAAAAGCGCTTTTTGTGAAAACGTACACGTAACTCTTTGAAGAATTTTACAAAATGCCTTTATTTTTATATATTTAATTTATGTAACAAATTATTGAGTGGCTGGCACCATTTTCATAAACAGCTTTATTCCCAAAATATATTGTATAAGCAAGTTTCAAAACAATATTATCTTATTAAACTACATTTTAACTTAAAAGCTTAATTAGATATAATTAGCAGAGTTGGTTGGTAATGCTATACAATGATTGTTTTAACTTGGAAAGAAAATTTTCAATAATTAATTTTTTGAAACGAGATTATTTAAATTAAGAAAGCTCTACCTACGGGCTTTAAGCTCTTTTTATATACCTGTAAAAAAAATTTTATACTTCAAAGCTTTGACATTTTTATAACTTAACTCGAGAAGCTTTTCTAGTTCAGAAATTTTAAGTAAAAGCTCCATTAGATATAAAATTTAATGATCATATGAAAAAACTTTTAATAATTTTTTTTGGGCATGCTAGAGAATGGTTGTTTTAATGCAAGCGCAAGCTTTTTAATATATAATTTGACTGATAGAGCTGATTCTTAATGCAAAGTTGTATTACTTCACAGCATTCCAAAAAACTATTACAACTTTAGAGATTAAAGATCCTTATAACCTATCAGAAAAGCTTTTCTTACTCGAAACTTTTACGTTACATCTTATATTAATATAAAACTAAAAGCTATTCTGATGAAAATTTTTATAGCATTTATCAAAAATACTTGTCACAGCTTATTCTAATGTTAGAAAAAACCTTAGATATATACATAATTTTATTCAAGGGGATGATTTTTTGCGAGAAAACTTGACTACTTTGTAATATATCTACAAAGGTTTACTAAATAAAAGCCGTAAGATCTTTATAACATATTAGAAAAACTTTTCTTGGCCATAGCTTTTACTTAAAAGCTTCTTTAAATAAAAAATGTAAAGCTCTTTTAAAAAAAAACACACAACAGCTTTAGTCGGACACGCTTTTTAGTTATATCTGGTTCTAATGTAGAAAGAAGCTTCTTATAAAATTTAATATCATAAAGCGATATATTTTTAAATCAGAAAGCTGTAAAACCTTAGAGCTTAAAAATACTTATAATAAATTGATAAAAAAACTTAAACTGCTTTAAGGCTTAAAGATTTCTAGAAAAAATTTGAAAAGGCTTTTCTGGCTTGTAACTAACATAAACTGGGTGGGGAAAACTGTAAATATGTAAAAAACTGTGTAGAAATAGATTATCTTACGTAATTAATGCATAATTATATATATGTATGTATAATTATATATATTACATATTTCAGCGCTATAACAGCGCAAATTTAAATAAAAACAAAATCTGATATTATGAATGTCGAAAAAGTGGGTTATAAAAAAAAAGCTTATATTTATAACAGCTTTATTACTATTTATTTTTTTTTTTTTCTAGCACACACAAATAAAAAAGGAAACCACTTAAAAGAAATTTAAATTTTCTGCGTCAAGCTGCTAAGCTGCAATTCATCCATAACAACAGCCGAAGCGGGAAGCTTTTGGCAAGAGGGCGACGACGATGATGATAAGTTTGCAAGGAAATTATATGCACAAGTTAGAGAAAAACAAATACACAAGCGGAACAACAAATAAATAAAAATCAAACAAAGCAAAGGCAAAACTTTCGAGAAAAACTTTAAAGTCAAAAGCTGCTTGTCGCTGACTATAAATGAGTTGAATTGAGCAAAAATAAACGAAGGAATAATGTACGAACGCATAAAAGAAAAAAAAAAGAAACAAACGAATGAACGAATGGGTGGACGAAGTGCAGCACAGTGTCGAATAGTGTTTAAATAAACGCAGTAGTTGAAGTGGCACACAATAAAACACACACATATGGTAAATTACTTGTACACCAAAAAAAAAAAAAACTCCCCCGTAGTGAGATCATACAAGTAAACTTTTGTAAAGAAAAAATGTACTAAGTTGAAGAACTAATGTGTAGTAACAAAAGTGTTTGTAGCAATCTAAAGTATAGCTAAGCAAAGTTCAAAAACAAAAGCTTTAACACTATAAACTTAATACGATGACAAAACTTTCAATATTTACCAAACTTTTGTATAAAGCATATGTATGGCTTATGTAAAATCAAAGTAAGTTTTTCGAATATTTTATTCGATTGCTTGCTTGAACGTAGATGTTATTTCTCAAACAAACAAAGCTGAATAAAGTATGCAGCTGCTGTAGTGCAATGAAAAGCACTTCCATCTTGAAATCATAAGGACATGACTTCGAGAACGGGTTTTGACAAGTTTCTAAACAAGATTTATTTATAATTTAAGATAGTGAAAAATTATGCTTCATAATTCAATATTGCAATTATAAACTGTCAATAATTGAAAAGCGCGGCTTGATAATAAGCCAGATAAAAATGGATAACTTTAAATTTGGCTGCAAAAAAAAATATGCAAGTTACTTGCATATACACTGTCTCAAACAATTGTACGTACACAAGAAGTCTGAACAGTAATTTAAGTACATGGAAAAAAATATTCAATCACATGAAACAAAACTTTTTTTTTATACCCCAACGCGTACTGCGTAAGGGGTATATTAACTTTGTCATTCCGTTTGTAACGCCAATAAGGCGGCGTGACAGGTATAGAAAATTATATATATTTTTGTTCAGCATCACCACCTGAGTCGATTTCTGTGTGTACGTCTGTCCGTCTGTGATCACAATTACAGCCGTAATATTAAAGCTATCGCGATGAAATTCAAAATATAAGCTTCTCTCTGAAAAATGGAGATCAAGTTCGAGACTGAGCCAAATTGGATGAAAACCACGCCTACCTCCCAAACAAAGTCACTTTATTTTAACAGTAAAATCTCTTAAAAACCCACATTAATTTATGAAATGCCTTGAAATTTTACACGTGGACTTTGATCTTCAATATAAATCCTGACTAAGAAATTCAGAAAAATTAGGTACTAACCACACCTACCTCCCAGGCCAAGTGGCTTTATATTAATAGTAAAATCTCTTAAAAATTCGCTTAAAACACACAAACGTCTTCGAAACTTGCACATAGGCTTTGATTTATAAAATAGACAATCACTGTGATATTTGGAAAAATCGGATGAAAACCACGCCTACTTCCAATACAAAGTGGCTTTATTCTAAAGATAGAATTTCTCAAAAATCCAAAAAATTAAAGAAATATCTTAAAATTTTGCACATAAGCTTTAATATATAACATGAAACATCTCTATGATATTTGGCAAAATCGGAAGAAAACCACGCCTAGCTTCCACACTAAAAGACGTCATCAATAGAGAAAAACTTTCGTAAATATATAAAACTGGATGACATCGTGTCTGTATGTACACAAACTCCGCCCACATCTTTTATCCAACCATATATTCATATATTCTTCAGTATAATACGAAGTCCTTAGACTATAAAAGTGGGTGTGGCATATTACTTTTAATCGAACTTCTGTTGTACCGTGTGTCTGACTTAAACCAAATTTTGCACACCAAGTAATCCTTGGTAATTTGAGCAATCTTAAGTTTATAAAACTGGGCGGTACTAGACAGGAGGCGTGGCACTTTATTTTTAAACTAGCTCCATATACACCGTTTGTCCGATTTAAACCAAATTTCTTACATATATACTTAAGCATAATGAGAAGGTTTAAACCTACAAAAGTGGGTGGGATTGCTCAAGGGGCGTGTCAATTTAATTCTAATCGAACTCACTCTACTCCGTTTGCCCGACTTATACCAAATTTCGCACACATCTTATTTGGCATAAGGATCAGTCTGTAGTTTATAAAAGTGGGCGGTACTAGGCAGGGGGAGTGACACTTTATTTTTAATCTATTTCTATTCAAACCGTTTCTCCGATTTCAACCAAATTGCACACATATGTTCTTTAGTTTAACGAGAAGTTTTAAGCCTGCAAAAGTGGGTGGAATTGGACAAGGGGCGTGTCAATTTAATTCTAATCAAAATCCTTTTACAACTCTTTTCTGGCTTCAACCAAGTTTTGCAAATATGTTCTTTGAAATAATGAGTTATTAGTCTAAAAATTAAAAATTAGACAGGGGCGTGCCACTTTAATTTAAATCGAAGTCTTTCTATACCGTTTGTCCGACTTCTTCCAATTTCTTTCCATATTCTTTGGAATAATAAAAAGTCATGGGTCTTGAAAATTGGACGAAATGAACTGGAGGCGTGGCACTTTAATTTTGAACAAAATTATTTAATATCGTTGGCACGTATTTGCACATACCAAGAAAATTTTGCACATATATTCTTGAGCATAATGGGCAGTCTAAAAATTACTTTATGTGGCAGCTAAGGGTAAAATTTGCGTATGACACAAATATTTTTGCAGATTATACGTAAACATTTTATAGATGGCTAAAGACTTTGAATATACTTCAATACGGAGGGGGGGGGGGGGGGTATTTTGGCTTTGGTACCCAGTCCAAGTTTCATTCCTTACTAGTTCTCTTTATAAAGGAAAAGGGAATTCATATTTTTAAAAAAACAGTAGTTTTATTTCATGTTATTCAATATTTTTCTTCATACACTCAAATTACTGTTCAAACTTCATGTGAACGGAGAACTGTTTGAGACAGTGTATCTGTAAGAATATCACTTCACTATAGGAACAAACTAACTTGGTTTAAAAAACAACTAATTAAAAAACTAATTTAAAATAAACTAGTATATGAACTACTTTGAATTATTTTAAGGCGGCATCCACTTCAATTCTAAATAAACTTTTTTATTTCATATTTTACGATGCCTTATGCATTCACGTAATGAATTTATGTATATTTTTTTTTCAAAACAGTCAAATAAATTATCTCTTTGATGTAAAGAAATTTAAAATTTTTATGCTTTTAAATTCATCTTCAGTAAGTGGAATATGAACTAGTTTTCAATTTATTTATTTTAAAGTAGTTAAAAAATAATTTAAATTTAACTAGTTTAACAAGTAGTTGGAAATATATGCAGACGAAAGTCAATAGCGGACATCACCATACAAAATATGTTAGTTCGTTCTATGGAAAAAAGTCAGAATTTCAACTAGTTGTGGTTAACAAAAAACTACTTTTTCAACTACTTTTAAATTAGTTGATATTCCTGCAGGGTTATTCTTCAGCTACATTATATAAGATGTATTAACCAAGAACTTAACGGGCACGGAAAGCGCTTAAAGGCAGTGCATAGGCTCACATAAGTTTATGTTTAATTTTTTTTTTCTCAGTGTATATATATGTAATTGTATGTGGCACACATCTGCTAACTAGTGTTCGTCCTGCTTTATACTTATTTGTCTAACATTGTTTTCAGTTTGCTTCATATATTTATTTTATTTCTTTTTTCAAGCTCTGTAGATGTTTTGTATTTTTTACTTAAAATTTTGCATATGTGTACGTGCTAATTATAACATACATTGGCGTACTTGTATGTGTGTGTAGAATAGTTTCTTAAAACTGCTGAAGTAGTTTTTCTACTTCTTTTGTTTCTTCTTGTACATTTTCTGCATCTTCTCTTGTTCAACTTTTCGCTTGCTTACACTTTATCTTGTTTTTACTTTTTAAGCTTATAGCAGCCACAGGCGGCGCGACTTGCGAACTTAAGCTACCAGAAGTGCAACAAAAAAAAAAAAAAAAAAAAAAAAAAAACAAAAATAAAGACAAACAAACATATAATATACGCACACACCCAAACAACTACAACATAAACATTAAGTCAGCCCACACTAAGTAAACCAACAGTTTGTTGTTTGTCGTTCCGGAACAAAACAGGATATTCGCGCAGCAACAACAATAAAAGAAAAAATTTTCCTATCTATTTGAACTTTGAGCAAACAAGGAAAAAAAAACTTTTTGAGTTTTATTTTTTTTTTTTTTGTCGCTACAATTCTTATTTTGTGCTGTCAATTGCTGTTGTTGTTGTAATTGTTGTAACCTTCTATTATAGCTGTTGCCCTTTTGCTGTTGTTGTTGCTGCTAGAATTTATTGCTGCAGTGTTTAAGGCTTGCACGATAGTGTGTGTCACACATTTGCATGCATTTCTATGCCTGCTTGATTCGCCAAAGTCCTGCCACATTCATTTAAAGCATCGCATGTTAGTTGAATGAATAGCTTTCTTGAAATACTAGCCAGACAAATTGTTCATGCAAAGTTTATTTATTTATTCAGTTAAACATAGTGTTCACATGTAAGACTAGTCTTTTGAATGCAGTAAGAATAACAAGCATAATAACAACGAGTTGATGTGAGAAATTTGATTGTGAAGCATACTGTTTTCTTTTATTAGTTCTTAAAAGCTCATCAAAGTTTAAGTGAGTGTTCAAAGGAAACTTAATACTTAACTTGTAGCAAAATTAATTTAAGAAAATAAATACTCAAGAATATTTTTTATTTTACAACTTCAAATTTAGATAAAATTTCAAAATAAAAATTCACGCAATTTTAAAGCTTAAAGATTATTGCAGTATTAGATTTCCTGAGAAATAAACTGAACTCAAAAATATGCTGTACTAACAAGCTAAGATCAAATTAAAAACGCCTTTTTCAATACATATAAACGTGCTTAGAATGCATCGAAAACTTTTTGACATTTATTACAAGAGCAGCTGATTTAAAGGTCAATGAAATCAATGGTTGGAAATAGTAAGAAATTGAATTAAAAGTAAAAAAATCTAACTAACCATTTCAGCCCTTTATAGAACTTTAAGCAAGCTTGTTTGATAAATTTCATTACGCATGCTATAAAATAACAAAAATTATCAAAAATAGAAGCTGCTGATTTTATGCCAACCCATAACGGCTAATATTCATGCTCTCAAAAAGCTACACATAGCATTATTTACCTTCTAAGATTTGCCATTTTTGTCAGAAAAGTGGCGACCGATGAGAAAAACTATTCTCTATTGCAAACAATTTCTATATCAAATAGGAATCATATCAAAAGTTTCAACTGTTTGTAAAATTGGCATAGAACTGTTCACGCACGATAAAAGCATTGTGAGAGCACGTGGCGTATGAGTAACATTTAATTGAATTCATATTATTAAATAGCTACATCAGGCCATAGCCAAGGAGGAGTGGGGAGGATTTGGGGTTCAAAATTTCTCCCATAAGGTCCAGAAAGTATGAAAAAATAATATAAATGAGACTTTTAAAATCAATACATTATATATTTTAATTTAAGAAAAATTTTGAGTGTTAAAAATTTACTTGAAGAAGTAAATTTTCAAAACAAATTTAAAAAAATTTAGAAATGAAAAATTGATTAAGCCCGTATGATACTACATTTTTTTTGTCCAATTTTAAAATCTGAAAACAAGTGGCGCGTGGGCAGGACAGACATATTTTGTAAGAAAAGGATAAACGTTGTTACTTTTTTATATCTGGTGTTTTTCAGAGCAGCTGCATTTAATAAATTAATATTAGCTACACACATCACTTCCAATGCAGCAAACATTTCTCTTAAATAGTTTTGTTTACTCTAAAAATGTCAAATTAATTATTAACAGCACAGTAAATATTTGATTGAAACTTAACGAAGCACGAATTGAAAGAAACGGCAAAAAAAAAATGCAAAAAAAATACAGTCCGTCCTACAAATTTTTCTCCAATTCGTACTATATGCGTACTCACTCACACCAATTGAATTCATGTATTCGTACTATTTGAACTGCTCTAGTTTTCATTTTCAATGACAAAAATTGAGCAAAAAACATGAAGTATCATACAGGTTTTAGCCAAAATAAAATTGAACTATGCTTATAAAGGCCACAATCATTACATTTAAATTGACTATATAAAAAATTTATATTTGTAAGTAACATTTTCGATTATGGCTTTCAATGCTCAAAAAGTTTCTGATATCCGAAAAAAATATATAAGAAATTTTATCACGAATGAATACATCTATCTATATATATAAAAATGAATGTATGTATGTGGGTATGTGGGTATGTGGGTATGTGGGTATGTGGATATGTGTGTATATCACGTATAGACTCCAAAACCACCGAACCAAACTCTATGAAATTTTGAGGGATACTGAAGCATCATTCGGGAAGTGTTCCTGTGAAGTTTGGGGATGATTGGGCAAGGGGGCGTGGTACCTCCCATACAACCCAAATTGGCTCTATCGCCCACAAACCAAAAAAATTGCTATATATCAGACGGTTTTAATCATATAAAACTTAAATTTGGTAATTTTGTTCAGATGGTTACTTTCGGTGACTGTAAAAGAAATGGGCGTGGTCACACTATATTTACGCCCACTTTTCAGCAATTATTTTAATTCCTAAAATGTTCAAGTTTTGATAGTGAATCTTGATATGCAGGTGATATGCATACAAGTGGCAGTCACTATGTAAATATAAACGTTGTCACGCCCACTTTTACCGCCCACAAATAAGTAAAAATGCTTTATATCAGACGGCTCTTGCCATAGAAGGCTATGATTTGATAATTTAGTTTATATGATTACTCTCGGCCAATATACAAAAAATGGGCGTGGCCGAACTATATCTACGCCCACTTTATCGGAATCATGCTTATTCCTGAGTTGTACACGTTTTGATAGTGAATCTTAGTATGCAGGTGCTATGGATCCAAGGGGCAGTCACTATGTAAATATAAACGTTGTCACGCCCACTTTTACCTTCCACAAATCAGTAAAAATGCTTTATATCAGACGGATTTTGCCGTAGAAGACTACGATTTGGTAATTTAGATCGTATGGTTACTGTCGGCCAATGTATAAAAAATGGGCATGGCCGCACTATATCTACGCCCACTTTATC
The DNA here is from genome assembly GCA_914767935.1 of Coremacera marginata. NCBI lineage: Eukaryota > Metazoa > Arthropoda > Insecta > Diptera > Sciomyzidae > Coremacera > Coremacera marginata. The sequence goes on along the minus strand of OU612043.1, from coordinate 29,585,232 downwards.
GAAAGCATGCTTATTCCTGAGTTGTACAAGTTTTCATAGCCAATCTTGGTATGCAGGTGCTATGGGTGCAACTGGCAGTCACTATGTAAATAAAAATGTTGTCACGCCCCCTTTTACCGCCCACAAATCAGTAAAAATGGTTTATATCAGACGGCTCTTGCCGTAGATGACTAAGATTTGGTAATTTAGTTCATATGGTTACTGTCGGTCAATGTATAAAAAACGGGCATGGCCGCACTATATCTACGCCCACTTTAGCCTGCATAGCCAATCTTCGTATGCAGGTGCTATGGGTGCAAGTGGCTGTCACTTTGTAAATATAAACGTTGTCACGCCCACTTTTACCGCCCACAAATCAGTAAAAATGCTTTATATCAGACGGTTTTTGCCGTAGAAGACTAAGATTTGGTAATTTAGTTCATATGGTCACTATCGGCAACTGTTTAAAAATGGGCGTAGTCGCACCATATCTACGCCCACTTTTTCGAAATCATGCTTATTCCTGAGTTGCACACGTTTGATAGTAACACTTGATATGCAGGTCCTCTAAGTGACAGTCAATATATATATATAAAATTTGCCACGCCCACTTGTACCACCCACAAAAAAAACAAAACGAAATGGCCAATTTCAGTCCTTGAAAGTACTTTGACCGAGCTTCTTATGATCAATTGTGTTGTGAGTGTTGTGGAATGTTTGAACACAATTGATCGACAACTGGACCTACATGTTTTATGCCGACTTCGAACGGCTTACGTTCTCAAGAAGCTTTTCATGGCAGTTTTTATTCTCTGAGGTTTGCCATTGCCTGCAGAGAGGTGACGGCCGAACAGAAAAATTAGTTCAATCGAAAAACTTTCAGTGTCAGGTGGGATTCGGACCAGGGTTCCCTCACGTATGGGCCACACACTCTACCCGCTACGCCACAGCCGCCACTTGGTTTCTTTTTACCCACAAATTAATAGAACTTCTATAAATCAGACGATTCTCATCGTTAAATACTAAAATTTGGTTATTAAGTTCATACGCTTACTCTCGACAGCTTTGCAAAAATTGTGCATGGTAGCACATATTATCACTATATCTGTGCCCACTTTTCAGAAATAATTTTATTTTATTTATTTATTTACTTATGTATTAATGTACTATAGTTCATTACAATTTAAAAATTATAACTAAGTTAGCTGCCTGGGCTATCGGTTAGAAATAATTTTAATTCCTGAGATGTGAACGTTTTGATAGACAAACTTGGTATGTAGGTGCTATGGGTCAAATTGGCGTTCACTTTATATATAAATGTTGCCACGCCTACTTTCAATGCCCACAAATCCATAAAAAGGATATATATCAGACTTTTTTTACAGTAAAAGACTAAAACTTGGTAGATTAGTTCATATGGTTACTGCCAGAACCCTTAAAAAAGGGGCGTGTCACACTTTATTTAAGACGACTTTTCAAAAATCATTGTAATTTCTGAGCTGTACGCGTTTTGATAGTGGAACTTGGTATATAGGTGCAATGGGACCAAGTGGCGGTCACTTTATATATAAATGTTGCCATACCTACTTTTTCTGCTCATCTATCTATCTGTAAAAAATGTTTGTATGTATACTAAGGCTCCTCACAAAAAAAAGGTGTTCGGGTCGGTTCCTCAAAATAATGCTTTATGTTATGATGATTCCCCAAATATTTCGACTGTAGCGATAGTCATCCGTGAGCTGGAATGGTTTGAAATAAAAAAAAAAAAAAACAAAAAGGAAATAGCCATTTCAGACTTTAACCGAGCTTCTTATGCGTGCGTGTTGTGAAATGTTTGAACACAAATGATCGAGAACTGGATCTACAAGGCTTATGCCGACTCCGAACGATTTATGTTCTCAAGAAGCTTTTCATGCCAGTTTTTACTCTCTAAAGTTTGCCATTGTCTGCATAGAGATGGCGGCCGAACAGAAAAATTATTTCAATTGAAAAAACTTTCTGTGTCAGATAGAATTCGAACCTGGGTTCTATGGTATACAAGCCTCGCACGTCAACCAGTATGCCACGGAATGGTTTCAAACATTCTGTAAAAATCGAGTTTTTTATAAAAATATTTACTGGTGCGGTAGTTAAAAATAACAAACGGTCAGAAATAATAGTAATTAAAAAGTGCTTCCAATCTGCACTAATAAATTTTAAATTTTTACTCTACTCTATAAATTTTAATTTTTTAACTTTTTTTTTTGTATTATTTTCACTAAAATGCAAATTAAATTTTTTTTTTTGTTTTGCCATTTTACTTTTAGTCAAATAAATTATCTATGGATGATAAAATAAAGTGTAAAGTGAATTGCTAAATTGAATGAAATTACAAAAAAATGTACACATTTTTTACATTGTACAATTTATTTGACTAAAATTAGTTTAGGAAAAGATTCGTTTGAATTTTAGTGAAAATAATATGAAAAAAGTTAAAACAATCCAAAAAATCCGCATTATCTTTGGTCCAACGGAAAAAATATAAGATTTTTTGATGCAAAATTTTTTCCATTACTCTTATTTCTGACCGTTTGTTTTTTTCTAACTGCCATACCAGCCAATATTTTTAGTCGAAATATTTTGGGGATCATCATAACATAAGCCATGGATTATTTTGAAGAACGAGACTGAACAAATTTTTTTCTAAAGAGCGTGAGGCGACCCAATGTATATACGTATGTGGGTATATGTGTATATCACGTAAAGGCTTCGAAACCGCTAAGCCAATTTTTATACCAAAGCGTTGAGAGGGTTCCTGTGAAGTCTGTTGCCGATCGTAAATACACCTAAAATTTTCGATTTCGAACAGTTTTGTAATTATAGGACGCAAAGCCTCGGAATTCAGTATTCGACCTCAATTTACACATGCCGTGTCACAGGTAACATTTTATGGGTGTTGGACGAGGGGCGTGGTACTTTTTCCGCACCCAAAATTTTCGGTATAGCTTTCGAAACAAGTCACACATTAATAAAACCCGGTAAGAACTTACTATAAAAGCATGGCTTCACTAAAGCTACGCCCTCTTTTAGGGGATAAGCGCTGAGCGCAGCGAAGCGCGCCGGGTATAAGCTAGTTATTTATAAAAGTCTGGGTACTTTTGGTCAGTAAAATACGAAATATTTTAAAAAAATTATTAAATTCATAAACATTTCACAAAAAATCCAGTAAATGAAAACAAACACAAGCCTGAGCTTTTTTTTATATATGCCACGATATCAAGCTGAAGCAATGTTTCTCTGATATGAGAATGCAATGGTGCATATTTCAATGGTTATATTTGCAATGCTGCATAGTAATCACAAATTGACTAACTGTGATCGTTTTAAAACTCTTAACGTTTCTCAACGTTTCGACAATGTTAAGAAATTAGGGCTTTGCGTTAACTGCCTTTCAAGGAGCCATCGCCTTTCAAATTGTCTATCTTCGCATCGCTGTACGGTGTGCTCGCTCCAACATCATGCCGAATATTCTTCATCAGATTCCGTGGCCACACGCTCTTCGTGGCAGCAAGTGCCAGCAGTGTTATCATCGTCGCCGTCTGCTTCGAGAGAATGAGCCGTTCATTCGCATATGGACACTTCTTCAGTTGATAGTGTCATTCTCGCTACGGCTATGGTTTTAATTCGTGATGCTTCTGGTTGCTACAAATTGGGCCGTGCGCTGTTAGACTCCTGTTCTCAGGTAAATTTAGGAGGAATTTTCTCATAAATTGCAGCTACCAAGAGACAAGCAGAATGTCTCCATCCAAAGTATTGGAACTTCAATTACAAATATAAAATACAAGACTTCAACTACGATAAAATCTCGTGTTAATGGTTTTGAACTTTCGCTAGCATTTTGTGTGGCGTCACACATTGCATATCAACCAGAAGCTGAAATCGATGTCTTAACTGATGAATTTTTCTACAAATCTAAGCGCATCGATCTTCTCTTAGGCACAGAGAGCTTCTTCAGCATTCTTTCTGTCGGTCAAATTAGGCTTGGAGCAAATCTACCTCTTTTACAGAAAACAACGCTTGTTTGGGTGGTCTCAGGCAGATACCAGATACCCCAAACTTCACATACATCAACATTTATGCTCGCAAGTTATGAATTATTGAACGAAAAACTTGAACGCTTTTGGACGATCGAAGAAGTGTCAGCAGCTGCGGAGGTGAGGACTCGTGAGCAACAATGTTGTGAGCTTGTGTTCACCGTACCAGTCTCAAGAACCACCGAAGGTAGGGTAGTTGTTAAATTGCCCTTCAAAGATTATCCGACTTGCCTTGGTAAATCCTACACTAAAGCTATGCAACGATTTGTCGCACAAGAGCATCGTTTATCGCGCTTACCTGACCTCAAAGCACAATACGTCGCTTTCATGGAAGAGTACAAAAATTTGGGTCATATGAGTATGGTGAGCAATCCAAATCTTACTGAACCTCATTATTACATCCCCCACCATTGCGTCTTGAAGCCAACCAGCACTTTGACTAAATTGAGGGTTGTCTTTGACGCGTCGTGCCGTACCACTTCACAACAATCTCTTAATGATATTCAAATGGTTGGCCCAACTCTTCACCAACTCAGGAATTGGCTACTGCTTTGAAATCACTGCCAGAGCGTTCTGCACCAGATGACATCGGCCATCTCGAAAAATTGGGTCGTGTAAGCGGCATTAAGCAACATTTTTGGAAACAATGAGTCCACGACTATATAAATGAGCTATAAATGCGCACAAAATGGACAAAGAACCAGCCTAATCTTGAGAGTGGCGCGATGGTGATTATCCATGAAGACAACGTCCCTCCACAGCGCTGGCAACTAGGCCATGTCGTCAATTGCATTCTTGGAAATGATGCTCGTGTCAGAGTCGTTGATGTTCGCACTAACAGAGGAGTCATTTGGCGCCCCGTTCGTAAGCTCGCCATTGTACCTGCTTGAAAGTTGGTCCTTTCAACGGGTCCGGGATGTTGGGTCACCAAATAAAGACCACCCCAATGCATAGACAGTTTTTGCATTTTCTTTTGTATCATTTAAATTCACTCTCTCATTACTATGTTACTCTCATTACTTGTTTGACTTATTGAATATCTCTATCTGACTCTATTGAAAAACTTTAAATAAATTTTAGTCTTTTGAGTGACTTTTAACTTGAAGCATCGTGTTAATTTTTTTACTAGCGTAAGGTTAAACCTTTTCGTTTAAATTTTCTTGCGGTCAAAAAAACCTTTTGACCTTACAGATCAAGTTCGAAAATGAGCCCAATCGAATGAAAACCACGCCTACCTCCCATACACAGTGGCTTTATTTTTATATTAAAATTTTTTAAAAACCACAAAAATTAAAGAAATGCCTTCAAATTTTCCACATAAGCTTTGATCTTCGACATATAAAAAGATCGGATGAAAACCAGCTTTATATTAACCGTAAAATCTCTTAAAAAGCTGCTCAAATTGATATTTAATGTAAGCCATCACTATGATATTTGGCAAAATCGGATGAAAACCATGCCTACCTCCCATACAAATTGCCTTTTTTTTCAACGTAAAATCTCTTAAAAATCCACAAAAAAAAAAAAGGAATGTCTTGAAATTTCGCAAATGAGCTTTGATATATAATATGAAGCATCTCTTTGATATTTGGCAAAATCGGATGAAAACCACGCCTACCTCAAGCTTTGAATCAAGCTAAATGAGCTTTGATATATAATATGAACCATCTCTATGATATTTGGCAAAATCGGTTGAAAACCACCCACAGCGTTTATCCAACCCACGCCAAATTTTGCACATATATTCTATATACACATATAGTGCAATGTGAAGACTTTAGACTTGAAATGTGGGCGTGGCATTTTATTTTTAAACTTGCTCCATCTACACCGTTTGTCCGATTCTAACCAAATTTCTTACATATTATTCTTTAGTATAATGAGAAGTTTTAAGCCTACAAAAGTGGGTGGGATTGGACAGAGGGCGTGCCAATTTAACTCTAGTCGAGCTCCCTCTACACCGTTTATCCGACTTAAACCAAATCTTGCACACATATTCTTTAGAATGTGTGAAAGACATGGGACTCCTTCTACACCGTTTTTTTGATTTCAACCAAATTTCGCAAATATATGCTTTGGAATAATTAGCAGTGATTCGTCTTAAATAACTGGGCGGAATTAGACCAGGGGTGCCACTTTAATTTAAATCGAACTTCTTCTATAGAATTTGTCCAACTTCTTCCAAAGTTTCTATATTCTTTGGAATAATGAGCAGTCAGTAGTATCGAAAATTGGGTGAAATTGAACGGGGCGTGGCACTTTAATTTTAAACGAAATTAATTTACACCGTCGGTATGAATTTGCACATACCAACCAAACTTTGCACATATATTCTTAAGCATAATGAGCTGTCTACAAATTACTCAATGTGGCAGCTAAGGGTAAAATAAAATGAAGCTAATGACACAAATATTTTTGTAGATATTACATAAACATTTAATACACTGCTAAAGACTTCGAATATACTTCAACACTTGCCGCGGGGGGGTATTTTAGCTTCAGTACCCCCTGCCGAAGCTCCATTCCTTACTAGTTTTTTTTTTCACTTCAATTTAATTTTTTGCCCTGCACCCTTTTTCAAAATTTCGTTATATTTATATCTGAATATTCGTATTGATTTCAATAATTTTTAAATTCTCATTCATTAATTTATTACGGTTTTATATGTTAATATACAACTGTATTCGCCTCTAGTTCCTAATGAACTGCAGAATCAGTTTGAAATCTTTTCATCATGTTTATTTGTGTAATAAAAGTACTTTGTATATATTCATATTTTGTAATTATAAGAATGTAATGTAACGTTAATGAAATAATAATAATAAAAATAATAATAATAATAATAAATAAAAAGGACTCAAAAAAGCAGCGGTTGTTCTTTTGTTTTTCTTGTTATTTCCCTTGTACGAAATGGTTTTTTTAGATTTATAAGCATGAGATTATTAAACATTCAATAAATGATTGAATTAAATGAACTTGAAAAAATAAATCATTGTCTTTGAAAATGCTTATTTCGTAAAAGGGAATATCGTATCTCGTGTGGGAACACAAAGCAAAAAATTGGGCGATTTTTCATTATATTTTTTTTTTTTTATTTTTTTGGTCAATTTTCGTTTTTGGTTTTGGGTCATTTTTCTAAAACTTGTAGGATTTTTTTCGTTTTCTTGGGTGAAATTTTGTTTTTTCATTTTGGGCGATTTTTCATTAATTTTTGCGTAATTTTTCATTTGGTTGATTTTTAATTTTTTTTTTTTTTTTTTTTTTTTTGCTTAAGAGGACTTAACACACCTCTAATCATAGTGTCGGACATATACCGCAAAATGCTGTTATATTGTACACTATTGTACTGTGTTATCTCTAAAATGGTCTTTTAGTGTTTTTTTTATTCGCATACACTTTGAAGTTATAAACGTTGGACTTGTAACACCTTTTTTAGGCGGTCTTCTCATTCAAAACCCGTTTTTTGGACCCTTTTTAAAAAAATTCTTATTTGAAAACGCAAAGAATAATTGAAAACTTTTTTTATTTATTGTATTACAAAAGGTTCAAAGTAAATAAAAAAATTCCTTTTGCCTCGATACGTGGGCTGTTCAAAAAGTAATGAGACTTCAAAGTTGGTGGTGAAAAAAAAAGGTGTCGTCACGGCGGCCACGATTCCGGGTCTCCGGAGCGTCTGAAATGAAAAAAAAAAAACGGGGTTATAATCACTATAGATGTTATTCTCGGGTGAACTTCAAGCTTAATTTGGTGATTTTTTTTTACAAAATGGCGGCCATTCAAAAAAAAAATTTCAATTTCGGGTTTTTTTTTTTGTAGTTTAGTGTAAAAAAAAATAGTAAAAATTTTTTAAAATTATGGTCGAGGTTCACCCGAGAATGGTGACAATTCTGCGTCGATTCCATTTTGTTTCATGAAAATCGGTTCAGTTGAACTGGAGATATCATGGCCGCCAGTTCGAAAAACGTGGGTTCGAGATAAACGCGTTTAAAGTTTGAAGTAATTTTTTTGGGAAAAAAAAAAAAAAAATCAAAAATGTTTAAATGCAGTTTTAAAGAGCTGACAATTTTTACTTACAAATATTAGTCGGCGATGCCAGCTCCATACAGGCCACCTTCCTCTTTTTCGTAGAAACTGCTTTCTGCTGTCCTCTCTGCTCTGCGAGCCGTTCTGCCAGCTATTGATGATGGCGCAGCTCGAGTCTCTGAGCGGTTCAATCTGTCTTCATTGCGAGATAGTGCGTATTCGTATGCGTTTTTGCCAATCGCAATACCCATCAAACCCATAATTTTAAGTATGGGTATAAAACCGTCGTTGAAGAGGCACGTTGCAATGAAATTGGCCACTTCGATGGTGCGTTCGCCTGAGTTGATGTGTTTGGGCGAAAGTGACCAAAGAACAGAATTGTAGGACTCATTGGAATTCTGAGTTTCAGATCCAAGGCATCTTTCAAGCAAATTATCTGCCGACAGCGCTTCGTAAGCTGGTTTTATTACCTCCATCACCTTCTTGTCCATCAGACCTTGCTTCACAAAAAAGGCTGTATCTTCTAAAGTATTTCGAATTTCTAAAAATCCTTTTAGGGGCATATTCACAACTACCCAAGCTATAAACAAATGCAAAAAAAAAGTTGAAAAAAAAAAGTTGCTCAATGAGAAGACCCCCTTAAAGCTCTGTTTCTAAAACATATTCGCTTAATATGAACACAATTTCATTTAATTTTAACACATATTTCTCTCAGTGTATTTAATAGATAATATATACATAATATAAGCGGAAGTAAATGGGTACGCTCTAGGGACGTATATTGATTTAGTTCAACTGACTTTTTTAAATGAAAGCAATTTTGTGAGGAAAAAATAGAACTGAAAAATTAAAGTTATTTTATGAGCTCTATAATAAAACATGAAAAATAAAATAATTTTAAATATTTCATGAGTGAATGAAACAAGAACCACTTTGGTAAACTTGAAATCCATCTCCATTTGCAATTTAAAACTCCTAAAAATCCTTTCAATTTTAAAAATAGCATGTTATTTTCGATCCAAGCCATAAACCTTTTATTAACCTAACATAACCTAACTATTCATTAAGATATTAATTTTAATGTGTCTTTTCATCACTTAAACTAATTGGGGCAAAAACTTTGCCGTTGTTCGAAGACGACGCACTCGATTATATTTTATAACTATTATTATAACTTTAATAGTAATTTTTTGTTTAAAATTCAACTGGAGTGTAATTTCACTGCAAGTTTCATTGTAAATTTTCAATGTTTAAAATTATATACAAACTTTAGTAAAATTAAGCAACATATGTTGAATTTTGCTGCAATATTAATATTAAACTATTTTTTCATCATTTATTTCATTGCCAATAGACATATGTATGTGTGTTGAATTTTCATCATCAATTGTATAATTGCATCATATTCTCATTCAAGTTTGGTTATGAGCAAGTAAGCAGCTTGTTATTCAGTCCGGTATCCGCTTCTCTATCTCCAATTACAAAAATTGTGTTATTATTATTAATTACAATAAATATTTTTTGCCTTGCAATGTACTCAATATTTATATTGGCATGTGTGCGAAAATGTGTGCTGTATCTTCTAAAGTATTTCGAATTTCTAAAAATCCTTTTAGGGGCATATTCACAACTACCCAAGCTATAAATAAATGCAAAAAAAAAAGTTGAAAAAAAAAAGTTGCTCAATGAGAAGACCCCCTTAAGTGAATTTTAATTAACTTCAAAAATTTTCAAATTTTAATAAATTGCAAATCTCCAAGGCACAGTTTTGCTTTTTAATTTTTATAAAATTCATCAAAAAAGCACAGACAAATTGCTCAATTCAATCAAATGCTAGAGGCATCAATGAAAAATATTATTTTTTTTTTTTTTTAAACTGTGCAAATTAAATCTGCAATTATCTCGAAAATGGATTCGTCACTTTCAAATTGTTGCAATTTTTTAAACTAAAGTGTCCAAATACATAAGAAAAAGTTATCAAAGCTCTTGAAGACGAAACACCAACCATTGGGCAACTTTTCTTGGAACAACAGAAAGAAAAAATTCCCAAAAATTGTTAAGGGGAACAAGCCCAAAATGTATTGAGCATTATTTTTTTTTATTTTTTTCCATTTCAAAAAAATTTGTCTACAGTTTCTAAATCAAAATAATAATTTCTTTATTAAAAATCAATGTCCTACTTTTGTTAAAATCGCAAAATAATTTTAATGAGAAAACAGACAAAAAGCTTAAGGAAAACTAAAGTGAAAGTAGAAATGCGAGATGAAAAAAAAAATAAAAATAAAAGAAAACCACTACAACAAAAAAAAAAAAAAACTCAGGATAGAAAACAATAACTTATAATTTAGTCTTGAATATACAGCAGGACTTTATTGCAAACTTTTTGACATCTAAAGAAGGCAGCAGCAGAAGTTTTGCTGTAACTATAAATGTGTGTGAGGTTGTTCTTGTAAAAATCTTCATCATTGTTGTTGTTGTTGTTGCAGTTGTTGTAGCTGCCGGACAGTTTTTGCTATAGTTCTTTTCACTTAAGTTTTAGTAAAAAGTTGAAAAACACAGCAAGTGAAAGGGGCAGCACAAACTGCTACACAAACACGCACACACATACATACAACTACACGCACGAATACATACATTTATACAAACTTACATTAGATGTCTAATCTTTCGTTTAGTAAAAATTTCAATTTTTCAATATGACTCTCAAGCGGATGCTGCCGGACGAACGCTGGTAGAGACTGGTAAGAGACTCGCTTGAGCATTATCTGGTCAGTGGCGTAACTTGTGTTGACAGAGGAAAAGGGTTGGGTGGGCATTAAATTGCAACTTTTTTTTTTTGCTTTGTTTTAAGTTTTATTTCTTTTAAAACTTTTACAACTATATTTAAGAGGTATAGAGTGAGGAAGAGATGAAAAGAGACAGGGAGTAAAATTATATTTTTACAAACTTAGGCGATAACTTGTCGTTGTAGCTGTTTTTAGATGTATTGTTGTAGTTGTTGTTGCTATAACTTAAGTTTTTTGTATAATGAAGCTGGCAGCAACTATTTTGTGTGGGTTGTGTGAGTGTCAATCTGTGTGTGTGTATGTGTGCTAGTTATAAGTTGTATATTTAATGGGTGTCATAATTTGACGCTTTTTATTTTAAATATTTAGTAAAGCTAGCTATGTGTACATTTTTATTTCTGCAGTTATTTTATGGTTTCCATTTTTTCAATTAATCAAAATTTTAACATTAGCAGCATTTTTCGTTGGAGTTGGTTAAATTCGGAAATTTTTAAATACTTTTAAACAAAAATGCTTCATATGTTTGACACTTAGCTTTCAATAACAGAAATGTTTAAGTAAATCAAATAAAAAATGTATCTTTTAGAACAATTTGTTGTACAAAATAATTTTTGGAGGTCATATTAACTATAATGAATATAATTTTTGTGTGTTTTATGCCACAATGGTTGGGTATGTGTCTATTAGGCCGGGTCGATTTGTGGGGAGGCAAAAAAGTCGCCCATTGCTATGTGAAAATCGTATTCTAGCGATCAAAATAAGAAACTTTGCCGAAGGAACCATACCTCTAAAACGAATTCTGATGTCCCCCAATTTGGGTCGAACTTTTGGGTAGGGGCAAATTTTGAAAAATCCCACTTTGACCCATTTAGAGTGCTCCAATCGAGTCCAAATGTATGACCGACCCCCCTTACTATGGGGGCGCGACCCACCCATGTCAGTGGCACACCCCCTGGAACCCCCCTGGGGGTTCCCCATACAAACATTTCAAAAAATCGCCAGTTTTGGCACTTTACATGAAAAAATCAGCGAAATGCCTATGTTTTTTTATTTTTGGAGTTTTTTTTTCTCTTTAGAAATTTATTCAACCCTTTTAAAAAATGAAGGTATCACTGTGACACAATTGCAGATCCTAAAATTGCTTGTGTGCGTTTTTAAGCCACCACAAGACACAGCAGGTAGAATTGAAATTACCATTTCATTCTTATTACCTCGTCTCGTAGACCATATATAACGCAACAGTTTTTGTGAATGCATTCAGTCGTTGTGAAGAACTCAAAGTGTGAAGTGCTAATTTCAGATAAAAAAATATTTAAAAAAAAAATAATAAGTGAAGTTGACCATTCCAAATCAAAAAGTTTACAATGAATCCACCATCCTCTACTGTTTTCCGTACCATCCGCCCGATGCTATTGTTTTTGGTGTGTCTACTGATTTGACTGATCTTAATTTACCAATCCATCTGGATATCTTGAGATATTATTTTTACTTAAGCGAACGTGCTAAAACAGAACAAAAAAAGTTTTCCCATAAATCATTCACTATTCAAGTACAAGATAAGTTGAATGGAATTTGGGAAAAACTTGGTATGGAAATAATGCTGAAAAAAAGTGTATTTAATAAATTGAATAAATTGCTTGACAAGTATCAAGAGCAAATCAAGAGAAGAAACAAAAACCCAACAATTTACAGAGTATGTAAAATCTCTGGAAACAATTTTTTACATTGGAACATGTAAATGCGATTTGAAGGCAGCTCCATGTGCATGCGGCTGGGTTCCCGAACGCCTCAAAGAGTTCATGCACGATCAGAGAAGACTTACAATGGATGCAGTTGTGATGGAAACTGAAGAGCAAGGAGCAACGTCTATGTCATCAATGCCAACATACCAAGATACCGATGATTCAACATACGCACCGCCACCGGTAAAAGAAGATATGGATAGAAGCACAAGTTCACAATACACAGAGAGATACGATTGTTTTAACTTTGCCTTGGTATGTGACAGATTTGGTGTGCCTGATAGAATAGCATCGGCATTGGGAACCGCTCTTTTCCAAGATTTTAAAATGAAAGATAAGCATGGCAAACCTCTCATCATGGATAAATCGAAAGATCTCAGAGAAAAAGAGAAATGCAGACAAGAAGTGGTTCGCAAACGGTTAGATCATACCAATCTGTTAGCGTTTTCATTCGATGGCAGAAAAGATGATACTTTAACGACAGCTAAAGTTGATCTTGTTATTTTGAGAGAACCCAATTCTGAATTGATTGGTTACGTAAGACTGGAACATGAAACCGCTGAATACAAAACAACCAAATTAAATGATTTTTTCAACGATAAAAATATACCACTGGATGCATTAATTGGAATATGCACTGACGGTGAGCCAACAAACACTGGCCCACACGGTGGAATTATACGACGATTCGAATTGCTGTTAAAAAGACCATTGCATTGGTTCGTTTGCCTTTTACACTTCAACGAACTTCCGTTTCGGCATTTGTTTGAAGCTTTGGATAAATCAACCAGCACTGGACCAAGATCGGCAACCGGAAAACTGAGCCGTCGAATCGAAACTTGTGAAACTCTTCCGGTAAGTTATTGCTATCACTCATATATTATAATTGTCAACCATTTTTAATTATTTTATTATTATATATTTTCAGGTGGTGGACGGCTTCCAGAAAATTGAGTTGCAAAATATGCCCCCGCTCCAGAAAAAAATTGAATTTTCCACCGATTCGAAGTACTTATACGACATGGCCCATGCAATTTCTAGCGGCGTGGTTTCGGTGGATCTGGCTAACATCAAACCAGGGAAAATTGTACATTCTCGGTGGCTCACCAAGGCCGCTAGATTATTACGATTATATGTGACAACGGAAAATCCAGATGCAAATTTAAGAATTCTGGTTGAATTTATAATTAAGTGTTATGTGCCAATGTACTTCAATATCAAGTATTACAGCTCTGTCGTGTACGGCAGTGCATTATTTTTCAACTTCATTAGTTGGTCACGATTTCTAGAACCTCGTTTACGCAAAATTGTCAATCAAGTAATTACAGATAGTTCATATTATGCACATTCGGAAAATATCTTGTTATCAATGTTGTTTGATGATAGCAAAGAAAAGCGCGACTGTGCTATCAACATAATTCTACGCTATCGAACAGATGTTGACGACCCAACGCAACTTAGAGCTTATAAAAAACCAGATATAAAGTTTAATTGCACAAGTTACACGGAAATGATTAATATAAATAACGTATTTGAACCACCATTCACGCGAAGCATTCCGTACGCTGCATTGAAAGAATATTTAAATCAAGATGATCCACCGTTTAATGATCCAAAAATTGCATCACACATACAAGGAACGGAACGACATGTTCAATTGCTAGCTAGCGTTTTCAAACGGGTTATACCGGAAAATGTAGAGGCTGTTATGGTGACGACATTAGAGATCCGTGCGAAATCGCCCCGACTTGAAAGTAAAAAAGACTTCAAACAATAATTGTTTTAGTTTCTTTTCTATAACTAACTTAAATTAATTCAATTACATATGTTCTGACTAAATAAATTTCAAAAGAGAAAAAATAGATATTATTATAAATAAATAATAAATACTATTATAAGTAAATAAATAAAAATAGAGAAAAACATAGCCATTTCGCTGATTTTTTCATGTAAAGTGCCAAAACTGGTGATTTTTTGAAATGTTTGTATGGGGAACCCCACAGGGGGATTCCAGGGGGTGTGCCACTGGCATGGGTGGGTCAAGCCTCCAAGTTAGTGGGGGTCGGTCATACATTTGGACTCGATTGGAGCACTCTAAATGGGTCAAAGTGGGATTTTTCAAAATTTGCCCCTACCCAAAAGTTCGACCCAAATTGGGGGACATCAGAATTCGTTTAAGAGGTATGGTTCCTTCGGCAAAGTTTCTTATTTTGATCGCTAGAATACGATTTTCACAGAGCATTGAGCGATTTTTAAAGCGACCCGCCCTTGTGTCTATGTAAGCAAAACACTAACTTCTTTGGCAAAAGGGCCCTTAGAAGAACCAAAACAGCATCGTGGAATTTACACAGATCGAAAAAAATATGCAGAATTATTTTTAAAAGATTCTCTATTTACAAAAAAAAATCATTATCTTTTTTCTGAATAGGGTAGATATATCAAAAATGACTCGATAGACAAAAAATAATTTTTTATCATGATGAAACCAATTTATTTATCGTGTTTCAAAAAGAGCCACCATATCAAAAAAAACTAGTAAGAAATGGAGCTTCGGCAGGGTTGCGGAGCTAAAATATCCCCCCGCGGCCGTATTGAAGTATATTCGAAGTCTTTAGCCTTCTACAAAATGTTTATGTATAATCTACAAAAGTATTTGTCTCATACGCCTTATTTTATTTTACCTACCTTAAATAGCTGCCACAAAGAGTAATTTGTAGACTGCTCATTATGCTAAGGAATAAACGCAGAAGATAAAATTATTATTTTTGGAGACTTCAACCGTCCCAAAATAACTTTTGTGCACGATGATTATGACAATCATCTCCTTCCAATTAACCTGTCCAATGTGGTCGACTTCGACTTATTAAGTACTTTTTATAGTAATGATTGTCAGCAAGTAGCTCCAGTTCCAAACAGTGTTTGCATTGCTGACTTCAAAATAGCAACAGCACAAAAATGTGTGCTTTGCTTACATATTTTTCAGCAAAATAGAAAACTTCGTTTGCAAATACTTACTCAACAAGGCGTAAGCAACAATGAAAAAGCAGAGCAAAAATACGAAAAACAAATAAAATATTATTTTACTTCGGCTAACTGCGCAGAAGATTGTGCTTACGAAGTTAGCCGAATGAATTGTTTCAAATTGAATTTCAGCAACTTACAGCAATTAGCTGTTGTTTTCGTTTCCTTTGCTTTGACTTGACTTTTTTGTCGTTCTAGTTCAGTGATGCGCAATTGATGGTTTCCCATAGCCCGCGGGCGTCGTGAAATTTTGTGTTTTTGCACACGAAGTAGCAATCGGCTCGCTGCGATCGTACACTGCGTAAACTTTTGTTTCTCTGCTGTGTTTTGATTTTATGCTTAGTTTGCTTTTGGCGTTCAAGCGAGGAGGGTGTATTGCTCGCTGCTTTTTTTATATGTATGCTTTCTATGATTCAATATGTTTAATGAGGATTGGTACTTAAAATTTCTTGTTTCAGAAAATTTTTTATTGCGAAGCCCAATGTATGGTATGCTATGGTGATATACATATGAAGGAATATAATCTTAGAAGGCATTATCTTTCTTGCCATCCTGAATTTCATTCAATGGGGGAAGAAGTCAGGAAACATTTTGTTCAATTATTAAAAGATTCATTTATTGAAAAAATGTTTTCTGACTTCTTTGGCAATGATGTGAATGAGTGGGATGTAGCTGACGGTAGCACAAATAATAAGGATGATAGCGCTGATGATGATTTGGCCATTGATTTTCAATGAATGTGATACAAAAACAATTGGTTAAAGCTTCATATGTAGTAAGTCTAGGTCTGGCACAGCAATGCAGACCATATGAAGACGGCATTTTTTTTAAAGATCTTAATAAACTTGTATTTGAATGCTTTGGTAAGAAGGGAAGAGAAGTCATAAATGTTTTGGAAAAAGTTCCATTGCACAAATCGACAATTGCACGTCGCACTGAAGCAATAAGTTATCATATTTTTGATTTAATGAAAACGCGAATGTCTGAATGCAAATATTATTCTATATGCCTTGATGACACCACTGATATAAAAGGTTTTAGTAGGTTAATGGTCTGTATTAGAACTGTAAATGAAATGTTTGAATTCAAAGAAGACGTCTTTAGGCTCATTGGACTACATGGAAATGTTACTGGAAATGTAATATATGAAGCTATAAGAACAAGTGTATTGCCCCAAGAATGTATTCCAAAACTGGCTTCAGTGTGCACCGACGGAGCTATTGTGATGTTGGGTAAAAAAACAGGTTTTGTTGGTTTTTTACATAGCAATGGCATAAATATAACAACATTTCATTGTATAATTCACCAATTTACATAAACGCTTAAATCGCTTAGCTCCTTTCCTGCAATGAAAACCTCCATAGCAATTATAAATAAAATCAAAGGAGGCCACAATGCTCTTAGCCATAGGAAGTTTTGTGAATTTTTGAAAGAAATTGACGCACATCATGTACATCTATTGCTCCACACTGAGGTAAGATGGCTGAGTCGGGGCAATTGTTCAAAAAGGCTTTTTGAACTTAAACATGAGGTTTTGGAATTTCTGAAACGAGATTTATCTGTAGAAAGTAAGAACTTAGTGAGTTCCTTACAAAATCCTCAGAATCAATTAGATTTGGCTTTCTTAACAGATATAACTGAAATTGTTAATCATTTGAATACGACGTTGCAAGGAAAAAATAGGTGCATATTTGATCATATGTCAGCTGTAAAAACTTTTTATAAAAGATTGCTGATCCTTCAAGAAAATATAATGAATAATAATTTTGCAAATTTGATAAGAACCAACAATTTGTTCATTTCAAACCAAATAAATTTTAATACTGAACCATATTTAAAAATAATATCAACTTTAATTTCCGAATATGATAAAAGATTTCAGGATTTTTCCAAAATTGAGAGCCTTGTATAGTTGCGCGATAACCCAATAAACTGTAATATACAAAAACAACCCATATTTTTAAGAAATGAATTAGAAAAAATGCAAAATGATGTTATGCTTCCACTTGAAAACGGTTCTCAGTTTTGGAAATCAATACCGTATGACAAATATCCTGCTCTTACAAATGAAATTTTAAAACTGTATTCTATGTTTGGCAGTTCATATTTATGTGAAGTTGGCTTTTCCTTGATGAAAGTAATTCAAACAAAACAAAGAAATCTATTGACTGACGACCATTTAGAAGATTTGCATTGCATCAAGTGTTTTAACGATAAAATAAATTTAGATGAACTCACTTAAAAAAATATAAAAAATTAAAAAAAAAAAATAAAAAAATTAATAAAAAATTAAAAAAAAAGTTATACACATTTTGCAATGAATGCATATTTTTATATTTTAATTTTTTTGCATATATCTCCGTCTTCTTATTTTTTTTTTTTTTATTGCATATTTTTGATTGAAACTGATCTGTTTGTCAATAATTTTGCTCAACTTTTATGTTACTTTTTTTTTATTTTATTTGTTTTAATTAATATTATGGTTTTTTAAATGAATTGTTTTTCCTTTTTTGTTAAATTACGCATTTTAATTTTATATTGTAGTCAAATAAGTTCAAAAAAAAAAAAATATTAAATAAAAAATAAAAAAAATTAAAAAATTTATAATATATAAAACTTAAAAAATAATAAAAAAAATAATAAAATAAGCGAGAAACAAAAGCAAAAATAAAGAAATAAACGGTTTGTGAATGACCAACATTCGGCAATGTTTCTTTGCTTTACCAATTTTTCGTTTCAGTGTAAAGCTTTGCATTCGGAAAGCTCTTGTTGTTGTTGTTGTTGTTGTTTGAACCGTGCGTTGCGCAACTCTGCTCTAGTTCTTGTAGTTGAAAATCGAAAATGCTTGCTGCTTCAGTCAGTGAGTTTTTATAAGCTTTTATTTAAATTGCTTCGTTCGTTCGTATGTATGTATGCACGTCCGTCAAAATTTGCAAACCATTTTTCGAAAACTTGTTGGTAACTGATTAAGCTGAAATTTAGCAAACATATGTAAGTTGACAATGAAATAATAGTGGTATTCGCTCTTTTGTGTATTTATCAATACACTAGTGTACTTCTGTCAAAAAATTACACTAAATGCACATGCAACAACAAATACCATAGCTTTTGAAGTTACACTTTATGTGTTTCTTTACACATTCATCATTCATATTCATCAAAAGATGATTGTAATGTAGTTGTATGTGTTAATTGTATCATTTTGACATTACTTGGCAGCATTCTTGGTACCATTTCTTGTCCTTTGTTCGCCATAATTTTTCGCGCTAGCTCGTCACATCATATCGTTTTCTAATTAGAACTGTTTAAAATCCATCTGTAATGGAATCTGTAATGGAAAATGTTAAAATAATGAAAAAACGTTCAATTGCCACTAGTGTAGCCAATAGTAGATACACTGCTGCGGAAGAAGTCACTCACTCTTTCCCTTGTATTTATCGTTACAATTACAATCAGTACATCTAATACACGAAAGAGCGAATACCACTAATATGATAACATTGTTTTTTTTACCGCCCTTTTACTGCTCACAAATCAATAAAAATGCTGTATCACCAAAACTACTAAGCCGATTTTGCTGAAATTTTGTCAGTTTATTTCCTTTAAGTAGATGATGGTTAAGGAAAAATGTTGCCACACCTCCTTTTACCGACCATAAATAAATAAAATTGATATATCTCCATAACTACTACGCCCAATTCACTGAAATTAAGGCAGTATATTTCCTTAAAGAAGGTGATTTAGAAAAAAATTTGGCCCTCCCCCTTTCACCGTTCACAAATCAATTAAAATACTATATCTACAAAACTACTGTTCCGATTGAGCTAAAATTTTGTCCGTAAATTTATCTCAAGTACGCGATGATTTATTAAAATATAACTGCCTACAAGTGACATTTGTAGTGACATAAAATTATACAAAAAATTTTAAAATATAAATTAAACGCGTTTGTATTTCTGCAAAACAAAATTTAAAACAAGCGTGTTTAAATTTTATTTGTATAACTCATTTCATATTCTCATTCTCTTAAAAAGACAATTTTTTTTTTTTTTAATTTTCTGTTATTATTTCTTTTTTATAACAAAAAACACGTCGCTATCTGAGATTGAATTAAAAAATTATGCTGAGATCAAGCTGAGAAAAAACATTTGATTGTTTGAAAATATTTTTTAATTGACAACTTACAAAATTAAAAGGTTAGATGAAATAAAAACTAATTTATTATATAAATAAATAAAATATTTCAATATTTTAAGCCGTAATAAAACAAACAATCTTCATCGAATGGACTTTACATTTAGTATTCGAGGGGTCCCAGGGGTCGCTGATCACGTATCTGACGTCAAAAAAACGAAAAAATTAAAAAAATTACAACGAAAAAATGGTGGTTTTCAGATATTTGTTTTCAATATAAAAATGTTTGTTTTAAAGTTTATTTTTAATTTAAATGTTTTTAAACTGAAAATGTTTACTTTATTTAAAAGTATATTTAAAAACATAGGTTTGAAAACAAAAGCTTTTGTTTTAGATTTTTCTTTACAAACATTTGAGTTAAACTCAAATGAAATTGTTTAAGGCGGTCTTCTCATTCAAAACCCGTTTTTTGGACCCTTTTTAAAAAAATTCTTATTTGAAAACGCAAAGAATAATTGAAAACTTTTTTTATTTATTGTATTACAAAAGGTTCAAAAAGTAATGAGACTTCAAAGTTGGTGGTGAAAAAAAAAGGTGTCGTCACGGCGGCCACGATTCCGGGTCTCCGGAGCGTCTGAAATGAAAAAAAAAACGGGGTTATAATCACTATAGATGTTATTCTCGGGTGAACTTCAAGCTTAATTTTGTGATTTTTTTTTACAAAATGGCGGCCATTCAAAAAAAAAATTTCAATTTCGGGTTTTTTTTTTTGTAGTTTAGTGTAAAAAAAAATAGTACAAAATTTTTTAAAATTATAGTCGAGGTTCACCCGAGAATGGTGACAATTCTGCGTCGATTACATTTTGTTTCATGAAAATCGGTTCAGTTGAACTGGAGATATCATGGCCGCCAGTTCGAAAAACGTGGGTTCGAGATAAACGCGTTTAAAGTTTGAAGTAATTTTTTTGGGAAAAAAAAAAAAAAATCAAAAATGTTTAAATGCAGTTTTAAAGAGCTGACAATTTTTACTTACAAATATTAGTCGGCGATGCCAGCTCCATACAGGCCACCTTCCTCTTTTTCGTAGAAACTGCTTTCTGCTGCCCTCTCTGCTCTGCGAGCCGTTCTGCCAGCTTTTGATGATGCCGCAGCTCGAGTCTCTGATCGGTTCAATCTGTCTTCATTGCGAGATAGTGCGTATTCGTATGCGTTTTTGCCAATCGCAATACCCATCAAACCCATAATTTTAAGTATGGGTATAAAACCGTCGTTGAAGAGGCACGTTGCAATGAAATTGGCCACTTCGATGGTGCGTGCGCCTGAGTTGATGTGTTTGGGCGAAAGTGACCAAAGAACAGAATTGTAGGACTCATTGGAATTCTGAGTTTCAGATCCAAGGCATCTTTCAAGCAAATTATCTGCCGACAGCGCTTCGTAAGCTGGTTTTATTAGCTCCATCACCTTCTTGTCCATCAGACCTTGCTTCACAAAAAAGGCTGTATCTTCTAAAGTATTTCGAATTTCTATAAATCCTTTTAGGGGCATATTCACAACTATAAATAAATGCAAAGCTATAAATAAATGCAAAAAAAAAGTTGAAAAAAAAAGTTGCTCAATGAGAAGACCCCCTTAAAGCTCTATTTCTAAAACATATTCGCTTAATATGAACACAATTTCATTTAATTTTAACACATATTTCCCTCAGTGTATTTAATAGATAATATATACATAATATAAGCGGAAGTAAACGGGTACGCTCTAGGGACGTATATTGATTTAGTTCAACTGACTTTTTTAAATGAAAGCAATTTTGTGAGGAAAAAATAGAACTGAAAAATTAAAGTTATTTTATGAGCTCTATAATAAAACATGAAAAATAAAATAATTTTAAATATTTCATGAGTGAATGAAACAAGGACCACTTTGGTAAACTTGAAATCCATCTCCATTTGCAATTTAAAACTCCTAAAAATCCTTTCAATTTTAAAAATAGCATGTTATATTCGATCCAAGCCATAAACCTTTTATTAACCTAACATAACCTAACTCTTCATTAAGATATTAATTTTAATGTGTCTTTTCATCACTTAAACTAGTTGAGGCAAAAACTTTGCCGTTGTTCGAAGACGACGCACTCGATTAAGAAATTGTTAATTTTTCGAAGTATTTGTTTTTAATAGTATATTTCTATATTCATAATTAGCTTTTTTTTAATTTATTTTATTCTTTATTTGAATAGATTCTTTTAAATTTTTTTTTACTGCTCCTGGTTTCTGTAAGTAAACTGCTCTAAGTAACTAAAGAGTTATTTAACTAACTATTACTACTCGTATTACATCATTTTAGCCGCAAAAAATTGTTCAGTTAAAAAATTTTTAAAAAAAAAAAACAACCGACTACAAAATCACTACAAAGTAAAAAATAATTTTAAAAATACTTTTCCTTTTAACATTTTAAAAAAAAAAGTAAAAAACTTTAAAAAAAAAAAAAAAAAAAAAAAAAAATAAACCTGAGAAACCGACGAACTTGAGAACCTACTCCTTTTTGAAGTCGGTTAAAAATGCTTTAAAATTGGGCAACCTATTTCTGAAATCTCATCCTGTCACCATTCAGCAAATACAACAACGAACGAACCAACAACATTCGTTGAATTTGTATCAAAATAAAAAATGAGTATCAACAAAAAACATGAAAAAAACAACAATCGTTGCTTACATCACTCTTGTATTTCAGTTGTTGTAGAGCTGTTTCTCTTCAGAACAAACGCAACATCGATAAAAAACTGAATGACTGAAGCAGCAAGCACAGTAACAATTTTCAAATTCTGCATTAACTTCTTTCGTCTGCAAAAACTAGAGCGACAAAAAACTTAAGTCAAAGCAAAGAAAACGAAAGCAACAGCTAGTTGCTGGCAGTTGCTGAAATTCGTTTCGAAGCATTTCATTCGGCTAACTTCGTAAGCACAACTTTCTGCGCAGTTATCTGAAGCACAATGATCTTTTATTTCTTTTTTGCATTTGCTTCTTACTTTCGCTGATTCCGTTTTCGTAGTCATAGCAAAGCAATCACATATACATTGAAAATAGTCAAGCAATTTCAAACACTGGTTCAACTAGTGAGTTATGTCCCTGTAGGAAAATCAACTAATTTAAAAGTAGTTGATAAAGTAGATTTTTGTCAACCACAACTAGTTGAAATTCTGACTTTTTTCCATAGAACGAACAAACTTATTTTGTATGGTGATGTCCGCTAAATAAGTCAATTGACTTTCGTCTGCATATATTTTCAAATTCTTGTTAAATTAGCTAAATTTAAATTATTTTTTAATTACTTTAAAATAACCAATTGCCTGATGGCCTAAAGTTAATAATATTTGATGAAATAACATGGTTAAATACAGTGAAAACTCCAATAAACGGACTCTCATATAAGCGGACATTTCCTATAAGCGGACACATTCTTGGGAACGAACAATTTTTGGTTGTGGCCACGACATTCCCACAAGCGGACATCTCTCATATGCGGACAGAAAGTAGGTTACCATCGGTGTCCGCTTATGGGAGCTTTCACTGTATATATAAACTTGTAATCCAATAAAAATTTGCAATTAATACATATCAAAATCAGAGTAGTTGCCGCCTTAATATAATTCAAAGTAGTTTATCAATCACTTGTTTTTAAGTAGTATTTCAATTACTTCATGTATAATGCAATAAAAACTATTTAGAATTGAAGTGAATGCCGCCTTAATATAATTCAAAGTAGTTCATATACTGGTTTATTTTAAATTAGTTTTTTAATTAGTTGTTTTTAAAAACCAGTTAGTTTGTTCCTATAGGGGTACTAACAACATAACTTTTATACAGTCATTCAATAATTCTATTGTATACGATTTCCTAAATGCCGATTACAATAACATTAAAAATGATTTAAACTGTTTGGACTGAAACCATGCAATATCTGCACTAGAATTGGACGATGCTGTATCGTCTTTCTATCAAAAAGTCTTTTCTGTATTTGATACTCATGTTCCAAACATAAAGAAAAAAAAGTAAATTATCGGAACTGTGGATTGATTCAAATCTTAAAAATTTGAATAATCAAAGAAATAAACTTTACAGAGTCATTAAAAATGTCGTCACTGTAAGTGACGAGGTAAAGGTTAAATACGAAGAGCTGTCTAAGGAGTCCTCCATTAAGTTCGAAGAGGCTTATAGGCTTTATACCAATTTAATTGGAGAAAGGATTATTGAAGACCCGAAAAAATTCTTCGATTTTGTAAATGTAAAGCTCAAATCGACCGGATACCCAAATTTCGTGTCACAGGAAATTTGTAATCTCTTTTCGGATCATTTTAATTAAGTCTTTTGTTCAACTACTTCCTAAAATCAACCTACATTTGCCAGTATAGCTAGTAGACCGTCATTGGTTTGTGAAATTAATATAACACGGAGTGACATAACCAATTCCATTAAAGAATGAGATTCAAATAAATCTCCAGGTCCAGACCTTATACCAACAATTTCACTAGTTCAATATTTAAACCTATTAATTACGCCGTTACATATGATTTTTAACAAATCCTTGCATACAGGTATACTCCCAACTTCTTGGAAATCTTGTCATTTTAACAAGAGACCAGTTAAAAATGATAGGGGTATTGCAATATTGTTAGCTACTCCAAAGCTATTTTAAAAAAATTATATATTCCAAGCTCACGAGCGTAACTAATCCGCGTTTAAACGAGCAGCAGCATGGTTTTCGTAAATGATGATCAACAACCACAAATCTTACAATCATAGCATCAGATATTCTTACTAAAATGGATGCAGTTTATTTAGATTTTAGTAAAGCCTATGAACGTGTTGATTACGAAATCCTAGCTAAGAAACTAGAAAAATTTGGTATATCAGGTACTGTGCTGAAATAGCTCAAGTCTTATCTCTATGAAAAATCCCAATATGAAAAATTTCAGGGTACTCTGTCTAAAAATATTATTGTCTTGTCGGGTGTGCCTCTAGGTAGCCATCTTGGCCCACTTCTCTTCAACATACTTATTGCAGACATATCTGAAGTTTTGCATGATGTCCCCCATCTCTTATATGCAGATGACTTAAAATGATACTATACCATTAGATCAGAAGTGGATTCAGTATTCTTAAAGAATAAGCTTTTGTCTCTGGAACAGTGGTGTAGTCAAAATAAACTTTCTTTAAATATAAACAAGTGCTACGTTATAAGTTTTGCCCGTAAAAACGTAATAACATATAGCAGATACATGCTAAATAAGGTCAAACTTAAAGGGGTCAACCACATAGCAGATCTTGGAATAATTCTTGAAAGTAAGATGCGCTTTAACCTTCACTACGATCATATCATATCCAGGGCAAACAAAATGCTTGGATTCATAAAAAGACGTGCAAAAGAATTCAAAAACCTTTGGGTAACTAAAACCTTATACTGCACATTAAAGCGAGAAATCTTAGAATACTGTTGCATAATTTGGAACCCAGCTTTTGAAGTGCATAGTGAAAGGCTAGAATCTATTCAATGAGAATTCTTGCTTTTTGCATTGAGATACCTATACGATCCTCGTGACCATACAAATTTACCACCATACGAGAGTAGACTGAAAATCCTCAATTTAATGGCGCTGTCATCAAGGAGAATATTACTTTGCTCATGCTTTACATTTAATGTTATTACTGATAACATCGGTAGCGAATACATCTCGAGCAAGGGGTAAAATAATTTCGTTTAAAATTAAAATGCCACGCCCCGTTCAATTCGAAAGAAATTTCTAGACTGCAGACTGCTAATTATTCCAAAAAATAGGGAAAATTTGGTAAAGTCGGACAAAGGCCATAGAAGGAGTTTGATTTAAATTTAAATAGCACGCCCCTGTCTAGTTTCGCACAATTTTTTAGACTGCTCACTGCTCATTATTTCAAAGAATATATCTGCAAAATTTTGTTTGAAATTAGAAAAACGATGTAGAAGGAGTTCAATTAGAATTAAAATTCACACGCCCTTGTCTAATTCCATCCACTTTTGTAAGCTTATAACTTCTCATTATACTAGAGAATAAATGTGCGAAATTTGGTTGAAGTCGAAGAAACGGTGTCGATGGAAATAAATTAAAAATAAAGTGCCACGCCCGCTGGCTAGTACCGCCCACTTTTATAAACTACAAACTGATCCTTATGCCAAATAATATGTGTGCAAAATTTGGTTAAAGGCGCACAAACGGTGTAGAGGGAGTTCGATTAGATTTAAATTGACACGCCCCTTTAAGCCTACTTTTGTAGGCTTAAAACTTCTCATTATGCTCAGGAATATATGCAAGAAATTTGTTTGAAATCGAACAAACGGAGTAGATTGAGCTAGTTTAAAAATAAAGTGCCACGCCCCCTATATAGTAACGTCCAATTTTATGAACTTAGATTGCACAAATTACCAACAATAATATGTGCAAAATTTTGTTGATGTCTGACACACGGTGTTGAATAAGTTCAATTAAAAGTAAGATGCCACGCCCACTTTCCAAGTTTAAGGACTTCACATTACACCATATGTGTATATAGAATATTTGTGCAAAATTTGGTATGTGTTGGATAAACGATGTGGGTGAAAAACGAAAGTTTGTCTATTTTAATGACATCAAAATTTGTATGGGAGGTAGGCGTGGCTTTGATTCGATTTTGCCAAATATCATAGAGATAGTTCATACTAATTACCGAAGCTCATGTGCAAAATTTCAAAACATTTCTTTAATTTTTGTGGATTTTTAAGCGATTTTACGTTTTAAATAAATCAAATTTGTATGGGAGGTAGGCGTGGTTTTCATCCGATTGTGTCAACTACCATAGTAATGCTCGACATTAAATATCAAAGCCTATGTGGAAAATTTCAAGACCTTTTTTTAATTTGAGCAGTTTTTAAGAAATTTTACGGTTACTATAAAGGTATGGGAGGTTGGAGGGGTGGTTTTCAACCGATTTTTTCAAATTTCAAAGTCAGGATTTATGTTGAAGATCAAAGCTTACGTGCAAAAACACAAAACTATAAAAATTAAGGCACTCTGTATGGGAGGTAGGCGTGGTTTTCAACCGATTTTTTTAAAATGTCATTGTCAGAATTTATATTGAAGATCAAAGCTTAAGTGCAAAATTTTAAGATATTTCTTTAATTATTGTCGATTTTTAAGAGATTTTACTATAAAAATTAAGGCACTCTGTATGGGAGGTAGGCGTGGTATTCATCCAATTTGGCTCATTTTCAAACTTGATCTTCATTTTTTTGAAAAGATGAGATGATTATATTTTGAATTTCATTGCGATAGCTTTAAAATTACGGCTGTAATCGTGTCGACAGACAGACAGACGGACAGACGGACAGACAAACAGGCACACGGAAATCGACTCAGGAGGTGATGCTAATCAAATATATATATACTTTTCTATGCCTGCCACGCCTCCTTATTGGTGGTACAAACTAAATGACAAAGTTAATATACCCCTTACGTTGGGGCATAAAAATTCAAAGTACAGAATTTGGCATGCAAAAGCGTTCCATGTGGCTCTTTTATATTTTATAACAATACAAACGTTTATATTTTTGTTATCAAAACGTCCATACATGGCTTACTTTTCTTTCGCTTCTACTTTTAGAATATCTGAAATATTTAATAAGTTGAACTGTATTAGCTATTGTAAAAAATATTATAAAAAATTAAAATAAAAAATTTATGAAATAAAAACTAAATTAACTCTGATAGCATAAATTATGTTCATAGTGCAATGTTCATAGATACTTTTTTAAGTTGCTGTATTGAGACATCCTTTAAAAACCTTTCAAGTGTTTTTTTTTTTTTATAAATTTTGCACATTTTTTTTTTTTTATTTCCTAAATGCCAACATAGCGCACATTGAAAACATTATTTTTTTTTGTTTCGTTTTTAAATTGTTTTAGTCACCATTAAGCAGCCCTGCACAACAATAACAACAACAACAACAACTAAAAGCTGAGCCTTTATGGCAGATTACGTGCGCACAATAGAACGAAGGCAATCAAATAAAATAAAATAACAACAAAAAAAATAATATGTATGAAAAAACAATTTTTATATAAATTCCAAAAAGGACGCAAAAGCAAATGAAGCCAATTTTAAATTCATTTCATTTAAGGACTCGTCTTTGTCTTATGTCGTCCGTTATTCGTCAATGTTTCTTTCGACAGGCTTTTGATGTTGTTGCTGTGAAAGATGCGTTCCAGTCAAGGGAAATAAGATAAAATATACAAAAAAAAAAAAAAGGGTTGCCTTTGGCAAGTTCTGGATTTGGCAAAAAGACGCAAAGACAGTTCAGAACGTTGATATGATGTCCCAAAGTGTGAAAACTGACCATTTATTTTATTTTCATTTTGATTGCTATTTTCAAAATTATTAGGCAAGGACGCTGGCAAAGAGGATTGCATGGTTTGTAATAAGGTGGCAGTGCTTGCTTGGCTGGGCACTGCTGAGCGGAAATATTGTAATCAAAATGTCAAGAAATGTGAAAGGGTGGACGGGGGGGGTGGAGGGGGAGAAATTAAGAAGATTAACATAAAATCTAAACATGTTTGCATTTGTGTTAAACGAGCAGCAAAGCGAAGTGTGAGTAAGCGAGACAGGCAATGGAATCGGCTAACCTGTAAGAAAAAAAAAAGAAAAAACAAAAATAATTCAGAAAAACAAACTAAAAGAAAAGCTAACACTGACTGCAAAAAAAAACAATAACTAAAGGAAAGAAAAGGTTAATGGATTTTTATTTTGCTGTTTAACTTTGTTGAACGTTTCGTTGAATCCTTGCTTCCTGGCTTCATACTTTGGCAGCATCCTGACTGAAAATTAAATCAAGACAAATGCGCTTGAATGGCTTCGAAATAAAATAAATACAGTTGAAGCAAAATCAAAAAAAAAAAACGAAGGAAATAAATACAAAAACAAAACTTGCAAACAACCGATATATAAGCGCAATAACACACACACACACTAACCAACACCAACAAGCCACTCACTTTTGCCATGTAGCAAATAAATAAATAAAACGAACATAAATAAAAAAAAAACCATTTGGCAACAACACAAACAACAACTGCAACATTTTTCCATAAGTCACCATAAAAAGACACAAATGGATGCCATTACTTTGTGTTATTGCTGCTGCCATTACTTGCCGCCATTTTACAATTTTGCTATTTTTTCGCTTTCACTGCTGCTTTGCTTTCACTGCAATGTTTAATGAATTAAATTTAATAAAAAAAAAAACAAAAAAACAGTTCCTTAATTTTTTTAAAAATGTGGCAGAGTTTACAGCAAACAACTTCAAAAGTACACAAATTAGATTAGTCAAAAGACACTTGACAACAACAACAACACAAACAAAAACAACAACAACTGACACAATAACGTTAAACTAAAACATAATCTGACATAATGTATTTTAATGAAAAACTACGCAGCAATATTAAACAAAACATGCCGTCCATCGTCTTTATACTTCAGTCAGAGGTTCATAAATCATGCAACCGGAAACGGAAGTCTTGCTTTCAAAATTATTATTAAGTTTCAGTTTTAAATGCAAACCGAACACCTAAAAGCATGTCCAAAACTTAGAAAATGAAAGTAAAGTAAAGCCTACTGGCTTATATCTTAAACCATCTCCTTTTAACGCTCCGCTATCCATCAAGAATTGCTTAGTAAGCCTTTAGTTTTCAACCTAAATCAACGTTATTTCTTATTTCTGAATTGGTGTGAGAGAATTAAAAAAAACAAAAATAACGAAATGGCTATTTCAGCGCCTGAAAGGACTTTAACCGAACTTCTTATGATCAATTATGTTGTGCGTGTTGGGAATGTTTGAACACAAATGATGATGGCATGGAATGTATGGTAAAAATTAAAAGTGATTTGATCATATTGTAATAGCGATATTATGTCGTCTTAGGTCTATCCGTTCCGTGGGTAAAAAAAGGGTATTCTGCGGGGGCTTGACTGTACGCCACCGGACAGGTCACAGGTTGCGGATGGTGCAAGGCCTTCAGATATGAAGGTTAGCCGCGAATAAGTTTAACGGACAATGATTTACGGATATGCACGGGGAATGTGCGGACCCTTAATAGGGAGGTGCCATTATCCAACTGGTGGAAGCCCTCAAAACAATAAATGCAGACATCACCGCCATCCAGAAAATACAACGGAAAGGGAAAAGCTGCTCTAAAAAAGCACACTGCAATAACATATCTACTACAGCTGCCATGCGGAGAAGCGTGAATTCGGATGGGGATGCGTCGTTAGCCGGAATCTACGCCACCTTGTTTCCCGGTACACATCTGTGAACGAAAGATTGGCCACGATTCGCATCAAGGCAAAAATTTTCTTCATTAGCTTTTTTTGCGCGCACGCCCCAACGGAGGAACAGGACGAAGCCATCAAAGACGCTTTCTACGCTAGTCTTGAGGACGTATACTCTCACTTTCCGGTCCATGACGTGAAAATAGTCCTCGGCGATTTTAATGCGAAAGTCGGAAGGCATCTTTGGCCCCACTGTCGGTCATTTTAGTCTTCACGAGACCTCCACGAGAACAACGGTAGTTAGTAGCACCAGATTTAAGCACCTCGACATCCACAATGCCACCTGGCTGTCCCCCGATCAAAAAACGCGAAACCAAATTTATCATGTTATCACCTATATCACCCATATCACCTTGTACGGCAGAAAAGTAAACCTATATTTGACGCCGCCTCAATCGTTAGACATTTAAAAGACATTTTCAAAAAAAAAATTTTTTTTTTTTAATGGTCCCTATGGTGCTTTTTTCGTTTTTTTGTTATATCTTCGGTGCTTCTTGTACGATTCTTAAAATTTTTTATATATGTGCTTGTTGATTTTTTTGTAAATTATTTCTGTTTCCTACTTTATAATGAAATTCTTAAAATGTCAATTAAAGCTAATAAAAAAATATTAAGACCATGGGAAGAAATGATATCGATAAAATTTATTTTTGGCACAGTTCCAACCCATTTTATCCCAAAAATAACACTATGAAAATGTTCGTCACCTCATACTCGACTTTTTATAATTAGAAAAAAAACATCTTTGTTGTTTTCAATCGCAACTGTTTTTATAAAATCACAGCCGTTGTATTGTGTAGAGCCCCTGTTCGAGACCTTAAGAAAACTGTCGCAATTTTTATTAATAACGATTAACATTTTTCGTTAAGGCAATGTCAGTCAAATAAAAAGAACTTGTTTTTCCAAGCGGTCTTTGTTGTTGTCATCGCATCATATTTTTGTTTTCGCATTCAGCTGCACCTGCAAGTATTTTTTGTCGTTGCCTTCAAAGGTTCTTCATAATTGTACCAACAATTAAATGACACCACTTTTCTACGCTCTTTTTCTACATCTACAGCATCACCACCACCAGCCTTCAGCACTTCGTCATCGATTCCATGCATAGACAAACTAATTAAATCACCGTTTCAACAACAACAACATACAACTTCTCATCGCCTCGCTTAGCTTCACCTGCACTATTGTTACAGCAGCAACAACAACAACAACAAACATCTTCGACCGCTTATCAAGTCGTAATACAAAAGTGCGTGCATAAAAAATGCAATTTGCGGCGCGACCTGTTTTTGGACAATGGCCTTGACTGAGCTAATTATTTTTAGCAGAAAGCAGACAAATTATTAATAAATAGAACTTCGACTAGTTTAGTTGTGCGTGGCATCTTAAGTGTTTCTATTCATATATAAAGAACAAATAAATTTAATTTGAGTTGAAGCATTTTAAATCGTCGTCTTTTCATTTTTTGCAACAAAAGGGATCCAAAAAAGGCTTTGGTTCCCCATCAGCCGCTTTAAGACAATTAATAAAAGTTAATTATATCGAATTTTCATTTGCATACGTAGTACAAAAACAAAAAAAAAATAAATTAAACAAAATGCAATTCCAATTGCACGACTTGGACAACACAAAGTTGCCAACAAAACGAAATATGGTGCAATACGCGTTGGTTTTACAGCATCATACAAACATAAAACGTTGTAAATTTACAAAAAACGTGTATGTAGATGTCTCAAAATTGTGGAATTGTGCAAAAATACCTATTGTGTCGAGAACCCATATTCGTAGATTGATTAACAAGAAATCGTCTCTTCAAGTGAAAAACCCGCGTCTATTCCGTGCTAATGAATGGAATGTTCTCTTTCGAATTTCGCGTTGCAAATGCTGCATTGAAAGTGGTGCTCCGTGCGTGTGCGTCAACGAGCTTAAAATACCAGAAAATTCAAAAGCTTTTTTCATTGATCAGTGCAGTGCTCATTTGTGTTCATTACCAAATGAAGATGATGATGATGATGACCTCTGGAGTATATCCGCTGGAGTTTCCGCAAGTGCTACAGCTGCCTGCAGTGCGACTGTGAAGACGAATATGAATTTGAAAGAAGTTAGATGGAGGATGCAGACATTCCAATGGAAAACGTCCAATTCAAAATAGCCGACATTCGCTTACGGTATTTTTGTTCTGCATTAGACCGGAGCGATACATCAAGCCGCCATGGTGCATTGCACGTCTCTATGCTGATAAAGGACTTACAAGATGCCATTGCCGCAAGGGAATCTATAGCCGCTGACGTACGCGATTTAATGGTAAAGATGCTTGATGACATCGTAATTGACAAGAGCAAAGTTTTCCGCAAAGAAACGAAAACGGCTGCACAATGCCATGATTTGTTAACGTGCATCTCTTTCGATGGAAAGAAAGAGCGAACTTTAAAAACGAGCAATGTCGAAGTGATCGAAGAGCACATCACCATTATAAAAGAACCAAAGTCAAAATTTATCGGCTACGCCACGCCTTCGGAAGGATCCGATCCGCAAGGCGAATATAAACTGCAATAGTTGACTTTTTGTTGAAAGACGGTTACAATTTGGACAACTTAGTAGCGATCAGTTGCGACGCCACTGTCACAAACAGCGGGTACAAAGGGGGGTGTCATAAAGTGCTTCGAGTCTTATTTGCGCAGACCACTTCAATGGTTTATGTGTCTGCTTCACTTTAACGAGCTGCCATTAATTGCGCTACTGAGAACATGGCTTGGAAGACAGAAGGGCCCTGGGCTGTGGCCAGGTGAAATTGGTGTCGGAATAAATCGCTGCATGGATTGGTGCTCTGTACGTATGAATTGAATTAAAAAATATTTAGCTACTTCAATGTTTGCTTATGTTTTTCCTCAGGCTGTTCTATACTTCGAGCCAATTGCAATTGGCGCCATACCTACAAACATTGATGGAGGGTTACTACGAAGCGATCAGCGTTACTTATACCGCATGGTTCTTGCCGTTAAAAGTGGTCACTGCGATGAAGATTTAGCCTACCAACAGCACGGTGCTACAAGTACAGCCCGTTTGCCAACCACAGCATCTCGCATTTTACGTTGGTACGTAACGCAAGCGCAGCCATCCAATATATTGAAAGATCTCGCTACGTTCGTCGTCAGAGTGTATGAGCCATTTTGGTTTTTAGTTAAAAATCAACCCGTAGCCATTCAGGGTAGCCGCAATGTGTTGAAATACATTTCATGGATTCGCGATTTACCGATCTACGCGCAGGTAGCCATTAAACCGACCATCGACAACAACCCATATTTTTTTTCAACATGAAAATATACTACTGTCGATGATTACTGAGCCGGATGCATCGGTGCGTGCAGATGGATATAGCAACATTTTGAAAGCCCGCTCAAACCTAACAGGTCGTATTCGCCAATTTCGTGGACCCAACCACCAGCCCTTTATCCAATATAGCAGCACAACATACACTGAAATGATCGATTGGACCAAATTTCAGATCACTGAGCCACCATGTCTTCAGTTTTTTACTCAAGAACAGTTGACTGATCTGCAGTACTCGGATGACATTATTAAAATTCCAGGTGAGCATTATAGTAGACATTAATTTAATGAAATAAATGACATAATATTGACGTCATGTATCAAATCGTCTTTACCATGTCACATGTTTTAACAGTTTATCCTTGTCACTCGCAAAACACCGAGCGTTACGTCCAAATTGTGCACAAGTCGGCCGCAGTCACTGACGAAAACCGTTTGGGGCACATTTTCTCAAAGCTTGACAGTTACGAGCGCTACAGCCAGCTTGAATCCCGTAAAGATTTAGAAAATTAATAAAAAGTCTAGTATGAGATGATGAACATTTTCGAAGTGTTATTTTTGGGATAAAATGGGTCGGAACTGCGCCAAAAATAAATTTTATCGATATCATTTGCTTCCATGGTTTTAATAATTTTTTGTGAGTTTTAATTATTTGACATTTTTAGCATTTCATAATATAGTAGGAACTGAGATAAGGTGAGTGAATATTCGCAAAAAAAAAAGATTCTAGAAAAAAAAAATCAGAAAAAAAATTGATAAAAAATCAACAAGTAAAATCAACACACATAAAAAAATTATAGAATCGGACAAGAAATACCAAAGATACAGGGCCGTAGCTAGTGAAATATCGGTCGCAAGACTTACAAATTTTTTTCAAAATTAGAAAACACTAAAATAAAAATAAAAATGGAAATTTTAAGGCGAGGGGGGGTTTTGAACTAAATTTTTTCTTAAATTTATTTTTGTGACCATTCAACAAAAATTATGTCTATTAAATTCATCGTAAGTTCATAAAAAAAATTTTGTCGACTTTCGGTAAAGCATATTTATCAATAATTTGTCAATTTGAAGCTTAACGTATCGTCGAAATTATTTATAAAAAAAAATTTTTTTTTTTTTGATATTATTAAAATGACGCAAAATCAGCCCTTAAAATAATTTTAGAAAAAAATTTAACTCAAAACCCCCCCTTCAAGTAATCATTTTTATTATTATTTTACCGTTTTCTAATTTTGGAAAAAATTTGTTAGTTCTAGAAGCAAAATTTTTCTAGCTACGGCCCTGCAAAGATATAACAAAAAAACGTAAAAAGCACCATAGGCAGCATTTAAAAAAAAATTTTTTTTGAAAAGGTCTTAAATGTCTAACGATTGAGGCGTGGTCAAATATAGGTTAGTTTTTTTTGATACGGTCTAGTGTAAACATAATAAATATGCCAATTATTTAAGAGTTCTCTTACTCTTTATATTGTTTAATGGCAAAATTTAGTGGCAACTGATAAACCTTTTTAATTTATACTCAGACGTTAACTATAAAAACGACAATACTCGTTTACACTATATATATATTCACACTATATAATACACTAAGCCTATAATTTTTAAAAATAATTAAAATTATCGTACAGTGTCATTTGTTAAATTGAGCGTCAAATTTTATTAAGACAATCAATTTTAAGAATTTAGCAAAGTTTATAGATATGATAATAATCATGGTAATAAATTATTGAAAAGCTTACAATTAATCTTAAGTTAATTAAAACCAATCGACTATTTCGAAAAATCGCTTAAAAGCAAGATAGATGCAGTCAGATATAGCATTAAATGAAGCGCAAGAAAACTTATTACAAAGGATAAAAACCAATAAACCATTATGACTGAAATGAAAATTAAAGACACTAGGATAAAATTATATTTTAAACAAGATCAATGCTCATGGCTTGAAAACAAAAAAAAACTAAGACATTGCTTGAACTTTTTACATCAAAAGCTTCGTTGAGCGCTCAACGAAGCCGTTATGCGAAGGCAAATCAATCAAGTGGCAAGAAAACTTTCAACAGCTTAGTGCTGAATTGTTATAATTATAAGTTGCTTCAAAGCGCTGACTGACAGACAGACAGACAGACAGACAGCTTGTAGAAGCACTCATTTGCCGGCAAATCAACCAACCGTACGACCAAGCCTCAACCCACAGACAGACGGGCAGATTAACCGTCTAATTCACTGCCTGCATAATAAAGTTCAGCTAAGTAAGGTTAAGCCTTCGAGCATGTCCTTTGATGTTGAAAACCATGAAGCATAAGATTATAAAATATGACCCAGTCGTAGGCAATTTAAACAAAATAAAAGCATATAAAAAAAACCAGCTAACTGCTACTTGTGCAAAAACATATTAATGCAAAAATTTAGCACTTTGTCTTTAAAATACTAACACACACTCATACTAATGCAGTTGTAAGCCCATAAATATTACTTATTTCTTGTTATACCATTAAACAAAACACACACACAAACACACACACATCCATGCTCACACTCATATTATTGCCGCAATTATTTCTAAAATGTTATCAATTTCTTTAACTTTCGCTGAAATACCTGCAGTTTTATGGCCGCGCAGGCATAAATCAAACACACACTTATATAGAAAAATACCGAACATTCGCATTTATATCTGCACAAACGCGCAATTGTATGTGCGTGTTAGTGTAAGTGTGAGTGAGTGTGAGTGTGTTCGAAAATGTTATGCCAAGCAGCGCTTTTATCAATTTCAATGGGAATTGCAAAGCTCACACGGGATCAATCGAAACTAACACTCACACAAACAAGAGAGTGAAGCTATAAATATACACTCAAGAAAAAAAATACCTAATAAAAAATAATTGGTGCGACTTGTTGGAAAATTTATTTTGAGATTTTCTATATTAAATTTTTATAACTTTGTTAAATTAAGCCGATAGCCCCAGCTGTTAGTGATTTTAATATTTATTGTAAATTTACTTTATGATAATGATTTAATAATAATAACAATAACTTTGTACAACATTTGCGTACACAATTTTACGGACAATATACAAATACAAAACTAATTTTCGAATACAGTTTAGGGGCTGTACATAAATTACGTAACACGTTAAGTGGAGGTGGGGAGGTGTAGAGCATTTGTGACGAAGTGTAACATGGGGGGAGGGGAGAGGGGGGAAAGGGAGGTCATGCGTTACGTCACAACAAAATTTTTTGATACAGTTTTCAAAATTTTAAATCTTATTAAAATTTAATTTTATTGTAAAATTTGCTTCCATTTTTTGTCAATAAAAGCATGAATTTTATAAAACAAACGATCACAAACCCAAAATAGACAGCTAAAACCTATGTTAAAACCGAGCAAATTTATAAAAGGCATTTGAAACACCTTCAAGTTGCTTCAAAAAATAAAGATCAAGAACAAGTAAGAGCAGCAAATGGAGCAAAAGTAACGTTTTTTTGCTCAACTGAAGTGAGAATTTTTACTCTTAAGCAATCATCGAAAACAGCTGTTTTAACTTCACCTCCAAAGCGAACATCAAAGTGTTATAGAAAAACTAAAACGAACATAGGTGTAGCTGGGGTACATTTCATTTTGGGGCACATTTGACTTTGGCTTTTTCGGTGATAACCCAGCATTATGTTTTAAAATTCCATTTTAGGCACTTAGCAACATTAGGGCTGTGCGCAATCAGGTGCAAATGGTCTTGTATCATAGCATTTGCAAAATGGTAGAGTATATTTTAATTCTACACTAACAACATATACAGAGATGCATTTACTACGCTTGTGTAAATATGCAACACTAAAAACCCATAGTTTATATTTACTACACATATGTAATACTGAACTCTAAGCTGATTGTCAAAAATAAATAAAGCCGCTAAAAACATAGACATGGAAAATAAACAAATAAAAAACGAATTAAACGAGAGAAACCCAATAAGAAATGGAGTGAGGAGGACATTAAAAATATTTTAAATTATATTCAAGAAGCTCCAGAAATAGAGGTAAGAAAATTTATTGGAATTTTGACTGTGGCCACTTCTTTGCAAAAACTGTGATGCAGCGACCGCTGTTTTGCTTTTTTGTATTTATTTGTACAAATCTCATCCTTTATTTAATAATAGGCACCAACGGCCCAAATATTCTATAAGAAATTAATAGAAAAGAATGGTATCGACGCAACATGGGAGATGATTCGGTGGAAAGTAAGACACCTGAAGACGTGCTTCAAAAAAGCTAATGACTGGCGGAAATCGACGGGTGCTGGACTCCTTGATACCGATGCGGAAACTTCAAGTGTTGAAGGTAAGTGAATTTTTTAAAATGTGGAAAAACGGTGTCAAAAAATGTTAAAATTTCAGGTAAAGTGTTACAAATGTGTTCTCATTTATGCTGAACAAAATGTTAATGGCGACTTCGAGGTGATCGACAGTGTAGACGTGGTGACAATGGACGACCTCATAATAGAAGAGGCACCGCAAGCGATGATGGAATCGTCTTTTGTCGTTGAAAATTGTGACTTAACATATGGTGCAGAAGATTTTACTGTCATCACAGAAAGTGAAACATTTTCGCCAACACAAGCATCAGGCATCACTCAAAATGCATCAACGACCATCTCAAAAAAAGCAAAAAACTTTGCTGAAAAATTTAAAAAAAAATGCTCCGAAGTGATCAGCTACTCACCTTTCTGCTTTTCAAGCGGAGCAAACAGAACTCTTCAAAATTAAATTAGAATGTGAAAAAGAAAAGCATGAGAAGGAGCTTGCATTGAGTGACAGGAAATTGAAGCTGGAGGAGGAAAAAGCAAAGCGTGAAAATGAATTTAAATTGTTGGAATTGCAGAAAGAAGAAAGGCTAAAAATTCTGAAATTGGAAAAGGATGAACGCCTACAAAAATAAAAGATTGATATAAAGTACAAATATCAATCTCAAAAATAATTTTTTTTTTATTCGTGATTTTTATTTGTGTGATAAGCCGAAGTGCCTTTTTAAGTTAAATTTATTTTAAAAACTTTTTATGTTGTATTTTATAAACGAACTGCTAACTGTGTTATAGGATTTTAATTTTTATTGAACCTTTTTTTATTTTTTTCCATTTAAAATAAAGTGACAAATGAATTAAAATATTATGGAGATAACATTAATGAGTATATAGCGTGTCTTTTAATTTCACCAGCATTACTAAGAGAATCGTCTTCAGGATCAGAACAATCTTCTGTAGTGGTTGCCTCATCTAAAATTGTTTCATTCGAGCTTGAACAATCACTTATTAAAATGTTATGGAGAATACAGCAAAGAAGAAACCAGTTGCAACATAATTTATGACGCCTTTTATTGGCAATACGCATTCTTAATTGTTTCAAACTACCAAATCTTTATTTTAAAAGTAAAAAACAATGCTCCACTCTAACCCGATATTTGCTATGCCGTAAATTAAAAGCGATTTGAGCGATAAAGGGTCTGCTTAATCTCCAGCTATCCATTGCTGTGAAGTAAAATACTGCTCGTTTTGTTTAAAAAGCTAGCTATTTCGATATATTCTGGCATCATGCTAGCTTCCTGAGTGACCAACCACGACATGTCAAATTTTACGTTTGTAATCTCAAACTGCCTGTGCTTTTATTGAATATATATGATTTCTGAAGAAGTACGACGTATGTTCTATAATTGGCGACTCTGCCAATTTTATCTCAGTTTCATCAATATACCCAATGCAGAAAGGGAGCTCATCAAAAGTATTCGACACGATTTGCAATCTTTCAATCTCATTAGACCAGTACATATATTTTGATTGAATACGCAATACCGCTTTGAAGATTCTCTTTGTTATTACCGATATGGTTCCGCCATCTCCCACTCCGAAAACAGTTGCAATTTTCCTAAACGCTGCACTTTCTCCTAATGAGCCCAGCCGAAAAAGAACGACAGCTAGTTGCAATTCAATAGAAAATTACTTACACGAATGCGCTTTGTTAAATTCCTCATCGTTTCTTACTAAATCAGCTAACATCGCGAATTGCTCTCTATTAACTCTTAACATTTGACGAAATCTGTCCTCATCCATCCTTGTCAAAATATCATTGCGCCAATCATCTGAACTGGGTATTGCGATAGAAAACCCTCGACGGCACTCCATCACAACAGATAAATTTTCTGTCAGTTCTTCTAAAACTGACTCCACTGCATCATCATTACTTTCAATTTCTAGATTAAAAAATTGTTACTTAATGAAATTTTGCATAGAATTTTTTATACCTTCGTTGAATATAATTTCTTCAGCAGCTGTGTCTATTAAAAAGTTCACTATTTGTGCTTTAAAACTTTTTTTCGACATATCTTTAAAAAATAACTTTGCCTAATAATAATATAATTTTGTGAGTTAATATTGTGAGTTACGTGTGAGAAAACGCACACGTTAATATTCACACCGGTAAATTTTATTATATATCATTGATATTTTATTTATTTTATCCCGTGCTACACTCATTGTTATTTCAACTCACTTGTGAGCATTTGTTAATTTTTGCCGATGCTGATGACATCTTGTATGTATGTAGCAAGTAGCAGCAACATTTTTTGTTATATTTGGATAGCAGCTAAATATGCTGAATATCTAGAAAAGTCATTACGCAATGCTTTTAATATTTAGATTTTTCAATTTGCTGCAACATAGTTCAGTTGTACTTTATAAAAACACCGATTTTGGTGACATCTTGTAGCCAGTAGTAGCAAGTGAAACATTTCATGTGTTCAATGCTCTTTTTATTAAGAGATTATTGTGATCTACTGCAACATAGCTTTAGCAATACATACTTAATAAACAACTGTGCTTAACAGAGGCTTTTGGATCAGTGCATAGCGTTTTGAACTCCTAATCAATACGATGCGAGTTCGAAACCCAGCGAAAGATCAAAGAAATATTTTTAATATATTAAAAATACATTTTCTTCTTATAATGGACACAAGGAACAAAAAAACGTAAATTTTTAAGAAAAACGCTGTTCAAAATAAAAAGTGTTGTTTTTGAGATTTCACTCAAGCAAATCACAGAACGAGGCGTAAAAAGCTTCGCTTCAAAAAAACCAGTCGTTGCGGTATCGATGAGGAAAATATGAAAACAGGAAAAATATGGCATCAAGAGAACAACGTTGATTATGGGGATGTAAAAAAAAAATTCCAATACATATTCTTGATTCTGTTAACGACCATAGCTCTGAGGAAGACTTTCAATTTCAATCAAAGCTCATAGCGAGTCAAATTTTTAGAAAGCAACAAGAAATCGATTTGGTTGCTTATATAAAGAAGTGTGACTTTCAAAAAGATTGCGTATGATTACTCCAAAACTAACGAATTTTCCATTCCCGATGGTTGGGAAAACTTAAAGAAGCAGAGGATGATTGGCTTTATGAATTTCGCAAAAGAAATTTTACAATTTCACTCCGGCTTGGCTTCGCAAAATCATGTGTTGAAGGCTTCTATGCAAACCTCGCTGTTTTGTATGGATAGCATTCATTTCACGCAAGGGATGTCTATTATTTAGATGAAAGAGGCGTTACCACTGTCATTTCTTACCACTGAGTTTTCTATATGGGTATGTTTATTTCTTAATATTTTTTTAATATTTGTATAGATTTTCGCAATTAAAGGCAAGCGAAAAGTCTCACAGGCATCGTCAGCTGAACGGGGCAGCTTAGTTACTATGGTTGGCATAGTAAATGCATCCGGAAATCGTCTACTCCCGGTTTATATATTTCCTCGCATTTGCTTATGGATGTTTTCCAGGCTCGCTGATTTTAAATTCTAAGTCCGGATGGATGATGGCAGAACTTTTTATCAATGTGTGTAAACATATAAAGAATCACACTCGTTGCTCAGCCAAAAATTCAATTCTTATTTTACTAGATAATCATTCTTCCCACTGCAGTCTTGAAAATGTTGTTTATAGCCGAGACAAAGGGATTGTGTTGCTGTCTTTTATTCTGTTTATGTTATTATGTTTATGTTATTATGTACCACCACACACCTCTCATCGACTTTAGCCATTGGATGTATCAGTATTTGGTCCATTCAAAAGGTAAAAGTTTTAATGACTTTATGAAAGCAAATCTTGGAAAACATATCACCATATACCAGCGGTGCCCAGACTTTTCGTGGTAAGGATCGACTTCAGCTAAAAACCTAATCCAAAGATCGACAAAAAAATGTCTTGAAACAGTTTAAAAATCAATTTTCTATCACAAGGATGCCCAAACTTTTCGTGGTGAGGATTTACAGCAGTAGAAAATGGGATGAAAGATTGACAAAAATGAGTAGTTTAAAAAATTCATTTAAAAACTATATATATTTTATTAAAAAAAAAATAAATTAGATATTTTTAGATGTTGATGCATGACATAGAATGTTGTCAGCGAGCTGGTCAAACGATGGAAGATAACTTGTCACTGCTAAACGCAGGCACATAATTAAATGTTCATCTGTGAGTGTGTTTCGGTACTTGGATTTTATGAACTTCATGTGAGAAAAAGCTGATTCACAAAAATGTGTGGAGCCAAAGTTCCTCATGGAGGAACGACCAGAAATTGTCTTCATGTCCTCTTGCTTTGATGAAAATGTCTAATTTAAGAGCAACGATCTCGTTTTCTATATTTGAAGAATTCATATCAAAAAAAGTCGCAATTTTTACAGAAATATCGTCTATTTTGTGATTTCCAAAAGAATATGACATGAACGAAATTATGGGTTCCTACTGTTTAAAATTGAAAAATTGAGTTAAAAATTGAGTTTCTTGAAAGCGTTTTGAAACTCAAATAAAACATTTTCAATCTCGTAAGCATAATCTTCGAATGTACTTTTGTAGTTCAGTTTTTCTGTGGTTGCCTTTGAACTTGGGAAGTTTTTAAGGCGGTCTTCTCATTCAAAACCCGTTTTTTGGACCCTTTTTAAAAAAATTCTTATTTGAAAACGCAAAGAATAATTGAAAACTTTTTTTATTTATTGTATTACAAAAGGTTCAAAGTAAATAAAAAAATTCCTTTTGCCTCGATACGTGGGCTGTTCAAAAAGTAATGAGACTTCAAAGTTGGTGGTGAAAAAAAAGGTGTCGTCACGGCGGCCACGATTCCGGGTCTCCGGAGCGTCTGAAATAAAACACAGTTGCGTCGTTGGACACACGAGAGAAGCGAAGCTTTTTCGCAGTTACATAGATTTGATAGCTTAATAATTTTTTCTTTTTAATAAATTAACTTTTAAATTCAAAAATTTAAAATAACTTAAAATAAATTACATATATACAGAAAACATATTTACTGCTTATTTTTTTATTGTTGAATGTCAAATTTCCACGCCAATAACATATACGGGCATATAATGCCAGCGACTCTCCATTTTAACTCTCAACACATGGTTGTGAACTTGGCTGCACTGACTCATG
The DNA here is from genome assembly GCA_914767935.1 of Coremacera marginata. Classification (NCBI taxonomy): domain Eukaryota; kingdom Metazoa; phylum Arthropoda; class Insecta; order Diptera; family Sciomyzidae; genus Coremacera; species Coremacera marginata. The sequence goes on along the minus strand of OU612043.1, from coordinate 29,542,292 downwards.
CATGCGGTTGTTGATTCCATATTTATTGACATCTATTTTTTTGACACTTAAAAACGCACTTGTCATAGAGTGTAAATTATTATTTCAGAGTTATTTCACTTAAAAACATCAAGAAAAAAAACTCTGTTAACCTCTGTTAACACATGCCAGAGATTTAGCAGAGTTAATGCAATCTCTAGATAATAATTTATACTCTATGCACTTGTGGGCATTGCTAATTTTCTTCGTACCAACAGCGTAGAGTATAAATTATTATCTAGAGATTGCATCAACTCTGTTAAATCTCTGGCATGTGTTAACAGAGGTTAACAGAGTTTTTTTCATTTACGTTTTTAAGTAAAGTAACTCTGTTAACACATGCCAGAGATTTAGCAGAGTTGATGCAATCTCTAGATAATAATTTACACTCTATGCCAACAGCACCACAAAAGCATTTACAATACAAACAAACCGATGCTGGAGACATCTTGTGGCAAATAAATGCAAATTTTTGTTAGTTGTAGCATAGCAAATACACAATCCTCTATCTATTGATAGATGGTGACGATCTACTGCAGCAATTTTTCTGTTATAATTAGCATTAAATTAACAACTCTTTCTAACGAGTCTTTGTGGCCTAGTGGGTAGTGCATTGGTCTCTCGTGTACGAGGACGTGAGTTGGATCCCCACGGGCAGGCCAACTAATATTTTTAGTATTTAATATTAATTAAAGTTTCTTGTTGTAATAAGCACTAGCAACAAAAAAACCATCAAATTTCCAAGAAAAAATCTGTCGAAAATTTTTCAGATTTCACTCCAAGCAAATCACAGAACGAGAAGTAAAAAGCTTCGCTTCAAAAAAAAAACGGGGTTATAATCAGTATAGATGTAATTCTCGGGTGAACTTCAAGCTTAATTTTGTGATTTTTTTTGACAAAATGGCGGCCATTCAAAAAAAAAATTTCAATTTCGGGTTTTTTTTTTGTAGTTTAGTGTAAAAAAAAATAGTAAAAAATTTTTTAAAATTATGGTCGAGGTTCACCCGAGAATGGTGACAATTCTGCGTCGATTCCATTTTGTTTCATGAAAATCGGTTCAGTTGAACTGGAGATATCATGGCCGCCAGTTCGAAAAACGTGGGTTCGAGATAAACGCGTTTAAAGTTTGAAGTAATTTTTTTGGGGAAAAAAAAAAAAATCAAAAATGTTTAAATGCAGTTTTAAAGAGCTGACAATTTTTACTTACAAATATTAGTCGGCGATGCCAGCTCCATACAGGCCACCTTCCTCTTTTTCGTAGAAACTGCTTTCTGCTGCCCTCTCTGCTCTGCGAGCCGTTCTGCCCAGCTTTTGATGATGCCGCAGCTCGAGTCTCTGATCGGTTCAATCTGTCTTCATTGCGAGATAGTGCGTATTCGTATGCGTTTTTGCCAATCGCAATACCCATCAAACCCATAATTTTAAGTATGGGTATAAAACCGTCGTTGAAGAGGCACGTAGCAATGAAATTGGCCACTTCGATGGTGCGTGCGCCTGAGTTGATGTGTTTGGGCGAAAGTGACCGAAGAACAGAATTGTAGGACTCATTGGAATTCTGAGTCTCAGATCCAAGGCATCTTTCAAGCAAATTATCTGCCGACAGCGCTTCGTAAGCTGGTTTTATTACCTCCATCACCTTCTTGTCCATCAGACCTTGCTTCACAAAAAAGGCTGTATCTTCTAAAGTGTTTCGAATTTCTAAAAATTCTTTTAGGGGCATATTCACAACTAACCAAGCTATAAATAAATGCAAAAAAAGTTGAAAAAAAAAGTTGCTCAATGAGAAGACCCCCTTAAAATCTTTTGTTGATAGCTGCGATTTTAAAACCAACAATTTTGTTTCAAAGCTATTAATTGAGCTCAATAAATCAATGATAGCTTTGTTTTTTCCTTGAAGTTCAAGATTCATTATATTTAAGTGATTTGTGAAATCTGTTAAAAACGCCAAATTCAGAAGCCATTTTGGATTTGATAGTGCGTTGCTTTCATCCCCTTTCCTGTTCAAAAATATAGTTATTTCTGGGAGCAATTCCTGAAATCTTTCCAAAAACCTGCCGCGCGACTTACCATCTGACATCAGTATGTAATAACAGATCGTCATGTTCTGAATCATTTTCTTCCAGGTGCATTCTAAAAAAACAATGCTGCAAGCTTCTTGAACGTATTGAGTTTACTATTTTAAAAGCAATATCCATAATATTTTCCATATTAAGCATTTTGGCACATAAAGAGTATGTATGATGCAATGAAAGGAAACATAGTCTGAAAATTCATAATTTTTTCTACAAAGAGCCACGAATCCGTTTAATTTTCCTATCATTGCTGGTGCACCATCTGCTGAAATTTTTCCACAGAAATAATAGAGGCTTGATAAATATCCGCAACTCTAGTGTTGCCTTTTATTGGAATAATTGTCAAAAGATCTTATTTTGAAATCATACATGTGAAACTCATTTTTATAATTATGCTGAGCTGTGCGGTATCAACTGCATCAGTTGACTCGTTGAACTGAAGAGAAAAGTACTTATATACGACTATGTCTTGCTTAAGTTGTTTAACCAAGTCAACTTCCATAGATTCAACTCTTCTAGTTACAGTTTGACGCGAAAGTTGCAAATCTTTAAAAGCTGAAACTATTTCTGTCTTGTTCTTAAAATTAGCGAAAAAAGCTTCACCGCAGTCTATAAGAGCCCCTTTTATAATTTAACCATCGTGGAATGGTTCCTTATGCTTGGCTAATACAAAACTTATTCGATACGATGCAATTATTGCAGCTTTGAATTGAATGATGGAAAGATGAGTTTTTAGTTTTTCCAACTTGATTTTTCGCTGGCCCGATTTTATTGGAAAGTCACTTTCATAATTTTTATGATTCGTACGATAATGTCGCTCTAAATTGCCCTTTTTTGGAATTTATACCGAGGATTTGCATGTTAAACCAACGCACTTGTCTTTAATCGTTTTAAAAAAAGTAGTCTTCTTCCCATTCAATATGGAAATTATAAACTTTATCTTTTCTATTTATGTCACTTTTGCTAATTCACTGCGATAAACGTTGAATTAATGGGAATTTTTTTTTTAGTTGTAAAACACTTTTAGATAAAATTTAAGATTTTACGAAACAAAGGAAAGAGGAATGAAAAACAATCTTGCCAATATAACGCCACTGAATTTTTGCAGAGCAGTAGGTAAATCCTAGTTGGAAATCAACTTGTGAGAGCGAGTACGCTATATTCTTTTCGATTATGCAGAAAAAGAGTAGCTTCGTGGCAGGGATGCTTTTAACAAAAATTAAAAGTAATAATTAAAACATAATTAAATTAATAAAAAATTTATAAATAATTTGTATTATTTTGAATTTCATTCCGCGATCGACTAAAAATCATCCAGAGATCGACTAGTAGATAGCGATCGCCACTTTGGACACCGCTGCCGTATACGATTTGGGAGCCTTGACTAATCAGCCATTCCAAAGATCAGAAAATATAATAAATGGTTTCAAAGCATCTGCAATTTATTCTTTCAACACACAAATGTTTAATGACGACGACTATTCTACTTTAGAAAACTTCGTAGAAGATGAATTGCTGCCCATTGATCAGAACATCGAAAATAAAATAAATGTGCCTCAAAATATTGCGTCGCCTGCGAATAATGCCACCAAAAAATTGTAGCCGCAAGCAGTATGATCTATATCACGCCTCCATACATCCAATAAAACTACTAGACAAGAAGTTTCCCGCATCATAAGCAGTTCAGCTGAAAAACAACTAGCAGAGGAGATGGCTGCAAAAAATAAAGTACAAAGGAGTAAGGCGAACATTAAAATTTTCACGAAAAAGTTCTTCTATCGAAAAAGAGGCAGCCCAAAAGATCTTACGATATTGAGCTTGAATCATCTGATGAAAGCGAAGGTGAAGTCAGTATTTGCTCGCATTTTGTTTGGTATAAGGATCAGTCTGTAGTTTATAAAAGTGGTCGCTACAAGATAGGGGGCGTGTAACTTTATTTTTAATCTATTTTCATCTACACCGTTTCTGCGATTTCAGTCAAATTTCGCAAATATATTCTTTAGTATAATGAGAAGTTTTAAGCCTACAAAACTGGGTGGGTTTGGGCAAGGGCGTGTCAATTTAATTCTAATCAAACTCTTTCTACACCGTTTTTCTGACTTAAACCAAATTATGCAAATATATTCTTTGGAATAATGAGCAGTGATTAGTCAAACAAATTAAGCGGAATTACACAGGGGAGTGCCAATTCAATTTAAACCTTTGTCCGATTTTTTTCCATATTCTTAGGTGTAATGAGCAGTCATTAGTCTAGATAATTTGGCAGAATTGATCGGAGGGCGTGGCAATTTAATTTCAAACGAAGTTATATTATACCATTGGTATGAATTTGCCCATATCAATCAAATTTTGCACATATATTCTTTAACATAATGAGCAGTCTAAAAATTACTATATGTGGCACATAAGGGTAAAATAGAATTAAGCTTATGACACAAATATTTTTGGGATTATACATAAGACGGCTAAAGACTTCGAAAATATACTTCACTACGGCCGCGGGGGGGGGGGGGGGGAGTATTTTAGCTTTGGTACGCTGCCGAAGCTCCATTCCTTAAAAGTTTTACAAGATTTTGTATGGGAGGTACATACAAAAGTTGACCGATCTTAACGAAACTCTGCCAAAATACTAAAACAATATTGATGGATTGATAAGATAACCAAATGCTGAAAATTCACTTAGTCAAAAATAATTGCTTCATTTTAGGCCTAATTGAATTTTGATGCGGAGAAGAAATTGCCTTATAGAGCATTTTTAAAAACTCAATATATTACAAAAAAACGGAAAAAAGCGTAGCATATTTTACATGTTTCAAAGAGTTAACAGTATATATTTAAGGGCCACGTATTTAAAATGGTCAAGATTTGTATAGCATATTTGGCAGAAAAGAAGCTTCTCTATTTATCGATACATAACATTTTTGTTTTTTTATTTTTTTCCAATCAAATGGAAAACATATATACGTATTTTCTATCATTTACCTTCTAAAAAATAGTAATTTTTTTATAATACAGCTTAACATGTATTTTTGGGAATTTTTTTAGTAACTACTTACGAAAGCACACTGCGCTTATGATCATTTAAGCAAGAGAATTCTTCGAGTTTGAATTGTTGCAGCACCCACAAAAATGGTTTAATTATTAAAAATGTTATTGTTTTCTCTCATTTAAATAATTTACTTTAAAATTATATGAAACATGATGGGCTTCTTTTTCATGAACTTTTTGATTTTTGTCCAAAAAACGGAGCACTGTGCCCCGTGGGGATTTGAACTTGTACCAAATGATTAAGAGTTCCAGAAGCTATTCACCAGGCCATCAAGCTGTATGAGAAATAGTTGTTGATTCAATGTTAAGTATAACAGAAACTATGCTGCAGTAGATCGTCACAATCTATCAATAGATAGAGGATTATGTATTGTCTTACTACAACTACTAACAATAATTTACTTTTACTTGCCACAAGATGTCACCAGCATCGGCGTGTTTTTTTTTTTTATGTGAATGCGCAAAGGAGAACACCGATGCTGGTGACATTTTGTAGTAAATAGAAGTAAATTTGTGTTAGTTTTGTAGGACGGCCAATACACAATTCTCCATAAATTAATAGATTATGCTGCTATGCAGCAACAAAACTTCTGTTTTAATTAATATTGCATCAGCAGCTCAGTGCAACAAAGCCTTCTTGGATTGGTGGATAGTGTACTGAACTCTTAATGCAGGTGAAGAATTTTTTTTTAATAATTCTATAACAAGTTTGTTTGTTGTGATGGACGCAAGCAAAAAAGAAACATCAAATCTTGTATAAGAAAACAGTGTCGGAATAACGAAATGTAATAAAATTTAGTGGTGTGAATATTAACGTGTGTTTTTTAAAATGTTATTTTAAATTTTTGAACTTAAAAATTAAATTATTATAAAGAAAAACCTATTAAGCTATCAAATCTATATAACTGTGAAAAAGCTTCGCTTCTCTCGTGTGTCTTTCTGGACCCTATGAGAGAATTTGAGCCCCACAAGTCTAAGGTGGTTGTGAACCTGGTATAAGGTCAACAAGTATTCATTTGTACTCAATGACAACTCATCTTCTACACTTCACAGATAGTTTTACGCTATGTTTATTTTAGATAGAAATCTTTTTTAGTTTCATTCTTGAAGTCTTAGAATTATTCGAAGAGAATTAGGGAAATAAAGGGTGGTTAAATTTTAGGGGCCGATGTTGATTTTGAATAAAACACAAATTATTTAGGAAATTATTGTTGTTTCTTTTTATTATGATAATATTGGTATGCTTCAATTATGCACAAAGCAAAATATTGGCCAAATGGCCGCCGCGACCTCGGTGGCACACCTCCATCCGATGGTCCCAATTTTCGATGACGCTCAGACATAAGTGAAGTTCTATGCCGTTAATGTGCCTAATTATCTCATCCTTTAACTCTTGAATTGTTGCTGGCTTATTGACGTACACCTTTTCTTTCAAATAACCCCAAAGAAAGAAGTCCAACGGTGTTAAATCACATGATCTTGGCGGCCAATTGACATCTTCGAAATTGATCATCCACTGTTGCCATTTCTTGCCACCATTCTGACCATTGACGACGATTGAAATGGTCAAAAGGCTTTAGTTCTTGAGTCCATTGCACCTTGCAAGCGTGTAAATGCAAGTCTTTATGCATAATTTTCATCAGGGACGAGCGTGAGAGGTGCAATTGTTGGGCACGACGACTAGTTGAGGTGGACGGCTCTTCAGCCAAACTTTCGCAAACAGCAGCAATATTTTCTGCAGTACGAGCTGTACGAGCATGCACTGGTGTTTTCACATCTTCTACGGACCCGGTTTGCTCAAATTTTTGCACGATTTTTCCGATTGTACGCACATATAGCGTGCAAATATAGCTCTGTGCATTTGTTAATATATGTACGGCAAGTAAAAGAATTGATTAGAAGTGACTGAGCATGCACACCAACAACGTTGCATAGATTTGATTGCAGATCAATGCTTTAAGTTTAGGATCATACATCATATACACGGATTTCTCGAAGGCGTTTGATAAAGTCTGTCATAGCATCCTGAAAAATAAACTTTTTAATATGGGGTTCCATTCTAGTCTCATAAAATGGATACAATCATATTTAAGTAATAGACTTTGTTAGGTTTGTATTAATAACATAAGCTCATACTCTTTTTTTGCGACCTCGGGAGTTCCTCAAGGAAGCCTACTAGGTCGCTTGCTATTCATACTATTTATAAACGACATTTCACACTATTTTAATAAATCTAGTTTTCTGCCTTATGCTGATGACCTTAAAGTATTCTCTAGAATTGATAATATCTCTAATATCTATTACCTACAAGCTGAATTAAATAATCTGTTAGCTTGGAGTAAAACGAATAAACAGCCCTTAAATATTGTAAAATGTTATCATGCCACCTTTGCTAAATCAAGAAACCTTTTTGTTTCCTCTCATTGTCTGAACAATAATACACTAAAAACAGTTGGACAAATTTAGGACTTGGGAGAAGTTTTGGATTCCAAGTTCACATTTTTTTCACATATTAGCTATATTATTTCAATAGCATACTAATTCGCGATGCCTGCTTATACACCATCAATCTCTTGAGAGTAGGAGAAGAATTCGTTCGTTGATGATTCTGTTCGATATAATTTCAGGTCAAATCTATTGCTGAGAATTATAAAACCTTATTAATTTTTGTCTTTTCCTTCGCGTCAATTACGTCAGCATAATATTTTTGCTATTCCATTCCATAGTAGCAGTTATGCAATCAATGAACCATTATCTAGAACTAAGAATGACTTTAATTTACTCTCTAGAAGAATCTCGCTTCAAAACCGTTTTAAAACCTTACTGAATGAAACATTTATATTCTAGCACATCTTGTCTTAAATTTTTCTATATTGAATTTTTCCTTATATTATACTACCTTAGTATTAAATTTTAGTTTTTAAGAAAATTATGCATTCACTTGTCTGTAAAGTTGTAACCATAGACAATAATAAATAATAATAAAATAATAATAATAACTTATACGAGTCAGCTCTTTATGAATACTTTCGAAAATTCAGTAACATGAGCATAAATGTACCAAATGAAGACGAGCAATATATAGCTAGTATATATTGAGCAAGTTGCTTAGATAAAACAATGAAGCATGTCTGGTGTTTACTAGAATGAATCTTTTTCAACTGGCTACCATTCCGGAACTGTGTTGAAGTCGAGATCAAATTTGTACCACCGACAGTCAGCGGCCCCTGGTCGACGTAAGGCTAACTGATTAAATAGCATGGTGGGGGCTGAGGTTTACTCGCAGGCAGTGCTAAAAGAACGGAATAGGTATTAGATAAGCCTTCAACTCTACCAAGAAACTAATTTATAACCCCTGAATGGTGCGCGAGACTACGGAATGTTTCGATCCCGAGCTTGGAGTTACGTAGAACTAAACCATCCAGGGAAGTATCTATATAAGACTTATTTGAATTTTTTATGTATGTATGTTGGTGAAATTTTCCACAACAAACTTCCTCAGTGTAATATCGCACAAACAAACATAGCCCGACACCCATAGACACACTCGTGGATAGACAAAGTCTAATATCAATACCATTAAAGAACCCATTATTTCCGTTCTCAGATCTTAGTTGCAGCGTATGAGCAATGTTGCTGCTACCACCGCTGCTATTAATAACTCACGTACGCCCCATAAAGTCGATGCGAGCGGGGCGGAGTTGTGAGCAAGAATTTCAACATAATACAGAGTAGGGTAAAGTGTGGCAAAAAAAAAAAAAAAAAAAAAACAGCAATGTGCAAATACACAAATACACAAATACAAGAACGTCTTTACCCAGCAGGGAAAATAAATAGCGCTCCTAGAAACAGCTAGGTTTCCAAGTATTGAGATGATTCAAGTTTTTGGTGGAGGCGGCTTTGAGAATGCAATCTTCATATGATTTAAAAAAAGACTGAAGATGACAGTATTGCATTTGAGGGTATATATTTTGAACAATATGCAAAGCTCATTGATGGGTAACTCATTTATTTTAGCTTATAACGAACATACGCACGTGTGTGCAATAGAATTTTTGAAAGATAAATATTACTAAATTATTTCTGAAATTAACTTACAAAAAATAAATATTTTTTAAATAAATATAGAGGATCTGATATATATGCATCAAAATAGGTCCATTGTAATGGCTTCAATTATTTTATTGTTTGATTTATACAAAAAATACTTGTGTAAATTGTATATTGTTATACATGTTTTCTTTACTGTTTTTTATTGTACTTAGATTTTAGTTGAAATTTTTACAATTGAAAATTTACTTTATTCAAATATTTCATAGCTAATACATAATCTAGTAGAAATATTTTATAAAATAATAGTTATGTAAATAAATTAAGCAAAATTATGCCAATAAAAATAAAATACGTCGCACCGCAATATTTATAATAATATGTATTTTCAACATTGAATTCCGGTTAGCTACCATATATTTATTATTATTTACAGCTTATTTTATTTTTACCGAGTCGAAAGTCCTGGCAGCTACTACTTGCTCTAAACATAAGTTACTTTCATGTATTATTGTAATAAATAAAACAACATAAAATATTAATAATATATAAAACATACAACAAAATATTATGTACCACGCTGTCCTTAGAAGCAGCATAGATACACTTGTGTACATAATGAGAGAGGGAGAGAAGGAGATAGACTAAGAGATTTAATTTTCGAAGTTTGAAACAACGTGCTCTGCTGGTAGAATATTTTCGCTGCAAACTGCTTCTTCCACGCTTCTTAGGGTTGCAAGAAAGATGCATAAAAAAAAAATAATGTAGCTTCAGCAAAAATAGGTGCGCAGCTTCAAAAACAACGCATCATCATGAGCTTTTCAACGCTAATTTGCCCCGCTGGGTAGTAACACACATGCACACACAAACATGGACTTATACAAACAATTGCATGGCTTAAACCGCTCGACGATATAAATTTAAATGCTTTGGCTGGCAGCTGCATTAAAACGAATACGCTTTGAGAGACGACGTGTAATAGTGAAGAGTTGCAATTGGGAGAAAAATGGGCGTTGAACAGTTGTGTGTATGCGTGAGTGTGTGAGCTGGCTGTTGTAGTTGTGTTTGTGTGTTAATCATTGAAAAATAATGAACTTCTACCTATCAAGAGCCAAAGTCAAAAGCAGTCACATATAGACCAGACCAGCAGTCACTCCCACACACACACGCACACGCAAAAAATGCACACATATACTTCAACATACAAATAAAAGCTACAACGGAAGTCAATGAATATAAAAGCAGCTAGAAACAAGCAGCTGAAGTGCTGTACTGTATCTAGCAGCAGCAACATTTTTTTTTTATTTTTTGTATTTTTTTCTTTTTTTTTTTAAATTTGTAGCAGTATCAGCTTAGTGAGGTGTGTAAAGTTAAGTCGTTGTTGTTGTAGTGCAAATAGCAATTGCATAACAACAACAAAAATAATACAACCAACTAACGCAGCAGATTTAAGCGCAGTCAAAGAGAGTGTAACACAATAACAACAACAACAACAAGAACAACATAAACAATGCGATGTGATAAACATTTTATGGTCAACGAGCCGCACTTTTGTGGCTGCGACAATAACAACAACAACAACAACAACAACAAGAACAACCACAACCGCAACAAATAGGCGACAACTTCAATGCTTTGCCTAGATTTGTTTTGATATGCGCTTTATAGCAACTTGTTTTTTTTTTATTTTTTTTTTTCCAATCGCCTTTTTACTGTTAACCTTTATGTGCATAAATCCTGCCCATAGCTGCGCAGCGAGAAAAAGAGCACTTGAAAAGACATCCTGCAGCGCTGCGCTGGAAGCATGTAAGTGCTTTCATCCTCCTTGCTAAACGTGCTTCTTTTAACACTGGCATGTCCTCGGAAGAAAGTAGTTCGAAGTTAATATCGAAAAAGAGAGGGAGAGAGAGAGCGGATAAAATTATATTGAGCGGTGGAGTGAGCACAGAGGATGCCCAACATTGTGTAATGGAATGGATGAACGCTGTGTATAAGGAGCGCTGTGTATAAGGCAGAGCAATGAATGAACTACGCTCTCTCTCCCCACTTTTTTTCAACTCATCAATTGAAAAATAGCTAACATTTGAACAGTTGCGTAGTTACTCTTCTTTTTTTTTTTTGTTAAACTATTACCGCTTAGCATTGCCATATGAGAACGCATCTTTTTTTTCTATATTTCTTTGAGATTGAATAAACAAAAGCAAGGTTCATTAATACAGGTTAAGTCACTTGAGAGAAGATCGGTCGAACTGTCAGAATGGATAAAAGGAAATCAAGAAAAAAAAAACCTGAATCGAGCAAAGGCAGAAAAAGAGTGCTTTTCTCTCAAGTGACTTAACCTATATTAATGAACATTGAACAAAAGAAGAAATCAGTGCGTTATCAGGGGTTGATTTATAAGGTTGTCGCAAGGGAGAGAGCGAGTACCCATAATTGTCAAATCGAAGTTGACAGCTCATAGAAAATCTGCAAGTGCTCTCTATTATCATCCGTTTTGCTTTCGTAGTCATTTGCAAAATTGGCTTTTTTTTGACAATTATGGGTACTGAGTAGAGAGTGCGATCAACCCTGCGACAACCTTATAAATCAAACTTGTGCGTTATCATGTGGTTAAGCTGAGCGATAATGGATAAATGCGCAGCATACTTTGTGCATTGATTTGCTCTACTTTTCACTCTAACAACTGAATCGCAACTGAACAATAAATAGAAGAACAATAGAGAAAAGCTCAAAAAATGGCCTCTCTGTGCTTACTTACTTGGAGAGAAACGCAACGAAAAACAGAAATTCAAAGAGTGTGCTTCTTTCCTGCTGGACAAGCAACAGTAATGAAGCGCTTCAATCGTGATTCTAGGTGAGCTGCTTCCATTTCGGACCGCTGGGTGGTGACATAATACAAACACATATATGCACACACACTCAGCCCACTAAGCATTGCTGAAGTCTGCGTGAGGCTCGCTACTCCTGGTTTTCGTTACTGTTGCTGCTGCAGCTGAACAGACAGCTAGAGTGCGTTAAGAATAGCTTTTCAGAAATAGAGGCTCAGTTTAACAAACAAAAGCTTTACAAGCTGCCGGCGACTTAAGTCGCCTCAATTGAAGACGCCTTTGCAATGTGTTTTGTTGTTCGGCTTATTGTTGGTTGTTTTGCCATTGTTGGCTAGATTTTTTTTTTTCTCTTGCTTAGCTTTTTGTTGTTTTCTTTTGCTTAATGCCTGCTGCCGCTTTTGCTCAACTTCAAGCATATATTCATTCGATTAGAACGTCTCTGGTTGACATTTGCACTTGATTTCAGGCAAAAGCTGTACAAAAATAACAATAACAACAACAACAACAACAACAAGAACAAAATTTAACAAAGCCTTTGATGTTTAAGCTTGACACAAACACACAACTGCTGCTACATAACTAACGCCATCCCCCCAGCCCCCCCCCGAACATGCAGCTCAAAGCAATTGTTTTTGTTTTGTTTTTTTGTTTTGAACTTTTATCTAAAGCTTTTAATTAATGTTCGTTTGTCGATGGCTATGTGTGTTGATTAGGCTGGGTCGATTTGTATGAAGGTAAAAAAATTGATGTTGCCTGGCCAATTTTCGCATTGGACATGAAAAGTTATTAAAAAAAAAAAAAAAAAGGGACAATAGGGGTGCACTTTACCCTATCACATCTTCAACTTTGTGAATTTTTTCCTTAGGATTTCTTTTCAAAAAATTTTTGTTTATGAAAGCGTACAGCTGAACAAAACTGATGCCAGAAATAAAATTCTCGAACACAATTCAACCTAAGACCAGTCTCACATTTATACGTTTTAATACAAAAATTGATTGTAAAAACTTCATAAAGAAAAAGAATTTTTTAATTGAAGATGTGATAGGGTAAAGTGCAAACCTATCGTCCCCCTTTTTTGTTTATTTTTTAATAACTTTTCATGCCCGATCTGAAAATCGCCCAGGCAACAAAGGTTTGCAAATCGACCCAGCCTAGTGTTGATCTATACTATTTTATAAAAGGAGACTCACTCACCTATAAGCTCAATACAGACTGAATCGATTTTTTTAGCTCTTTTACTCTTCTATTCCTATGATTATTTCAAGTAACAAAGAGTGTTAGATTTTTAGAAAACCTTTTATAAAAGACTTTTTATAAAAAGTCAATGTTTGCAATGTTTTTTAGATGCAAGAAAATTGCATTTTGTACAATCAGCACAACACAAAAGAAAACAAACTCTTAAGATCTTTGCCGTGAGAGCAACTCACACCACTGCAGAATTGTGCGAAATCGCTTTTGTTCAAAATGAAGACTCACCAGTTTGCACAGTGATTTATTTTGAAAATAAATAGAAGGAGTCGTTCAATCTTGATAAAATTTAGTATTTGAAATTATTTTATGTTGCTGATTTCAAATTTTTAATTATACTTTAAATTGGTAAAATAATTTTTGAGTAAGTCGTAGTTATAAAAAACGTTTTTTTCGAATAATGACTGCAATTTTTCTAATCAAAAGAAATAAAATAGCGCTATGTTATTTACATTTTATTTTTTAAAATAAATATAATTTGAAGAAAGTAAAACTAAATTTGGCTAAAGTCTACTTTAATGAACCTGCTGAGTGGGTTGCTTGGGCCACGTTGGGGATAGTGGGCTTTTTTTTAATAATGTTATAGTCTACGGAAAAAATGCTGCCTTATACGCATGATATCTTATATATTAATACGCAAACATCGAATGTTGTCGGACACTTTATGTATAAAATCATATCATATCATAAATGTGACGAATCATGTTGGATTTTAAATTGATGATCTCTGACCCGATATATTAACGTTTAAGGTTTATATTCATTTTAGTAAAAAATTTCAGGACTAGGAAGAGGTAGAATAGGGAATGAGGTTACCGGATGAAAGGTCTGGCTGCACAATATGATCAGATTTTAGATTGGTGACCTTCGACTTGAAATATGAGCGTAAAAAGAGCATTAATTAAATAAAAGCTAAACGAAAATTTTTTTGCCAATATTTTTCACAGTATGCTAAACAAAAATTCCCGTTACTATGACATCAAAATAATTGCGATATCTCGAAAACTGTAGGTTTTTTCACGCAATGCATTTTCTCAAAGTAAGGTCATTGCCTCAGAATGAGAAAAAAAAACAATTGAAGTTTCAAGTATTGAATTTCTCAGTCATTTTTCAATCGATTTTCATCAAATTTTTTTATCTGAGAGCTTAATTAAATGAGTTTGGAGAATTAAGAAAAAATTTACCGTTGTCTCACTAATTCAATTTTTTTTATGTTGTTTTCAAAAAACCTTTAAAATATTAAATTTTTGCTCAAAAAATATGCCAAATATTTTTTTTTTAAATTTTTATATATTTTTTTTAAGTTTTTTTTTATACACTTTCATATGTCATATTATTTATTTGCAAAAATTGCTTCATTTTGTCACATAATTCAATTAAGTGTTTCTATCATCAAAAATCATGAACTCACCCCTGTAATTTTTTGATGAAAATTAAATTTTTCAAAATCCTTTTATTTTTATAATTTTTACAGAGTTATACAGCTTAAAAAATAAGTTTTGTAAAAAAAATTTTGAAATATTTCAAACCACTCCGAAGTTATATACACTTATCTATGTTGTAAGCCAATTCCTTATCTACATTCTATATATATATTAATACACAAACATCAAATGTTGTACGCTTTTTGAATATTTATAGTAAAAATAAGTAAATGAAATTTAATATTATTCGAAAGGTACTGTAGCACAGACGTGCCGAAAAATAAAAAAATTAAATATTTTATTTGATTCAAAATACACGTATGCATTCTCATGCTCATGGCTGTAGTTTGAATCTATCTGTCTGTCTTAATCGAGAGCAATAACAACAAAACACTAGTAAGGGTGGAGCTTCGGCAGGGTACCGAAGCTAAAATACCCCCGCGGCCATATTGAAGTATATTCGAAGTCTTTAGCCACGACATACGCGATGATATTCAGTTTTATATATTAACGAAGGTTTTCCTATTATGAAAACGTCACTTTGTATGGGAGGTAGCCGTAGTTTTGATCCAATTTTGCCAAATTTCATAGAGATGGGTCAAATTATGTATCAATGCTTATGTGCATAATTTCAAGACATTTCATTAATTTTTGCGGATTTTTAAGAGATTTTACGTTTAAAAGAAAGCCAATGTGTATGGGAGGTAGGCGTGGTTTTCATTCGATTTTGGAAAAAATATCAAAGTGGTGATCTATGTTATATATCAAAGCATATATGCAAAATTTCAAGACATTTCTTTAATTTGAGCAGATTTTTAAGAGATAATACTTTTAAAATAAAGCCACTTTGTATGGGAGGTAGGAGTGGTTTCCATCCGATTTTTCCAAGTTTTATAGCCAGGATTAAGACTGAAGAGCAAAGCTCACCTGCCAAATTTGAAGGCATTTCTTTAATTTTTGTAGATTTTAAAGACATTTTACTTTTAATATAAAGTCACTTTGTATGGGAGGTAGGCGTGGTTTTCATCCGATTTGGCCCATTTTCAAGCTTGATCTTCCTTTTTTAAAAATAAACTTATATTTTGAATGTCATCGCCATAGCTTTAAAATTGCGGCTGTAATCGTGCCGACAGACAGACGGACACACGGAAATCGACTCAGGAGATGATGCTGATCAAAAATATATATATTTTTCTATACCTGCCACGCTTTCTTCTTGGCGTTACAAACGGAATGACAAAGTTAATATACCCCTTACGCAGTACTCGTAGGGGTATAAAAAAAGTTATGCAAACAAGTTTTGCAAAGGTGCATGTTCCACTTTCGGAAACCGACAAAATATGTTATTGTTTCGCGTGTAAAAAAAAAAAACTTACATTTGAGAGAGCTTCTCTCTCTCAAAAAGCAGACGAAAGAATGTTGCATTTAGCGTTGGCAAATAGAAAAGTATGTGTAGCAGGGATGATATTTGGGGGCTTTAAGGGCTTTTTTGGGCCCTTTTTCATTTCAAAAGCCCCGAGGCCCTTCTTATTCATTTTAGGCCCTTTTGGAAAATTCTACCGAAAAAAAATTGGAATTTTTTAAAAGAAAAGTTTAACTGGTTAATGTATATGATTTCAATATGCCAAAGAAAAATCGCCGAAAAAATAAACTGAAAAATTTTATTGGAAAAATATTCCAAAATGCAATTCAGCGGCGTTGTAGTGCTTGACAAAAATAAAATGGCACAATCAATATCCGCCGTCACAAAGGGTTTTGCTTCTAGACGAACAAGTATTATAAGGCTTCTAGAACTTACGCCCGAAAAAAATGGCAGAAAAGCCCGAAATTTTAGAAGCATTAATTTTCGAAAAAAACGCCCGAATTTCAAATGGCAATTGAGCACTAAAGAAAGAAATAATACTCGAATAGTTTGGAAATAAGACTCGAAAGAAAATGGAAATTACGACCGAAGTTTTCAGCAGTTTTTCGGTCTTTATTTCCAAATAAGATTATCAAAGTATAAAAGAACAGATTTGAGTAGTAAATTAATATTCCCTGTAAAAATATCTGCAAAGATTTCATTAATTTGTTTTTTGATGTAATTCATGAACAAGGGGTCCATGGACATTATGTAGGGATAAGGTTCATATGGTGTTTTTTTTATGATAAAATTATTTGCTCTTTTACGGAACAATATTCTTTTACCTTCCGTAAAAGGGCGAACCATTTTATCGTAATGAATTTCAAATTTCTTAACTTTTCTGTAAACAAAAATTCGGGCGTTTTTTTATTTTTAATTTGGCGAAAATGCCCGATTTTTTTTCGGCCCTAAATTACAAGCTTATTTTTCGGGCCTTTCTTCCTTTTCAAGTATTTGCAAAAAAGATCCTAATTTTATTGGTACAAACACCCGAAAAAGAGAGAGAGTGGACGGATAGACCTCGATCGATTAAAGTTAATTATTTAAAATTTTTAAAAAAAGCAAGGATCAAGTGATAAAAATAAAAAAGAGTTATAATTACCATTTCACTAGTAGTCAATGTGAACAATCAGTTAAAAACAGAAAGCGAAACTGCATCCAAAAGAGTAGGTCATTTTTGTATAAAAAAAAAACCCTCAGCAAAAAGCGAAATATCGTTAAAAAATGTGCAAAATTGTCCAATTTTTTCGGTGATTTTTCCTTTGAATTCCCATTCATTTTTTATTTCATTCACCCCAATTTCGTATGAAAAATGTTGGGTGATTTTTCATTTCATTTCTTATGTTATTTTTTATTGTTTGTATTTTAAGTAAAGGCGAGATTTCCTACGCCTTTAAAATTGTTCTCAGTAAAACAAGTTTTGTTAAATACAGTCATTGTCGCATTAAGAGCATACTTTTTAGTAATTTCAACAAGCTTAGTTTATTTCCCAAGTTGAGTTTAGATGAAAAGAGTGAACCCAAGTCCCGCTTCATTAATAAGACTTCTTGCAAAACTTGACGGAGAGTCATCATTAAATTGCTTATTCATTTCTGACATTCTACGACTATTTCAAGATGGAAATATCTGGTGTGGTTTTTGTGGAAAAGCTTTACAATTTTTATTTTTATTTATCAAATTTAGGATTGACTTATCAGAAAAATGTTTTTGTTAAAAATGTTCTTTTAGAAACACTTTATCTATAGATTAATTTTAACTTTTACAAACAAAGCGTGAAATAAAATATTTTGAAAGAATAACCTGAAACTATATCACTTTCACCCAAAATTTTTGATTTAAGATGGAAGTGATTTCATTTAATCATTTAAATTGCAGTTCTAAATGAGTCATCATCATCATCGTCATCATGCGTGGAGCGTGCATTTCCTGCCTTAAAATTAGTAAAACTTTGGTTCAACCGTAACCATAGATCCACATTTTGCTTTTTATTTTTGCCTTAAAAAATAAAAATCAAAACTTACCAGTTATTTAGTGCTCAACAAAATATCGGTCAGATTTTGCTTTTAATTTTTGTCTTAAAAAATAAAAATCAATACTTACCAGTTATTTAGTGCTCAAAAAATTATAGGTTAGATTTTGCTTTTTATTTTTGCCCTAACAAATGAAAACTAGAAATAATTATTACTTTTGGCTCAAAATTTTAAAAGTCAAAATATAATAATTTTTTTTGCTTTTTATTATAAAATGCATAATTGGTACGGCCTCTGATATTGACGTCAAATTGGCCCTATTTTTATATGAATTTTGGCCCTTTTACAGTAAAGCCAATATCATCCCTGATGTGTAGCATACCGTGAGCAAACCAATGAGAGAGAGAAGAAAGATGGCGAAGCTTCAAAATTTTGACAGACATGTATCCTAAGTGAGACATGCGGCAAACAAGTACTGTTGCTGCTCTCTCTCTCTCTCTCTCTCTCTCTCTCTCTCTCTCTCTCTCTTTCTCTCTCTCTCTCTCTCTCTCTTTCTCTTTGTCAATCGTATTCAGTATTATTTGGCCAAACAAAAAGTGTTGTAATCAATTGTAATTTCAATTAACATGCAATTATGGTGTTTATATTTGAAAAAAGTTGTTGTAGTAGTTAATATTTTGGAACAATATATTAAACAAAACATTTTCGAATGAAACTTATATTATTTGAAGCTCTGGTTCATACGAAGTGCACAATATAATTTTAATTCAAATATTTTGTCACAAAAATAGGTAAAAATTAGAAATTTAAAACATCTTTTTTTTCCCCATATAGGAGAAACAACAACACAATACAAGGCCAAACAGCTCTGTTGTAGCTTTTCACTTTTCTCATGTAGTAGAATGCGAGAGTGAAAAAAAAGACAAAAGTTTCACCAGAGCTTTATGGTTGCTATTTTTCCCTGTAACGCTGGTGTCGCGACTCTGGTCGCAGGCCACTGACACCGTTTTTTCTGTTCAGGATATGATTTGATGCGTTCAGCAAAAATGAAAAAACTAGTAAGGATGGAACTTCGGCAGGGTACCGAAGCTAAAATATCCCCCCGCGGCCATATTGAAGTATATTCGAAGTCTTTAGCCACAACATACATGATGACTTTCAGTTTTATATATTAACGAAAGTTTTCCAATTTTGATGACGTCACTTTGTATGGGAGGTGGGCGTGGTTTTGATCCGATTTTGCCAATTATCATAGCAATGATTCATATTATATATCAAAGCTAATGTGCAAAATTTCAAGACATTCCTTTGATTTGAGCAGATTTTTAAGAGACTTTACTTTTTAAATAAAGCCACTTTGTATGGGAGGTAGGCGTGGTTCTCATTTGATTTTACAAATTTCATAGCCAGAATTTGAATTGAAGAGCAAAGCTTACGTGCCAAATTTCAAGGCATTTCTTAAATTTTTGTGGATTTTAAAGACATTTTACTGATAAAATAAAGTCACTTTGTATGGGAGGTAGGCGTGATTCTCATCCGATTTTCTCATTTCGATTTTCCCATTTTCTTCCTTTTTTGAACTTGATCTTCCTTTTTTAAATATAAACTTATATTTTGAATTTCATCGCGATAGCTTTAAAATTATGGCTGTAATCGTGTCCAGATACGGACAAACGGACACTCAGACGGACAAACGGAAATCGACTCAGGAGGTATGCTGATCAAAAATATATATATTTTTCTATGCCTGCCATGCCTCCTTATTGGCGTTACATAAACAAAATAAGAAAGTTAATATACCCCTTACGCAGTACGCGTTGGGGTATAGAAATAGATTTTGTTATGGTCGAATTTCGGCCACAGGCGATACTAGTATTATTAAAGACATTTTAAATGAAATTCCCACTAGCAAAACGTTTCAATCATAGCCAAAATAAAGTCTGTCAATCACAATAACGGTAAACAGAAACAATAAAATGCAATAATAAATAAAAACTCACAAAACAGTGTTACTACCTTTACTCCAACAGCGGATGGAATTCTAACGAAACTTCTTAATTTAGACGTTTTATCAAAAATGGTTTTTAAAAATAGCGGAGTTTTTTTTTCGTAGCCAGCAAGAAAAAGGTCAAATCTTATGAATAAAAAAAGAAAACCGACATATACAAGCATTCGCATTTTAATGCATGCTTTCCAGAATTTGCGAATTTTTTTTGTTTTTGGTAGTGTTTTTTAAAGTTCTATTTTTTAAAATCTATTTTAAACCCAAATTTTGTATTGTTTTTTTTTTAAAAAGTTTTTTTTTTATATTTGGTTGAACAATTTATTTTTTAAGAGCTTTTTCTATGAGCCTTAAAAAGCATGTCAAGTCAATTTTAACATGGTGCCGTGCCTACAGGCGTACTTTTAAAACAAAAATGTTTCGGATTTATCGTAATCGGAGTATTACCCGTCGAATGATACCAAATTTGTGCTATTCGGAAATCAAAAATGTTCAGATTTATTTTCAATACACAAAGCACTGCGGTTCGTCTTTTTGGGTTCGAAAATTGGGTTCGTTTCCAGTCATGGTCTCATCTTTTTGAATACAGTCGTTGCATTTTAGTTCATGCGCATCCTAAAATATGGAGACCTTTAGCTGATAAATGGATCCATGTCATCCATAGCTATGAATCGGAACAAAAACTACGTTGCATTTTAGGTAAACATTGACAAATTCTGCTATGAAGTTGTAACACGAACTCTTTTTTTGTCCATTGCGGGCGCATGCAGCATCCATCGCGAGCAGAGTTTCTTCTCATTTAAAATATCAGGTATGATATCATGTATGTATGTATGTGTTTATATGAGAACACACTGCCATATGACATCCTTGTGGCCTCAGCTAGATTACTAAATTTAATTTTGGAGTCGTTCCACATATAAAAATATGAATTTTTTTCGACGTTTTCTAGTGCACTGACGTCTTTTGTGCTTCCAGATCGTTTGGCGCCATAGGTGCTTGTACAGCCACAACGAAAGTCAGAAAGCCATTTTTGAATCATCTTTATCACGGTGTCAAGACTGAATAATAATACTTATCTAGTTTGGCTTTGGTCTCCGTTATCGTTTTCTTGCGTGAATAAAAGATAAAACTCATGGTTTTACGGTTTTAGAAAATTGCGGAGTTTGGTTGCTTCCCACTGTTGTAAGTTGCAAATGCGTAAACATAACTGTCCAAAATTTTGACAGACATCTAATGAAGGATGAAGCTAGCTATGAGTGGTTCATAAAAGTTCATGCCAACGTCCTCTCTCAGAATTATTTATATTAACCTCCTAGTATATTGTATAATTTTGTAATTGCCTTTTTTTAAAAGAACTGCCCTTAAACCTCATTAAAAGTTCTTGAAAAATGATCATATATCGGAAGACATAAAAGAAAAATCATTCGAAAAAATACGAAAATATCACTTATAATATAGTAAATATGTGCGATGAAGTTTAAACTATTTAAGCTATATAGAAAATCTAAAGTTATCATTGGAAACCTTTTTAAACTCTGCAATAAACTGCCGTTTAACGATGGGTTGAGTATGTTAGTATAGTGAAAACAAATTTCCAAAAGCTAAACTGCACACACACATGCAGACATACAAAAACATATACATACATATTTATACTCACTTCGAAATGCTCCGTTTTTTTTTTTTTTTAAATATCTGCATTTTATTGCTTTGCCTGAAAAATCATTTAAATTTGCTCGAAAAACCATTATTTAATGCTTTTCGTTTCGTATCGTATAGTCGACAGAGCTTTAAGCTGAGTTAGCTTAAGTATGTATTTGAAAATTTTTGCTAAGAGGATTGCCAAAGCTCTCAAGTGGCGAGGCTTAAATTATGGCATTTGCCAAATTCTAAGCATACCCAAGGGCAACAATAACACAAACAACAAGAACAACATGCAACAATGGCCACATTTAACACTTTGTTGTTTTTGTTGTTTTTGTTCTGTGTTGACTGGTTCAACATTTATCGGTTTCGTTTCTTTTCTTTTTTTTTTTTTTTTGTTGCGTTCTTTAGAAGGTGGTAAGCTTATTTGTTACTATATAAATTCAAGTGCTTATAACTTCCGTTTCCGGTTGTGGGTGTTTGTTCCACCTATGCAGTAAACTGAACTGCTGCCTGTAAGTAGTTTCACACTTATTGTATCATACATATAAAGCTGTATTAGCAGGCATATTTATTTTTAATATTATTACAAAATTGGTTTAGCATACTTTCAAAATAATCCTAAAGTGACTGTGGGAACAAACGAAGCCACCTAAATATGGCACAATAAGACTTTAAATAAGTAGTTCAGAAGAGCTGTTTGCGGAATAAACAGAAAAGTGAATAGCCTATATTCAAAACGGAATTGCTTATTAAACCTAGTCTTAAATTAAATTGTTTATAATAAATGTCATATTTATAAAATTTATAAAATTTTCATCACGAACTGCAAAGAGTTTTTTCAGGTGAAAGTGCTCCAAAGCGTCCAAAATTGCAACAACAAACCGTAAAAGGATCCCTTCGTATTTTGGGATGTACATAGAATAATACTCATTGACTGAAGTTATTCCTTTATTTAAGAAAGGTGATAAACACTGGTGGCGGCCGTGGCGTAGTGGGTAGAGTGTGTGACTCTTACGCCAGAGAACTCAGGTTCGAATTCTCCATCTGACACAGAAAATTTTTTTCAATTGAATTAATTTTTCTGTTCGACCGTCACCTCTCTGCATCCAATGGCAAACCTCAGAGAGTAAAATCTGCCATGAAAAGCTTCTTGAGAACATAAGCCGTTCGGAGTCGGCGTAAAACATGTAGGTCCAGTTCTCGATCATTTGTGTCCAAACATTTCACATCACACACTACACAATTGGATCATAAGAGGCTCGGTCAATGTCATTTCAAGGGCTGAGATGGCCATTTTCGTTTTTCGTTCGATGAACACTTACCAAATAATTATCGTCCAATTTCTATGTTACCTGTATTTTCAAAGGTGTATGTAAAAATAATGAAATCTCGAATATTAAATTTTTTAAATAAAATTATTTTTTTAGCAAGAACCAATACGGTTTTAGAGCGGCTTTATCAACTGAGGAAGCTCTTCTTAAATTGTGTAGTAATGCTTATAGTGGTTTGAACACCAAAAACCAATCTGCTGCGCTCTTTATAGACATAACCAAGGCTTCTGATACGGTTGACCACAAAATTCTTTTGAACAAAGTATATAAATGCGGGCTTAGGGGAAAGGTATACAAATGGTTTTGCTCATATTTACAAAACAGTTTGCAACGAGTAAAAATAAACAATAAATTTAGCTCATTCGTCTCAATTGACACAGGTGTACCGCAAGGTTCTGTTTTGGGACGTGTACTTTTTTTAATTTATATAAATTCAATTTTTATGCAAAACTTTGCTAGCGAAACTGTTGCTTTTGCAGATGATATGGCTTGCACATACTCGAGCAATTCTATTCTTGACTTGACAACAAGCATAAATCATGACCTTTGCCTTTTGAGGCATTGGTTTGCAATGCCTAAGCTAGTCCTAAGTGACAAGACCAAAATAATGTTTTTCAATACAGCGCATAGAGAACTGCAGAGCGATATTTTTATATATCACCATTCAAACTGCGATAAATTTATGTTTGATAAGTACACTTGTAGCACATCGAATAATTTGCTAACCTATAACGATCAAAAAACGTGTTGTTTGGAATGTTTCAAAATTGAATGCGTCACAACTTTTAAGTATTTAGGTATTTTGTTAGATTCTAAAATGACATGGTCAGATCACACAAGTGCACTAAAACGATATGCAATGTTGGCTGTACGACAACTGTATCTTTTAAAAAACTTCTGTTCAAAACAACTTCTGACTTGTATCTATTATGGTATTTTCCACTCAAAACTTGAATATGGCCTGTCCTGTTGGGGTGGTACACATCGTAACAAAATCAATCTACTGCTTACTATTCAAACACACATCATTCGTATCATTTGCAGCAAAAACCGACTTGAACCAAGTTTTGCACTATTCAAAAGTCTCGGAGTCCTTCCACTCAAACATTCGTATTTTTATATGGTCCTAAAGGTATTTTTTCATAACAACGGTCACTTAATAAACAGGAATAATCCAAATTACAACTTAAGAATTAATAATCTAAACAAAATTGTAGTTCAACCTCATAATATACAGATTTTTCTAAATACATATTCTCGTCAATAGCTCCTAGATTGTTTAACAGCTTACCAAATAATATTCGTTGCTTACGAATTAAAAATATATTCCTTAAAGAAATTAAATTGTGGCTTTTCAAATTTAACTATGATGAACTAGAGCTAATTCTCCGTATACAAATATAATTGTCTTTGTGTAACATGCTTCTTATACGTTACTTATTTTTTATCTATCTTACATTTTCACTTAAAATAAATAATTATCTTACCACCTACTTGATTTATTTTTAAATTATCTTATTGAATTATTAATTAAAAAATTGTATCTTGTTTAAAATATGTATATCTACTTTTAAGCCCCACGAACGACATTGTGTTATCTGTATGTTTTATGTACTTATATACCTTGCATTCGCCACTAGCTCCTTGAGCTACAGAGTGCAGGTTTATGAAACATTATTAACTACTGTCCAATATCTGTAATTTCATTATATGATTATATTTAATGTTTCATAATAAAATCAATCAATCAATCAATCAAAATCAATCAATCAATCTATCTTGCACATATTATGTATCATTATGGTATAGTTTAAAAATTAAAAACGCAGAAAAATGGACGCATTTGAGGAAGAAAAAATCCTCTATCATAACGACAATGCTCCTGAACATTCATCGTTACTCTGCCATCGTTTTTGTCAGCTTTCTATCTGTAACCAAACCTGATGGCTCACCGGCAGTGAATTTACTCAAATTATGAGCTCATAGCTGAAACTGAGGCCTATTTTGGAGAGCTTTCCAAGCACAACTTTCCGGACGGGATAAAAAAGCTAGAATATTATTGAGCCCACTGTTTCAATTCAAAAGGAATGTATGATGAAAAATAAAACCAAATTTCGCTAAAAAATTTTTTCCTTTTTGACTTATTCCACACTTTTCCATCCATCTGGTACTTATATGAATTCTGACATTGAAACTCTGCAAAGCCTTGAAAGTCACGCCTATGTTCCTTAAAATTTCATTATTTAAACGGAAAAATCTCTTCAAATTCCACAAAAATTATTGTTTTGATTTGTGAATTCTGACTATGAAACGTGGCAAAATAAAACAAAAACCACGGCTTATCCCATACAAAGTGACTTCACCCAAGCTACAAAATCTCCTAAGAAATTCATTAAAATTTTACAAAGCTTAATCCAATTTTCTTAAAATTTGCAAATATGGTTTGATTTTTAATATGCACTCTAAATTTTTACTTGGCGAAATCGAATGAAAACGTCTTTATCTCCCATACAAAATGACATCAGAAAAATAGAGAAACCTTCACAAATATAACAAAAGTTAATGTTTTGATTCTTTCTACACAAGCTGCTATTATAATAAACTTAGGATACAAAAACTTTTGCAGATTATACATAGACAGCTAAAGACTTTCAATATACGTAAGGGAGAGGCTTGCAGGTTGCCACCATTTACAACTTGCCACCACTACTTCTGTATTTTGACATTCTAGCAGTGTCGTAACCTAAAATCTGACTAACATCGACGCCAAAAGAGAAGTTGTCACTTTTAATCTACTTTTGCAGCAGACAGACACGATAACGCAGTGTCAGCTTAAGAAAGTGAAAATGAGCACTTTAAGAATTAAGGGGGTCTTCTCATTGAGCAACTTTTTTTTTCAACTTTTTTTTTTGCACTTATTTATAGCTTGGGTAGTTGTGAATATGCCCCTAAAAGGATTTTTAGAAATTCGAAATACTTTAGACGATACAGCCTTTTTTGTGAAGCAAGGTCTGATGGACAAGAAGGTGATGGAGGTAATAAAACCAGCTTACGAAGCGCTGTCGGCAGATAATTTGCTTGAAAGATGCCTTGGATCTGAAACTCAGAATTCCAATGAGTCCTATAATTCTGTTCTTTGGTCACTTTCGCCCAAACACATCAACTCAGGCGCACGCACCATCGAAGTGGCCAATTTCATTGCAACGTGCCTCTTCAACGACGGTTTTATACCCATACTTAAAATTATGGGTTTGATGGGTATTGCGATTGGCAAAAACGCATACGAATACGCACTATCTCGCAATGAAGACAGATTGAACCGATCAGAGACTCGAGCTGCGGCATCATCAAAAGCTGGCAGAACGGCTCGCAGAGCAGAGAGGGCAGCAGAAAGCATATTCTACGAAAAAGAGGAAGGTGGCCTGTATGGAGCTGGCATCGCCGACTAATATTTGTAAGTAAAAATTGTCAGCTCTTTAAAACTGCATTTAAACATTTTTGATTTTTTTTTTTTTCCCCAAAAAAATTACTTCAAACTTTAAACGCGTTTATCTCGAACCCACGTTTTTCGAACTGGCGGCCATGATATCTCCAGTTCAACTGAACCGATTTTCATGAAACAAAATGGAATCGACGCAGAATTGTCACCATTCTCGGGTGAACCTCGACCATAATTTTAAAAAATTTTTTTCTATTTTTTTTTACACTAAACTACAAAAAAAAAACCCGAAATTGAAATTTTTTTTTTTAATGGCCGCCATTTTGTCAAAAAAAATCACAAAATTAAGCTTGAGGTTCACCCGAGAATTACATCTATACTGATTATAACCCCGTTTTTTTTTCATTTCAGACGCTCCGGAGACCCGGAATCGTGGCCGCCGTGACGACACCTTTTTTTTCACCACCAACTTTGAAGTCTCATTACTTTTTGAACAGCCCACGTATCGAGGCAAAAAAAATTTTTTTATTTACTTTGAACCTTTTGTAATACAATAAATAAAAAAGTTTTCAATTATTCTTTGCGTTTTCAAATAAGAATTTTTTAAAAAAGGGTCCAAAAAACGGGTTTTGAATGAGAAGACCGCCTTAAGAATTGTGTGCTTGTAATGTGCTCATAAATTCAACATTTTTATTGACAATTCAAGGTTAATATTTGTGATGAGCTGCTTTTGAAGTAGAATTACGTCTTGCAGCGGGATTTGTCTGGGGGTCTTTTTTTTTGCAGATTTTTTCAAGCAAATGCAACGTTTTAGATCACTTTTTGGGGTAAGCTTACAGCCCTTAATATATATCATGCAAAAATAAAATATATGCCAAAATATCTATATAGGATATTTATATCCGGCAATAGTTATATGCCGGATGAAACGAATATCTAATTTGTCACTTCTTTAATAAAGGCACACAAACTAGCAAAATCTAAGAAAAATGTGCGTTTTCATATGAGAAAATCTTGCATAAAATGCTTCAGTGGCTGCTTTTGTTCTTCCTATGTTTATTGAAAATATGTAAAATTTACATATTTTTATCTATATATATATCTATATATATCTATATATATATATATATATCTATATATATATATATATATCTATATATATTTTATCTATATAATCTATATATTAGGTTGTCACAAATATTTTGAAGGCATGCCCTCTTCATTTTTATACCCCAACGCGTACTGCGTAAGTGGTATATTAACTTTGTCATTCCGTTTATAACGCCAAGAAGGAGGCGTGGCAGGTATAGAAAAAATATATATATTTGATCAGCATCACCTCCAATCATGTCAATTTCCATGTGTCCGTCCGTCTGTCCGTCTGTGGAGACGATTACAGCCGTAGTTTCAAAGCTATCACGATGAAATTCAAAATATAAGCTTCTTTTTAAAAAATGAAGATCAAGTTCGAAAATGAGCGAAATCGGATGAACTACGCCTACCTCCCGTAGTGACTTCAAAGAGTGACTTTATTTTTACAGTAAAATCTCTTAAAAATCCACAAAAATTAAAGAAATGCCTTGAAATTTTGCACGATTTTCAATACAAATCCCGACTATCAAAATCAAATGAAAACCACGCCTACCTCCCATACGATGTGGGTGTTTATTAACCGTAAAATCTCTTAAAAAGTTGCTCAATTTAAAGAAATGTCTTGAAACGTTTCACATATGCTCTGGTATTTAATGTAAATCATCACTATGATATTTGACAAAATCGGATGAAAGCCACGCCTACCTCCTATACAAATTGGCTTTTTTTTAACGTAAAATCTCTTAAAAATCCACAAAAATTAAAGAAATGTCTTGAAATCTTGCACATGAGCTTTGTTATATAATATGAACGATTTCTATGATATTTCGCAAAATCAGATGAAAATTACGCCTACTTCCCATACAAAGTGACGTCATCAATATAGAAAAATTCGTTTTCCAAAATTCCACCCACATCGTTTATCCAATCCATACCAAATTTTGCACATATAACCTATATGCACAGATGGTGTAATGCGAAGTTTTAAGACTTGGAAGGTGGGCGTGGCATTTTACTTTTAAACGAACTTCTTCAGCACCGTGTGTCTGACGTCAACCAAATTTGCACAGATTATCCTTGGTTATTTGAGTAGTCTTCAGTTTATAAAATTGGGCGGTGATCGACAGGGGGCGTGGCACTTTATTTTTAAACTAGCTCCATCTACACCGTTTGTCCGATTTCAACCAAATTTTTTAAATATATTCTGTAGTATACGTATATTGAGAAGTTTTAAGCCTACAAAGGTGGGTGGGATTGCACAAGGAGCGTGTCAATTTAACTCTAATCGAATTCCCTCTACACCGCACACATTCGCACACATATTATTTGGCATAAGGATCAGTCTGTAGTTTATACATGTGGGCGGTACTAGACAGAGGGCGTGGTACTTTATTTTTAATCTATTCCATCTACACCGTTCCTCCGATTTCAACCAAAACCTCGCACATATACTCTTTAGTATAATGAGAAGTTTAAAGCCTACAAAAGTGGGTGGGATTGGACAAGGGGATTTGGCGTGTCAATTTTAATTCTAATCGAACTCTTCTACACCATTTTTCTGATTCAACCAAATTTTGCAAATATATTCCTTGGAATAATGAGCAGTGATTAGTCTATAAAATTGGGCGCAATTAGATAGTGACGTGCAACTTTAATTTAATTCGAACTCCTTCTATAGCCTTTGTCCGAATTTATCGAAATTTTCCATATTCTTTGGAATAATGAGCAGTCAGTAGTCTAGAAAATTAGATGGAATTGAACGGAAGTGTGGCACTTTAATTTTAAATGAATTTGTCTCACACCGTTGGTATGAATTTCTACATACTAATCAAATTTCGAATATATATTCTTTAGCATAATAAGCCGTCTACAAATTACTCTACGTGCCAGCTAAGGGTAAAATAAAATTAAGCATATGACACAAATATTTTTGCAGATAATGCATTAACATTTTAGAGACGGCGAAAGACTTCGATGATACTTTAATACGGCAGCGGGGGGCAGGGTGCCGAAGCTCCATTCCTTACTAGTTTTTTAAGATACTTTTGAAAATTTGATGAATTTGATGCATTGCTCGAAACATTAAAAGCAATCAAAGTTTACAATAAATCGAGGAAGAACACTGCAGAATTGATGATTTTTCTTAATTAGGTGTTTTTATTTGAGTTTTTCTACTTTTTCAGCACTTTATCAAGGGGTGGCAACCTGTAAAAATCTTGTAAAATTCAATAAATTTTTATAAATATTTTCAATCCAGAGTTTTTACTTGAGTTCCTCTGCACTTTCAGCAATTTTTCAGGGGGTGGCAACCTGCAAAATTCACGTAAAGTTCAATTAATTTTTATTAACTTTCTAAATCTGGTGTTTCTACTTGAGTTTTTCTACATTTTCAGAAATTTTTTAAGGGGTGGCAACCTGTAAAAATCTTGTAAAATTCAATAAATTTTTATAAATATTTTCAATCAAGAGTTTTTACTTGAGTTCCTCTGCACTTTCAGCAATTTTTCAGGGGGTGGCAACCTGCAAAATTCACGTAAATTCAATTAATTTTCTAAATCTGGTGTTTCTACTTGAGTTTTTCTACATTTTCAGCAATTTTTCAAGGGGTGGCAACCTGAAAAATATCTTGTATAATTCAATAAATTTTTATAAATATTTTCAATCAAGAGTTTTTACTTGAGTTTCTCTAAAGTTTCAGCAATTTTTCATAGGGTGGCAACCTGCAAAATTCACGTAAAGTTCAATTAATTTTTATTAATTTTCTAAATCTGGTATTTCTACTTGAGTTTTTCTACATTTTCAGCAATTTCTCAAGTGGCGGCAACCTGCAAAATTTACGTGAAATCCATAAATTTTATATTTATTTTCTAAATCAGGTATTTCTTCTTGAGTTTTTCTGCATTTTCAGCAATTTCTCAAGTGGTGGCAACCTGCAAGCCAAAATTTCGAAGGGTCGATTTTAGTTACTTTTGCAAATTTGGTGTAAAATTTTAACTTTTTTGAGAATGCAAATCATTTTTAGCCTAGGATTGTGACTTTTTACTTACACTTACCTTGGCATTATACAATACCACAGTGCCTAGATATTATAACGTTTTATAATCAAAATAGCTATGGGTTGCTTAGCTTTCGGAGATAATTCCTTAATTGTTTTTTTTTTTAATTACTTTTAACAACAGACAACCAAACAAGTACCATTTTCTTCACACCACCTATTCATCTGTTAGAAATAAGTTAAAGTCACATTTTTAGTTTCAATTGCACTACAAAAGCAACTCATGTGAAATTTAAAAGCTAAACTTCATTATAAGTTGTTAAGAACAACTGTTCGCAACACCAGCAATTATTGACGATGGGAAATTACTGCGCTATATAATATATATGACAGATTAATTTCCGTTAGCAATTTCAGCCGCTTCCTGCCAAGGTAATAAAACGTGCAATTTTTTTTTCTTATTTTTTATTGTTCCTTTTTTACATATTTGTGAACTTAATCAATGACAACATATATGCAAATATCTCTTTTCATTCGTACTTTTCGTGGATGTTGTTCTCTGCTCACTCTCTATCTCAGCCTATCTCTCTCTGTCTGACACATGGTGAAGTAGAAAGGAACTAAGAAAGACTCCAAAAAAGAAAAGATATTGCAAATTGTTGTAAAATAAATGCTTAATTTTCCTCATCATTTATTTCAATGGCTGAATTTATTTCAACATTCTTACCAAGAACGAGCACATCCTTTATTATGATATGGATTGATGTATGTTTGTATGTATTGTGATTGTTTAAAAATATTTTTTTTTTCATACAATTTTTTTTTTCTTTTTTTTTTTTTTGCTACATCTCTTTCTTTTTTGCTGCGACAACTGAACAGCAGCTGATTTATGTACTTTTCTGCAGGATATTTAATATTTTGCTTTCTCACGCTTTATAAATTATTCCAGCTCTCTATCACTCTGTCGTTTGGTTTATCTATTTGCTGAGTTTATCAAAATATTAAGTAAAGAAAAAAAATAAACCAAACAAAAAAAGAATTCTGTACCACTATTTCAGATTGTGGTTATTTTTGTTATAGTTTTTTTTTTTTTTTGGTTATTTCCTTGACTTTGCGCCGGAATAAGGATTTGTCGCAAAAGAAATACTGATCCGAATCTTGTTATTTATTTGTTTTGTTCGCTACATCAAGTGTGGTTGGCTTTATGTGTTTATGTTTATGCATGAGTGTGCTTGTGAATATACGTGTTTTTGTGTGTGCACCAAAAAAGGGGCGCCTGTGCTCCAAAAGAATTTATATATTTTATAACTTGATTTTAGGATGATGTTTTAGTTAAATAATGCTAAGCTAGCTGTTGAAATTTGTTGTAATAAAAATACGCTTCAAACTATAATCTTTCAGCAATATTTTCAAAAAAAAAAAAAATAAGTATTTTATTTTATTAAAAGCAAACAAAAATCAAAATATTTTGCGATATATTTAATTTACTGCAATATTTTGAACACAAAAAAAAATCATCATGATTATATTAAAACCATTAAAACCCTAACAAACCCTCAGTCAAACACATTTTTACACAAACACACTTGCACAGGTGTAGCCCAATGCAATATCCATTAGCCATGGCTACATTCGCCCAAAGGGTTTGCATCTAGTTAATAAAAAATTTTATAAAAATATCTACTCAACTGTAAGCTAAGCAAAATAAGCAAACACAAAAAAAGCAGCTACTCCAAAAGCATTAACTTCCAAAGATACTCACGCATACATAAGTTGACCAAATGTACCGAAATATCCGGTACAATACAGACTGATTCAGCCTTTCGGTATATTTTCTGTAAATATACGTATATTAAAAATATTGTGACGAATAGCTATGTGTCAAAAAGTAATTTTAATATATATCGAGAGCTACAAAATTTCAGGATAGCAAAAAAACTGTTGTATTCACTAATTAGCAACAATTTTGATGAACCCGTTTCCTACAATATTAAGAAAAAGTGTCCATTAAATGCCACAACAATTTTTCTAATACTACGCATTATTTTAGCTGCCGTGTTAGATGGACTTAGTGAGAGTAGGGCAGAGAGGGGCCGTTACCCCCCACTGAATACAAAAAAAATTAAACTTTTAGTACTAAAGTAAGAAATATAAAACAGCTTTTCTTTTAATTAAAAAAGCATAGAAGTTATTACAAAGCTGTTTCCTTTGTTCGATGCAACTTGGATACATAAAAAAAAAACGAAATGGCCATTTCAGCCCTTGAAAGGACTTTGACCGAGCTTCTTATGATCAATTAAGTTCTGAGTGTTATGAAATGTTTGAACACAAAATAATCGAATACTGGACGTACCATGTTTAACGCCGACTCCGAACGGTTCATGTTCTCAAGAAGCTTTTCATGGCAGTTTTTACTCTCTGAGGCTTGCCATTGTCTGCAGAGAGATGACGGACAAGTAGATACAATATGGCTGTTCTGGACCAGGTGGAGCGGTGGAGCAAGCCGATGACGTCACGCCCGCACCCCAGCGCCATCTAGTGGGGGCTTTTTTTTGCTAAAAATGTGCAAAGGTGTATGTCTTTGCTAAAAGCTATTAAAAGTTGGCAAGTTTGGTGTATGTATTTGCTGAAAGCTATTAAAAATTGGCCAGTTTGGTGTATGTCTTTGCTAAAATCTATTAAAAATTGGCAAGTTTGGTGTATGTCTTTGCTTTAAGCTTTTAAAAATGTGCAAATTTGGTGTATGTCTTTGCTTTAAGCTTTTAAAATTGGCAAGTTTGGTGTATGTCTTTGCTTTATGCTTTTAAAATGGCAAGTTTGGTGTATGTATTTGCTTTTAACTTTTAAATTGGCAAGTTTGGGGTATGTCTTTGCTTTAAGCTTTTAAATTGGCAAATTTGGTGTATGCCTTTGCTTTAAACTTTTATTTGGGTTTAGTTTGGGGTATGTCTTTGCTTTAAGCGTTGGTCATAATTTTATACACTACATTATCGGTAGTGATAGTCAAGAGAGTTCTTATCAGAGTTTGCATGTTTTTTCTTAACCCTCGAATACCTAATAGCAATGACTCAAATTCTGCTGGTTGACTTTAGTTGAAATGATATGACTAAATAATAATTTCCTAAATAATTTGTGTTTTATTCAAAATCAACATTGGGCCTTAAAATTGAACCACCCTTTACTTTAATGGAGGGACCGCAAATAACGATTATCGATATCAACTATTTCTATGTCCATATCTACTACTATTTAATACTACTATTTTGGACAACTACTACTATTTTCCACTTTTTTCTTATTTAAATCCTTGTCCTAGTCGTTATTCAAATACAAATACTTGCTTAAGTCCTTCTCCAAATTCTTGCGCAAGTCCTTGTCCAAATTTTTGCCCCAATCATTGTCCAAATACTTTTCCAAATCCATGTCTAAAATCTTGTCCTTTTCCTTGTCAAAATCGTTGTTCAAATCCTTGCCCAAGACAACTTGTTTCTATGATAGTAATCGTGGGCTCGAAGGGTGGTAAGTATGAACTTTATTTTTTATATGCTAGTTTAACTTTTTAATGAGAACTCAATTCAATTTCAATATAATTAAGAACTCAATTTTATCAATATAATTTAAAAAAAAAAAAATAATTTTTTTAATCTGATCGGAAAAATATCGATCAAAAATTAACTTTTAATACTGATCAAAAAATAACGTGGTCGAAGGGAGCATTATACTATATGAAAAAAATGCTGTAAGTTAATGTCTGAGAGAATTCTTATGGTCAGAGTTGTATTGTGGAATTGTATGAGGATTATTTTTGTGCAAGGTCTTAACCCTCTAACTGGTCTCTTTATAAGTCAATTTGACCCTTTTTTTCGAGAAAATCAAAAAATATCCTTTAAAAAAGGACATTTAAGGATTAAAATATTCTACGAAAATGTTTGCCGGAAAATTTCAGTGGGGGTCACCAAAGACACTATTGTTGTTAATAAAGCTCTTTACGATTAATTAGTTAAATTATACACCAACATATACAAAACAGGTAAAAACGGCGTCAAGTTCTGCCGGGCCAAGGTACATTAACCAGGTACTATACATAGCAACTGCGCTGCCGAGCGCCAAGAGTATAATGTCAAAATCAAGTGAATTAATTGAAATGTACTGATTTGACATTATAATTCTAGTATTGACAGATGCCTTAGTTGTATTTATAGTACCTGGTTAATGTACCTTGGGCCGGGCCAAACACTGAGTTCTCGCGTCTAGTTAGCTGTGACTTACAAATCGGGTGTGATATTTATTAAAATTAATAATAAAAAATAAAAGAAAAAACTCAAGCAAAATTGAGCTACTTAGCAGTACATATCGGGTGTGATTTTTACTAAAATTAATATAAAAAAAAATTAAAGCTTAAATAAGCATGGCGGATTCTGTGTGCAAATTAAGAGATTGGTTTTGTTTTATATGTGGACATTTTACGCACCATCAAAGCAGAAGAAAGATAGTCCCTACCATTGAAGAACCATATTTTCTTTTCTTTGGAATACGATTTTTATCTGAAGCTTGGATACCAAAAACTGTATGTACTATTTGCGAAAGTGGTCTTTTGACCTGGTACAAAGGCGGTACTAAGGCGCTGCCATTTTCTGCGCCTATTACATGGATTGAACCTGAAGATCACAAATCAGATACATGCTATTTCTGCGTAAATTACAAATTTGGTAGAAGCCAAAGGCACTACGCGATAATGACATACGAAGCAACAAACAATGTCATTTTACCAGAAGTGCGCTGTGAAGGTGTTCCGGTGCCTCAACCGCCTACACATACACTTTCTTCCAATACAGAAATAACAGAGTCGGTTGAAAACATATCAGATATAAGTTACTTGCCTCTTGATGGTTTAAACATATGTCCTAATTTGATAGACCATGCTTATTTTGAAGATCTTGTAAGAGATTTAGGACTAACAAAAGAGAAAGCTGAAATATTATGTTCCAGATTGAAAAACAGGAATTTGATAAAAGCCGATGTAAAAGTTACATTTCCAAGAAAAAGACACGCCGATCTGGAAAGTTATTTTAAAAAATCAGAAGAACTTGTATACTGTTGCAGTATTGAAGAGGTTCTAAAATATCTAAAGCTTCCACTGGACTCTTCCGCTTGGCGACTATTTATAGATAGTTCAAAACACAGCTTAAAAGCAGTTTTACTGCACAATGGAAATCAGTATCCATCAATACCGGTTGCGTATTCCACAAAAAAGGAGGAAACATACGCAAATATTTCAAATCTCTTAAATAAAATTGAATACTATGAATATAAATGACTATAAATATAATATAATAAATGAATATAAATATAAATTGACTGGAATGCAAACAGGATACACAAAATATATGTGCTTTCTTTGTAAATGGGATTCACGTGCTACCAGCAGCCATTATCGTATTAAATATTTCGAAGAACGTAAAGAAAATATTATTGGTGACTTAAATGTAATCCATGAATCCCTTGTCCCAAAAGATAAGGTCATACTTCCACCGCTGCATATTAAGTTGGGCGTGGTGAAAAATTTTATTAAAAGCTTAAATACACAAGGAAATGCTTTCAAACGCATTCAAACAATTTTCCCCAGATTATCTGCAGCAAAATTAAAAGAAGGTAAAACACGGTTTTAAGAAATAATTTATTTAATTTTCTGTAAATTACCTTTTCTAGGAATGCTTGTTGGACCAGATATAAGAAAATTATTACAAGATGAAGAATTTTATGGTCATCTGTCGGATATGCAAAAGACAGCATTTGACTTTATGCAGCTGGTTATATCAGAATTCCTTGGAAACTCAA
The DNA here is from genome assembly GCA_914767935.1 of Coremacera marginata. Taxonomy (NCBI): domain Eukaryota; kingdom Metazoa; phylum Arthropoda; class Insecta; order Diptera; family Sciomyzidae; genus Coremacera; species Coremacera marginata. Next base: position 29,505,885 of record OU612043.1, on the reverse strand, counting down.
AAGCACAAAACTTTGCAGAAAATATTGAAAGCATGCTAATCGGTTTTAACAATATTGGCGTTAAGATATCACTAAAGCTGCATTTTCTGCACTCTTATCTCAATTTTTTTAAAGAAAACCTTGGAGCGGTTTCAGATGAACACGGTGAAAGGTTTCATCAGGATATAAAGGTATTGGAAGAAAGATTCAAAGGGAAATCCCAAAGTGTAATGCTTGCTGAATACGTATGGGGCTTGTACAGAAACCTTGACCCATCGGAACATTCACGTCAAGCTAAATACAGGAAAGCATATTAAGTTTAATCTTTAATCCATTGTCATACTACTGCTATTTCCCAATTCCCTTTTACTCGAAAATTTGAAGCAAAAAAATAAATATGTGCATACTATAATAAACCACTATTAAAACAAAATTATAATTAATTTTTTTATAGAAGTTGGCGTGTAATTTTGCCAATTAATCGTAAAGAGCTTTATTTACAACAATGTTGTCTTTGGTGACCCCCACTGAAATTTTCCGGCAAACATTTTCGTAGAATATTTTAGTCCTTAAATGTCCTTTTTTAAAGGATATTTTTTGATTTTCTCGAAAAAAAGGGTCAAATTGACCCATAAAGAGACCAGTTAGAGGGTTAAAATCTTCCATAAAAATAATCCTCATACATTTCCACAATACAACTCTGACCATAACAATTCTCTCAGACATTAGCTTACAGCATTTTTTTCATATAGTATAATGCTCCCTTCGACCAAAAAATGAAAACTTTGACCCACTGTAAAAAAAAACTCAGACGTGCTTTTTTGTTAACATACAGCCAAAATATGGCAAAACAAGTATTTTTTTCGACATTTACAACTTTTCATGGTGTCGCTAATTTATAATAATTAAACTTTTGAATAAGCCTGCAGAGCAGGTGTTTCGCTGCACCATCCCTTGATATTCGAAAGTGACAAAATATGACATTAGTAAAATGTTCACACTTGTGCCTAATTTGCTGACTATGTTGTTTGTTGTTGCAACGACGACATCAGCAACACTTACACCAAAACTAAAACAACATCACCTGGCTCTTGGTTAAAAAAAAAAAAAATGCTTTGCTTCACCAACGTTTGCTTTACTCACCTACACATGTAGGTACTGCAAATAATAAATTTCACACTACTGCACACAACTAAGGCTAGAACTGCAACAACAACAAGCACAACGACAATAACAAATGAGTTACATTTTGTTTGAGCCAACAAAATATTTATGCGCAAAAGTTGACAGAAAAAAAACATTTTCGGCTAAACTGCTAGGTTTGGCATGCCAAACAATGTTATTGTGCTGTAGTTGTAGTTGTTGGTTTTATTTTTGTTATTGCTGTTTTTGTGTAGTAGTTCTCACCCGTAAAATGCTCGGTGGTATGCAGCACAAAGATTTGCTTTGAAATTGGTACTTGTGCCATGATGCAACTTGATATTGCTTGTTCGCTAACCAAAAGTGGCCTCAACTGCTTGGGCAACAACAACAACAATAAAACAAACTCAAAAAAAACATTTGCTTATATAATGACATAAAGCCCTTTTTTACAAAGCACCCACAACAACAACGACCAAAATGTATGTGTGCACAATTTTAAGTTTTTTTTTTTTATAGTCCGCTATTTCCCTTTTGTTATTGCGTTTTAACCTTACTTGAAGTGAAAAGGTAATTTCCTCGGGAAAACGGTTATTTTTCTCTTGTGAGTTTTTTAAGAATTTTTATAATTCAACGCGTGCTGCGTAAGGGGTATATTAACTTTGTTATTTCGTTTGTAACGTCAATTAGGAGGCGTGGCAAATATAGCAAAGAGTATACTATATATTTTTGATCAGCATCACTACCTAAGTCGATTTCTGTTTGTCGGTTCGTCTGTATATCTGTCGACACGATTACGTAATTTTAAGCTATCGCGATGAAATTAAAAATATAAGCTTCATTTTAAAAAATGAAGATCAAGTTCGAAAATGAAAACGGGTTGGGGTCGAAATTGCCCTCATACAAAATTTCATTGACAAAATTGTACTTTACAAAATTGCCCTTTTTTAAAATTGTCCTTTACAAAATTTCCTCTTTACAAAATTTTCCTTCACAAAATTTCCCCTTCAGAAAATTTCCCTTTACAAAATTCGCGCGCTTTTCCACAGTATCAACATATTATTTTTTAATTTATTTTTTGTACAATTTTGTAAAGGTAAACACAATCAGTTTTGCACTTTTTCATTGCAGTATTGTTTTGCAATTATGTTGGATCTGTTTAGCTCATCACTTCGCTGAAACAGGTTTCCAAACTTAGAATAACGGTTGTTGTTATTATTATGAATAATCAATTTTTTTGGCAACGAAATACTAAATTGCAGTCATAAGTCAGTCAAAGATTAAGGAATACGTTCTAGCGTTTATCGTAATTTTAATTGTCGGTCATGTCTGAAATTTGTGTATTGGAAACAAATCAAGGGGGGAAAAAATTAAATATAGATGGCTATTCTTACTACTTGCATCGGGCATATAAAATTACTTTTAATTGGAGATGCAGCAATATGATTAAATATAAGTGCAAGAATCGCGTCGTAGCTGCAGTTCAAAATGATATGCATGTCGTCATAAAATCGTTGTATGAACATTCGCATAGCCCTTTCTCAGCCGAAAAAGGCATTTGCAAGGCTAACAGCAAAATAAAGAAATAGGCTAGAGAAAGCTGTCTACCTTCCAGCCAAATAATAAGGGAGTCAGTGGTGTCGATACCGAGCTGCAGCCGAGACTACCTTCTATCAAAATCTGCGAATAAGGCGAATAAGTTATAATGAGGCAACTGTTTTCGATCCATGCAAGAGTGAGCATTGAAATAGTTCCTCTAATTTTTTGCTTAATGAGCAAAAAATCTTTGAATCTATATAAAGCATTTTTCCGTGAACTAATTGACGTGGCACTAGACTTCGGCATAAGACTGCAGCCAACAGGAATTTTATGCGATGTCGAAAGAGCAATCATTACTGCTGCGAAAACATGCTTTCCGAATGCAAATATGAGAGGCTGTTTATTTCATTTTGGACAAATTATTTGGAGACGAATTCAAAACGAAAGGTAATGAGAACTTAACATTTGCAATTATCAGGCATTTATTTTAAAAACGTCCTAAATTGAAATGTTAATATTAAACGTTTCTTTCTTTTCTAGATTAACCCAATAATATGGAAATTGCGAGGATTTCTCACTCAAAATTAGGATGATTGAAAGCTTGGCTTTTGTACCGCCCAATGAAATTCCACAATATTTTGAAAGCTTTATCACACAGAACAACGATGAAGACGTAAACAAAATTAGCATATGGTTTGAGAAGTATTATGTCGGAACACAAAATGCACTACAAAGATATTCTCCGGAGTTCTGGTCCGTGCACGATTGCACAAAACGGCAAACGGAAGAACACACCCAAGAACACACCCAAGAACACAAAATAGCGTAGAAGCTTGGCATCGCCGCTTGAAAGTCGTCGTTGGAAGAAGCCACGCCAAACTTATTCTTGCGAAAGCTCAAATAGCCAGGAGAGATAATGAAGAGCGTATAAAGAAGAAGAAAAACGTAATAAAACGAAAAAAGCAACTAAAGAGAATCATCCGAAAGAGGAGGGATATTAAGCAATATTGCATTTTTGAAAATAATTTCGAAAAATTTACGGCTTTTTTCATAAGAAATATTTATTTTTTGTAGGTTGATTTAATAATTTTCTGTTTTGTTTTTTTGCATAATTGTATTAAATTAATTTTTGAATAAAACTTTTGTTTGATAAAGGTGCCTTAATTATTTTCTCAGTATTAAGTTCAAAAAGGGCAATTTTGTAAAGGGACAATTTCATAAAGGGACAATTTTGTAAAGGTGCAATTTTGTAAAGGGTAATTTTGTAAAGTACATCTTTAAAAAAGGGAAATTTTAAAAAGGGACAATTTTGGAAATGGAAATTTTGTGAGGGTGAATTTTGTCAAGGGCAATTTTTGTAAGGGAAATTTCGACCCGCTCCCAATGAAAACCACTCCTACCTTCCATAAAGATTATTTTAACAGAAAAATCTCTTGAAAATCTACAAAAATTAAAGAACTGCCTTCCAAAATCGGATGAAAACCACGCCATAAAAATTAAATAAATGTCTCGAAATTTTTGCACATGAGCTTTGATATAGGAGGTGGGCGAAACCCACGCCTACCTCCTATACAAAGTGACGTCATCCAAATAGGAAAATTTTCATAAATATATGAAACTGAATGTCAACGTGTCTGTCGTGGCACATTTTAGCTTCGGTACCCTGCCGAAGCTCTTTTCCTTAGAAAAAGTAAAGAATTACCTGGATAATCCAAACGGGACAAAGTTTAAATGGAAAAGGTAGTTGTTGTATTAAAATGGCAGAAATAGATCTTTAAAAAGTTGGCAAAATTGTCTTGTTCAAAAGGCGATGTTTGGTAATTTTCGAGCAGACTTAGGTTAGGTATGTAGGGTCGTGCACCGTTATCGGCGCTTCCGCGGGGGCCTATACGTCCATTGCGAATCCATTTTTATGTTTGTGGTACCATATTAAATCATTGTTTCGATTTGTTTCTCAAACCATCCCGTGCTTTTTATGAAGCTCCAGATGTCTAGCAGTGGTGTGTTCACTAACTCTTCCAAGTCTTTGAAAAATCTGTTCCCCATATGTCGGAGTCGACGATTCTGTAGACTTGAACATTCGCATAGTAGGTGAGTTATTGTTGCTGCTTCCTGCGGATCTTTGCAGCTCCGACAGAAGTCTGGTGCTGTTATGCCCATTCTTTTGGCTATAACCCCAATGGGGCAATGACCTGTTAGAACTCTAACAAGAATCCGGATTTCCCGTTTGACCAAAATCAGAAGGCTTTTAGTTCTTTTCTCATTTAGCTGCGGCCAAAGCCTTCGAGTTATGTTGCAGTCACCTCTGGAAGCCCAGTTTGTGTTAGCAATATCTCTGGCTTTTAGGTCTATACTCCTTTTGACGACGCATATTGGAATGTGCACATCTGTATCAGCTCTGCTTGTACTTGCGGTTACTCCACGCTTCGCCAGTTCATCTGCTGCGTCGTTCTCTTCGATATTGCCACATCCGGGAACCCAGCAGAGAGTGACATTGTGGGTATTGCAGATACTGTTCAGTGCAAGTTTACAGTTTTGCACCGTTCGAGCCATCGTCGTTTTACTATTCAGTGCTTTGATGGCCGCTTGGCTATCCACAAAAATTGCTACCCTTGTAGGGGTAAGATTTTTCCTGTAAATAGCCTGTGCAGATTTTTCAGCAGCATATATTTCTGGCTGAAAAACGGCTACAGTAATAAGGAAGTTTGTTACACTCTTTGATTTGCAGTGTTTCACAGTATACACCCGATCCAGTTTTGTTTTCCATTTTGGAAACATCAGTATATAAATGGAGATTGCCGTAGGACTCTACAGACGTTTCTTCACATTCTTGTCTGCTGGGTATGGATGTGATGTATTCTATTACGAATCTCACACTGGGTATGATATAGTCGGTTGCTCTTTTTGATTCCTCGGTTCCAAAGAGATTTAGAATAGATGCATATCCGAATGTGTTGTTTTTCCAGGCTCGTGATTTGTTGAGGCGAATCGCGCTCTTGGTCTCTGAACATTTAAGGAACTCTTCTATGTAGACAAGATTTAGCATCATATCAGACCCGCCTGTTTCGTAGATCTCATGGCTCCTGTTACTCCTATGCACGCTAACCTTTGAACCACTGATAGGGAGCTAAGGTAGCTCTTTTATGCATTATCGTCCTCCATACAAGAGAGCCGTAGGTAAGAGTGGGCCTCACGATCGCTGTATACATCCAGTGGATTATGTGCGTTCGCAGTCCCCAGTTCCTGCCAAATGTTCTCTGACATGCGTATAGAGCGTACAGTGCTTTTTTCCTTCTTTCCTCTGTGTTGCGTTTCCAGCTCAGCTTGTTATCAAGGATAATTCCAAGGCATTTGGCTTCCGTGGAAAGCTTCAGAGTTACTTCATTGAGTTTCGGTAGTGTGAAACTTTCTACTTTTCCTCTTCTTGTGAACAGAACGAGTTCGGTCTTTATTGGATTTACACCAAGTCCATTCGATTCTGCCCACCGCGATAGCTCATTCAATGCCGCAGACAGTAGTTCGCTAATTCTTTTTTCAGGTTTATCCCGCATATTAGGATGGCAACGTCATCGGCATAGGCTACCACTATTGTTCCTCCAGTTTTGAGTGTAGTGAGAATTTTGTCAACCACAATCAGCCAGAGAGGGGATATAACTCCTCTTTGCGGTGTGCCTCTTGTGACTTCTTTCCTCACCACGCTCATTCCCATTTGTGAGCTTATACGTCTGCTATTGAGCATTTTATAAATCCACTGGGTTATTTTACTGTACTGTCTGTTATACAAACAGACTTACTACCAAATTTGGAGGCATTGACAGGTTACACGATACTGTATAAAGTAGACCAACCGAATTTTTGGAAGGAGATACTTTAGGCATTATGTATATATAAACAAAACAAACAATTATCATCAATAAAATTGCTTCAAATCATGTCTTGTAATTGTTTTATTTCTTGTAAAAAAAAAAACACAATTGTTATCCTCCATTATTCTGTTCAACAACATTGAAAAATACTTCAATAAAATTTGACAAGATACCGCACGTTACGATGGCAGTTTAATGAATATTTTAAAAATCTTTCAAATATCTCCAATATTTGGATATAAGGCTTATACCGTGTGTAACGGCCACAAATTATCTATTTTTTTTTTTTTAATTTGTATCATAGTGTTGTCAAATATTTAACAACATGTAGTAATAGTTTAAATTAGGAATAACCAGGAAATTATGAATACTTAAAAACTGTTTTTTTACTATCTCAGGTAGTTATTACTTTCAGTATTGGAAAAAATGCACTTTTAAAAAAAAAATTTCTTTTTTAAATATTTCGAATATTATTTGAAAATATCGATTTTTTTGAATAATCTAAAATTGTTGATTTCAAGTAATCCGAAACCTTAAAAAGACATAAAATTTATAAAAACTCAATTTTTTTTTTTTTAATAAACCAAACCTGGGCTTGACAACTCTAAATATAGTACAACAACTTTTTTACTTTTCTTTTATACACTCTTTAGTAAAGAGTGGTTCAATGTTTGTAAGTCAGTCAATTAAGCAAAATTTAGCAATTTAATTCATGTTATAAATTTTCCCATAAAGATAGGTATGTTTATAGGAAACAATAAATAATTGTAAGAAAACGGCAGTACTTAAACAGCAACAACATTTAAAATCACATTAACAACAACAACATTAATTAATCCCTTGTAATTTTGCTCAAATTGCATGTCAGCAAATCCCTCGAGTGAGTGAGTAGTTTACGAGTTATTTTCTTTGTTTCATTAACAAATCGCAATGCAGCCAGCTCTGACGTGACATGCCTTTACATATCACGTTCTCGTTGACTCCACTTATGTCGTACAACATAACGTTGACGACGTTAATGTTAACGTTGCTGACACACAATTGTATGTAATTGTAAATCGTTAAATGTAATCTTAGTCGAATGCATTGGATTGCAATACGTGATACACGATAACTTCCGCAAACGAGCCCCAAGGTATTGAAATAATTTAGATTTAAGTTATTGTAGGAACGACTAAGGGGCCGAGAACAACTGGATGCAATGATGATGATGATGTTGATGATGATGTTGATGAAGAGTGCTTAGAAATTTTACTATTGTAATACTAGTTGTTGCTGTCAATCATACCAAAGGCAAAGAAAACTAAAGAGACACAGAGTGGGGCAGTAGTAGGTTGGGTTCAAAAAGTGGTATGAACAGTAAGACACAGACGATAGATTTTAAACTGATTAGATATATAAAACTGATGAAGGTCAAAGAAATTATTTATTATCTATGATTTTATCGTTAAAACTGTTTTGTTGGTAATGTTATTGTATAGGTAAGAAGTTTGCGCCCAGCTGTGTATCCAAAGTTTTCTAAAGTTGTTTCATTACTTAATTAATATTTGTAAAATTTTTATTATTTAGCTTCCATAGGCAGTATTGTGCGAAAGTAACAAGTTTTCCCATAATTTTAGTAATTTTTTTTATATTTGTTAATAAATTCTTTTCCCACTTGTATTTATTTGTTTTTATATTTGCGTCAATTTATGGCTTTCCGTATTGATCAGTTTTTTGTTTTTATCTGCAATGTAGTGCATAGTTATAAAATTTTTAATTTCAATTTTTATTCACGATTTTTATGATAAATTTTAGTTTTCCTTTGTTTCCTTTTTATTTAATTTCTTTTTTGTGCTGCTTGCTTACAGTTTCAATACGTTTGATAGTTGACCTCTTTTCGTCAAATTTCTGTAGTTTTTATTTTCATTGACAACTTAGAGCTTCAAAAGTTGAAGTAAAAAATTACGAACTGGCAAAAAACTATTGCCAGCAAACTTTCATTATTAGAGTCGGGGGAAAAAAAAATACTTTTTTCTCCAAAGTAATAAAAATCAGCAGAAGTTTTTCATATATTTATGGCATGGGAAATATTAGGACATCATTTGTATACCAATTTAAAAGCTGCTTTTAATATTCTTTATACAACAAATAAGCTTTAGATTTAAAAATTTTTAATTGCGATACATTATTTAACTAATAAGCTTTTGTTTAAGATTTTTTTTAATGGCGATGAATATTGAATGAAAAAAAATTTAAAAAAAAAAAACAACCGCCTACAAAATCACTACAAAGTAAAAAATAATTTTAATAAAAATACTTTTTCTTTCAATTTCTTGGTCATATTTGATAATTTATTTAAACATATTAATATATATGAAATTTTATTATCTTAATTTTTTTTTTCTTATTTGTTTTATTATCATAAATATATTCATTTCTTGCTGAATACAAATGCTTTTAAGGTCGGCGCTAATATAATCAGACTTAATCAGAAGCGCCAACTTCAAAGCATTTGTATTCCTCAAGAAATTAATATATTTATGATAATAAAACAAATAAGAAAAAAAATTAAGATAATAAAATTTCATATATAATAATATGTTTAAATAAATTATCAAATATGACCAAGAAATTGAAAGAAAAAGTATTTTTATTAAAATTATTTCTTACTTTGTAGTGATCTTGTAGTTGGTTGTTTTTTTTTTTAAAAATTTTTATTTCTTCCTTTTTAGAGAATATGGTAAATTTTCAAAGAAAAGAGTATAAACAACATTAGTGCAATTGTTCCGAAAAAATTTGTTCTATTAAATTCTGAAAGTTTGTTGGTTATTTCAAATAGCTGCCTCTTAAATTTAAATGAGATGTCACATGTTTTGAAATTATTATACCCATTCTTGTAACGAGTTTTATTACCCTATTGTCAATATTATTCTAGATATAGTGTTTTTTTAATATTTCCACGCCCCTTTGTTATGTAAGCGCCCACTTTCTTGAGCATTATTTCCAATAATTGTGACTACCCCTGTACTTTATTTCAGTAACCCAGCGTCCAATATTAACTGCGATAGTGTTTATCTAGTATTGCCACGCCCATTTATCGAATAACGCATACTTTATTGACCATAATTTTTAATAATTCTGCCTACCCCTGTACTACAATAAATTTCAGTGCCCTAGTATCAATATTTTTCGAGATATACTCTTTTCTAATATTGCCACGCCAATTTGTCAAATAATTTTAATAATTCTGCCTACCCCTGTACTACAATAAATTTCAGTGCCCTAGTATCAATATTTTTCGAGATATACTCTTTTCTAATATTGCCACGCCCATTTGTCAAATAACGCCCATTTTATTGACGGCAATTTGTAATAATTGTGCCTACCACTACACTAAACTTCAGTACCCTAGTGTCCATATTATTTGAGATGCAGTGTTTTTATAATATTGCGACGCCCATTTGTCGAACAACGCCCACTTTATTGGCCATAATTTGTAATAGTAATGCCTACCCTTATACTAAATTGCAGTACTCTAGCCTCAAAATTACTCAAGATACACTGTTTTTCTAATATTGCCACGCCTAGTTGTCGAATAACGCCCGTTTTCTTGCACGTTATTTGTAATAATTGTGCCTACCCCTACACTAAATTGCAGTACCCTAGTGTCGATATTATTCGAGATACAGTAGTATTTAATATTGCGAGATCTATTATTTCCACGCCCAGTTATAGAATACCGCTCATTTTTGACGGGCACCTCCATGCTTATCATATCTATATGTTCCCCAAAAATTATGGCCATGAGGCATATGGTTTAGGAGTTATCGATGTACATACATTAAAAAAAAAAAAAATACAGAGAAACCGAGAAACCGACGAACTTGAGAACCTCCTCCTTTTTGCAGTCGGTTAATAAGTATCGCTGAATGATAATGGTGATTGAAAGAAACATAAGTGATGAATGATTAAAAATGAATAAGGAATGATGAATGTTGGTTTCCGAATAAGGAATGATGAATTATGGGTTATGAATGATGAATGATAAATGATGAAAAAAGAATTATGAAATACTATCGATGAATGATCAATGATAAATGGTTTATATTGAATGAATCATACTGGATTATGAATTATGAATGCTGAATGATAAATGATGAATGATAAATGCTGAATGTTGAATGATAAATGCTAAAATGATTCAGTAAAAATATTAATTTTCTTAAAATTACGTGTTTTATTAAACGTAAAAACAAGTTTATAAATGTTATTTATTTTAAAATTTATGATCATGAGTTATAAAGGGTTAAATGTTTAGTATTGAAATTCGGTTTTATTTTCAATGGATAATTCATAAAAATAAATGATAATTATCATTCAATTATAATTCAATTATAATTGACGATTTTATAGATTATATGATTTTAATGCTTTTGATTAATTTAATGACTATAGGCGATTTTGATGTTTTTTGTTTTAATTTTTATGATTATTATTTTGATATTGATTTTGATGTTTGTTTTAATTTTTATTTGATTTTGATTTTGATTTCGATTTTGATTTTAATTTTCAATTTGATGTTGGTTTTGACTTTGATTTTAACTTTGATTCTGATTTTATTTTGATTTTGATTTTGATATTGATTTTGATTGTGATATTGATTTTGATTTTGATTTTGATATTGATTTTGATTGTGATATTGATTTTGATTTTGATTTTGATTTTGATTTTGATTTTGATTTTGATTTTGATTTTGATTTTGATTTTGATTTTGATTTTGATTTTGATTTTGATTTTGATTTTGATTTTGATTTTGATTTTGATTTTGATTTTGATTTTGATTTTGATTTTGATTTTGATTTTGATTTTGATTTTGATTTTGATTTTGATTTTGATTTTGATTTTGATTTTGATTTTGATTTTGATTTTGATTTTGATTTTGATTTTGATTTTGATTTTGATTTTGATTTTGATTTTGATTTTGATTTTGATTTTGATTTTGATTTTGATTTTGATTTTGATTTTGATTTTGATTTTGATTTTGATTTTGATTTTGATTTTGATTTTGATTTTGATTTTGATTTTGATTTTGATTTTGATTTTGATTTTGATTTTGATTTTGATTTTGATTTTGATTTTGATTTTGATTTTAATTTTGATTTTGATTTTGATTTTGATTTTGATTTTGATTTTGATTTTGATTTCGATTTTAATTTTTAATTTTTAGTTGATTTTCATTTTTATTTTGATTTTGATTTTGATATTTATTTTTATTTTCATTTAAATTTTTATTTTGATTTTGTTCTTGATATTGATTCTGGTATCGATTTTTATTCCGATTATGAACTTGAGATATCTTTTGACTTTTATTGTGATTTTAATTTTCATGATATTTATGCTTGTCATGATTTCATTAGTGATTTTAATACTGATTTTTTTCATGAAGTGGTCATTGTTTTTTCATGCTTATGGTTATTTGTTTATAATTATTTTCTTAAGATATAAAACAAAAAAAAAATAAAAATAAAACTGTCCTAACGAGCTATTAAACATTCTATACAACAAAAAATGTAGTAACCCTTTTTTTATAAAAAAAAAATCTTTAAAAGATAACTCGCAACATAATTACAACGAGTGCTCACAAAGTCAGTTAATAAAAAGAAAACAAATAAAAAACATTTCAACCACAACAACAAACCAAACGTCAAAAGCTTTTAATAGCGTATCTTCTACAGAAAAAGGTTGACAACAACAACAACAACAGGAACATGCACCGCTAACAAGGACGTCCAACAAGCAGAACGACGAACGCGTTTTGCCAAACAACATAAGCATGCAGCATAAATGTTACCTTTTTTTTTTCTTTTTCTTTGGTGGCAGTCGTAAGCATAGAACGGAAGCGGAAACAGCCAAATCAAACAATTTGTCTTTGGGTTAACCGAGCGTTGGCGCTGGTACACAAAAGCAAAGCTGCTGGCTATTGCCTGACTGATCAAAAGACAAAGCGGGTTGGGCACGTTGCTCTTGTGCGGGCTAAGTTTCTGTTTCAGATGCTGTTGCTGATGCTGTCACTCTGTCGAAGCGGAAGCAGAAAAACATAGCCTAGCGCTATTTGCATTAGAAATGTCAGGCATTAAAAATAAACATGTAACAAATAAGCAAGAACAACAATAATATGGGTAACTTTTCCCCCTCTCTCTCTCTCTCTCCCTCAATCTAATGAGCACATTGAAAATAGCACATTGCTATTTTCTTTTTTTTCTACTCGTGCTGCTATTTTTTGTCTGTTTACTTTTTAACCGTCTTTTATGGTTGCCGTATTTAGTGTCGTCTGCGTCTTTAGTTATTTAATTGTCAAGGAATTTAAGTGCGCCATTAAAACATTAAGCATCAAGCGAGGCAACAACAATGGCGCCGCCGGAACTTAAATAACTGTTATGTGGTAAAGTTTTTGCTACTTTCTTTATGGTTATGAGTAGCAATGTTTGCGGTTTTTTTTTTTCTTCTTAAAATTTGAACATGTGTGTGCTAAGATTTCTGTTTCTGGTCAATAAAATGCCAGCAAACTCTGTTAATTTTTAGTTAAATACCGCAAATTGTTATAAGATAAACTTGATACGTTTAAAAAATAAAATAAGATTTCTTGCAAATAATGTGTGGTATAAGTTTGCCAAAAACTCTTTTTGAAGTGAATTATTATATATTTTGTGTTAATTTATGTAAATTTTTTGGAATTTTTTTTTTTTTTTAATAATTCACCCAGAAGTTACAGACCCTCAACTTAAAACTAAAAAAACCTATAATGAGTCAAATTTAAGTTTGCCATCTCAAGGCACCAACATATATTTATTGTATTGCAAAACTTTTTGCATAAGGAATCTAAACATGGCCGAAATACTTTTACGGCCTACTTTAAATTTTTGCCTGTGGCCAAAATAGCATGCTACCAGCCAAGCCAAGCGCCTACTCAACCTCTATACCTCACTGGCCAAGCCTTTGTTAAATTCTAGCAAAAATATTTGCAGGAGCCAACATAGCGCATGGCTTTGTAGGTTACGATTTATGTTTTTCTTCGTTGCTTTGTTTTTTTTTTTTTTTCTTAAAAATGCTTTTTTTCATTTTTGTTTTTTTTTCTTGCTTTCGGTTGCTTTTCTTGTCAGTTCTTCGTTTTTCATCAATTAATATAAAATGTTTGCTTTAAAAGTAAGCAAAAAAAAAAATTGAATTCCAGATTTCAGTAGTATTTATTGCGTTGATATTTTAAATTGTCAAGGACAAATTGTGGAAATTGTTCTTTAACATTTAACCTGTTCGAGTTGAGGAAAGTACGAAAAGTTAGTTTGAGTAAAATTGCTGCAACACATTACAAAAAATGAAAAAAAAGAATCCCCGGGGAAGTTTTCCCAGATCTAATGTTGAAATTTTTCATGTGACTGACGAATGAGTTATTGCTATAGTTTAATTCTTGACGGACGTTAAAGGTTGGCTAAGTTAAGATTCTTTGAAATGTTTCCTCTTATATAGTTAGAGCTCACAGTAAAATACATAACTATTTTTGAGAAACCAGAAACTTAAACGAAATTTTTCGAAAAGGGGCGAATGGATATAAAACATATTTAACTTGTTCTATATCGGTAAGCTTCTTAAAAAAAAAAACAAAATACTTTCTTGAAGTAGATACCTGTAACAAAATCGTTCAAATTATGAAGATACTTGAAAGCAAAATTATGAAGACATAAAGATTTTTTGAAGTGAAACTTTTATAGCCGCGTATGCAACAATACGGCGAGCTAGATGGTGGGGGGGGGGGGGGGGGGGTAAAATCACTGCAACGAACTGGTTCATATGAAAACAACAACAAAGTAATTCGCCGCAGTGGTTGCATAAAAACGAAAAAATGGCTATTTAATTATTTTTCATATTTTTGCTTTCACCGAGGATTGAACACACTACACTTGGATTCATAGTCAACTGTTCTACCAACTGGGCCACGGAGACATATCTACTTGAGTTGCTCATACTTATGTTAAACTTTACAATCAGTAGTTCTTTTCTTTCTTTTATGATTGAATTAAGTCTTCCGTTCAATACTCTGAACGTACATCAAAAAATTTGAATATGAACGTAGCTTTTTTTCAGAATATTTGCATACTTGAAATGAAAAAATGCCTAAATTTCGCAAATTTAGAATTTTGATAAATTCAGAAAGCAATTTTCGAAGTAGGCCTTGCATTGATTGATTTGGTAACAGCACATGTTGCAATATTAACGAATACAACTTTGAATCTAAAATTTGTTTTATTCTTAGATCTGTGAATTTTCATATAAATACATTATCTTTCATATAATTCAAATGAAATGTTAAAACACACATTTATATCGAAATTAAAAAAAAAAATCGCACTCTGTGGTATTTGAACGCACAACCTAATGGTTAAAAGTTCTTCCATTATCAACTAAGCTGATAACTAGGTAACTATATAGTCTGCTTTTAAAGAAACTCGCTGCATAAGCGAGACTTGCAGAATATTCTCTAACTCATTTAAATTGGTTTTTTTTGTTTTTGATGATGACGTCAAAAACAAAAAAAAAACAAACAGAAACAACGAAAACAGTAAACCACGCGATAGCCGATATTTTTTATCTCTTGTATTTCTTGTCGAAAATTCTTTAACGCATCCGGCTTGTGTTCGTTCATTAAAAAATTTGTCGAAAATTCTTCAACTTTTCAATAGCTTATATTTCTGGGTAATTGTTTCGTTAAAAGTTTCATTATATATCATTATAAAACGTGGCATGTTCATGGACTGCATGGCTGATATATCAAAGATTACAAATCGGAAATAATCTGATCCAAAAAATCAACTTGTAAACTAAAATTAAAGAATATATAAAAATGGAAAAGAATTTTTTGAAGCGAAGCTTTTTACTCCTCGTTCTGTGATTTGCTTGGAGTGAAATCTGAAAAAATGTTCGACAGATTTTTTCTTGGAAATTCGATGGTTTCTTTGTTGCTAGTGCTTATTACAATATGTCAATTTAATACTTTAACATTAAAAATAAAAATATTTTTTGGCCTGCCCGTGGGATCGAACCCACGTACTCTTAAACGAGAGTCCAATGCAGTATCTACCAGGCCACAACGACTGGTTAGAAACAGTTGTTAATTCAATGCTAATTATAACAGAAGCTATGCTGCAGTAGATCGTCACCATCTATCAATAGATAGAGGATTGTGTATTTGCTATGCTACAACTATCAAAAATTTGCCACAAGGTGTCTCCAGCATCGGTTTGTTTGTATTGTGAATGCGTTTGTGGTGCTGTTGGTACGAAGAAAATTAGGAATGCCCACAAGTGCGTTGACAAGTGCGTTTTTAAGTGTCAAAAAATATATGATATCAATTAATATGGAATTAACAAACGCATGCATGAGTCAGTGCAGCCAAGTTCACAACCATGTGTGGAGAATTAAAATAGAGAGTCGCTGGCATTATATGTAATTGGCGTGGAAATTTGACATTCAACAATAAAAAAATTAGCAGTAAATATGTTTTCTGTATATATGTAATTTATTTTATGTTATTTTAAATTTTTTAATTTAAAAGTTAATTTATTAAAAAGACAAAATTATGAAGCTATCAAATCTATGTAACTGCGAAAAAGCTTCGCTTCTCTCGTGTGTCCAACGACGCACCTGTGTTTTTTTTTTCAAACTTCTGTCTTGTTTGTTGACGAAATATTCATGCACGAATAATCTCAACTTTTCTGTATTGCGTTCGTGGGAATTTGTAACATGGCGTTACAAAATAATATATAAAAATATTTATATTCATACATTTACATAAATTATATCTTTTTAGTCAAATAGTATTATTATTTTTTATTAATAATATGATATTCATTTCATATTCATTCATTCAGATTCATTTAATACGCTATAATATATTTATTAATAATTAAAGATATTAATAATATACAAGCAGCCACAGATAGAACTCCAACAAACAACATAACATACACCAAATAGCAACAACCACAGCATCTAGCCAACCACAGCAACTAGCCAAACCAGTAGACTACTAACAACACGACATACATAAAATAAATGACAAACAAACAACAGTACCAAAATAGACTCTGCATAAGAGCAACAACCATATCAATGTGCCCATAGCCAGCAAGCATTATTTGCATACACCATGGATATAGTAGGATATAGTTCACAAAGGGTTTTCTTTACGGATCACGTAAATAGAGATCACAAAATCAGTTAAGTCAGCGTTCCTTTCTAGGTAAGCCCACGGCCTCTGCTTCGATCGGCCGCAAGGTCTTCCTGGAAGCAGAGTTGTAGCCTTTGTCTCGACCGACCGCAAGGTCTTCTTCGAGGCAAAGGTGAACTGTTCACCGCGCCGCTGCCCTGACCGACCGCAAGGTCTTCCTCAGGACGGTGCTAGACGGTTTTTGTGTACTTTTAGTTAGTAGAGTATATTAGTTTCTTATATACTGTTGCTTTGATTTTTTCTTCTTCTTCTTCTTCATGTTTTTCCTTGGCCACGTCACCTAATCTCTTTAACTATAATATTTTACTGAGCGTTCCTTTCTAGCATTAACAACTGCTTACCGATTACCGAAGCGCTCACCAACCGAGTCCCGAGGTAGCTACTGATTACCGAAGTGCTTACCGACCGATTACTGAGACACTTGCTAATTACCGAAGCGATTACCAAGTGATTTCGAAACGATTACCAGTTTCTAAAGCGATTACCGACTACCGCAGTGCTTGCCAACCGATTATCAAGGCAACTATTGATTACCGCAGTGCTTACGAACCGATTACCAAGGCAATTACTGTTTACTGAAGCGATTACCAGTTACTAAAGCGATTACCGAAGTGACTACCGCAGTGCTTACCTACCGATTACCGTGGCAACTACTCATTACCGAAGTGCTTACCAACCGATTACGAAGGCAAATACTGCTAACAGAAGCAATTACCAGTTACTAAAGCGATAACAAAAGTTACCACCGACCACCACAGTGCTTACCAACCGATTACCGAGGCAATTACTGATTACCGAAGTGCTTACCAACTGATTGCCAAGGCAATTACTGATTGATAAAGCGATTACCAACCGATAATCGGTTACTAAAGCGATTACCAACGGATTCCCGAAATACCTACCGATTACCAAAGCGATTATCAGCTGCTTACCGAACCGGTTACTGAAGCAATTACTACCCGATTACCGACTGGTTACCGACTGGTTATTTCCAGACTGGCTACCAAACCCGAAAGACTACGAATCGAACCCGAAAGACTGCTTAACTAGGATACTGAATTGTTCAATAAAAGGAGTATTTGAATTATTGAAAACCCTGCGTTTTATTCAAAATAATTTGTGAAAGTTAGTGGATCTTTCACAGCATCCTGGGGCGGCTGAGTTCTGCGTCAGCCTTTGAGAAAACCATGTCACAAATTTAATATGAGATTTTCTTCAATGAAATGTATGACCAAATCAGCACGTTTCGTCACAGATGAAAAAAATCGTTCATGATTCGTTTATCAATTCTTAAAGACTTGGACTACTGGGAAATATCGTCGCAAATGCAACATAAAATACGATGCAAGTCTTGTAACGAAAAACGCTTCAACATTTTTAACTG
Organism: Coremacera marginata; assembly: GCA_914767935.1. NCBI lineage: Eukaryota > Metazoa > Arthropoda > Insecta > Diptera > Sciomyzidae > Coremacera > Coremacera marginata. The sequence goes on along the minus strand of OU612043.1, from coordinate 29,487,713 downwards.
TGTAGGCACGGAACAATAAACCTAAGCAAGAATGCGCGGAAGCATAAAGTCAGTGCTTCTGACCACGAAGCAACGGTTTAGTGGTCCTTTCTGCAGTTGAAATTTTGTGCGCTTCTTATACCCCAACGCGTACTGCAACAGGGTTATATTTACTTTGTCATTCCGTTTGTAACGCCAAGAAGGAGGCGTGGCAGGTATAGAAAAATATATATATTTTTGATCAGCATCATCTCCTGAGTCGATTTCCGTGTGTCCGTCTGTCTGTCCGTCTGTTGACACGATTACAGTCGCAATTTTAAAGCTATCGCGATGAAATTCAAAATACAAGTTTATTTTTAAAAAAGAAAGATCAAGTTCGAGAATGGGCCAAAGCGGATGAAAACCACGCCTACCTCCCATACAAAGTGACTTTATATTAACCGTAATATGTCTTTAAAATCCACAAAAAAATTAAGAAATGCCTTGAAATTTGGCTTTGCTCTTTGGTCTTAATCCTGGCTATAATATTTGCGAAAATCGGATGGAAACCACGCCTACCTCCCATACAAAGTGGCTGTATTTTAAAAGGAAAATCTCTTAAAAATCTGCTCATATTAAAGAAATGTCTTGAAATTTTGCATAGAGGCTTTGATATATAATATAGAACATCACTATGACATATGGCAAAATCGGATGAAAACCACGCCCACTTCCCATACAAAGCGGCTTTATTTTAAACGTAAAATCTCTTAAAAATAAACAAAAATTAATGAAATTTCTTGAAATTTTGCACATTAGCTTTGATATATAAAATAAACCATCCCTATGATATATGGCAAAATCGGAGAAAAACCACGCCGACCTTCCATATAAACTGACGTCATCAAAATTGGAAAACTTTCGTTAATATATAAAACAGAATATCATCGTTTATGTCGTGACTAAAGACTTCGAATATACTTCAATATGGCCGCGGGGGGGTATTTTAGCATCGGTACCCTGCCGAAGCTCCATCCTTAATAGTTTTAATTAAGAATATTCACAATTATACTGGCAGTTTTTGTTTTTTCTTTTCAAGAAAAGTAGAAATCTATATATATATATATATATAAGAATGGATGTATGTATGTGGGTATGTGGATATGTGGGTATGTGTGTATATCACGTATAGACTCCAAAACCGCTGAACCAATCTTTACGAAATTTTAAGGGATACTGAAGCAACATTCTGATAGTGTTCCCTTTGAAGTTTGGTGTTGATTGAACAAGGGGGCGTGGTACCTCCCATACAACCCAAATTGGCCCACAAACCAAAAAACATGCTATATATCAGACGATTTTAATCGTATAAAACTAAAATTTCTTAATTTTGTTCAGATGGTTACTTTCGGTGACTGTGCAAAAAATGGGCGTGATCTCACTATATATACGCCCACTTTTCATATAACATTTTAATTCCTGAGATAACCAAGTTTAGATAGTGAATCTTGGTATGCAGGTGCTATGGAATCAAGTGGCTGTCACTATATAAATATAAATGTTGTCACGCCCACTTTTACCGCCCACAAATCAGTAAAAATGCTTTATATCAGACGGCTTTTGCCGTAGAAGACTAAGATTTGGTAATTTCGTTTATATGACTACTGTCGGCCAATGTACAAAAAATGGGCATGGCCGCACTATATCTACGCCCACTTTATCAAAATCATGCTTATTCCTGAGTTGTACACGTTTTGATAGTGAATCTTGGTATGCAGGTACTATAGGTCCAAATGGTAGTCAGTCACTATGCATATATAAATGTTGTCACGCACACTTTTACCGCCCACAAATCAGAAAAAGTGCTTTATATCAGACGGGTTTAGCCGTAGAGGACTAAGATTTGGTAATTTCGTTGCTTATAACGTTGTACTAATTTGTACTAGTTTTCGTCAATATATTTCTAAAATGTTGCACTCTTTCAGCGCGTAAGAACACTAAAAATACATATCGTCTCTTTATGTTTCTTTCTTGTTTTTGGAGTAATGCAAAGCGTACGAGTGTCACGTCCGTACTACTAGACGCGACGATAAGATCATCCACTTCCCTGCTTTTATAATGTACTTAATATTTAAAACTAAAACACTTATCTTTGGGTCGCCAATAAAAATTCAAATTATTTTTGGGTAGCACTATAAATTGGTTGGGAAGCACTGGCCTACACCAAACCGAATATTAAGAAAATATTAATTTATTTCCACTTAAGTTAAAGTATTTTCTATTAATAAGCATTAAAATTTTGACAAAATTAGAAAGAAAAAAAACAAAATATTATGTGTTATAAATGTTTTTTTTTTTTATTTTGCCTGGTCCAAAATACCTTTTCTTAGAAATGTTTGAACTCTGTCCAATGTGACTGCGTTTCTTTGTAAATAGATTTGTGCTGCAGCTGCTGCACTCGAAAGCAATGTGCATCGAAAAATTTAAGCAAAAGCAAAAAGTTACGATTTCGCATCTGCTAAAAACGGTAAGTATCTGCACTGTGGTAGCAATTATATGCATTTTTATGCAAATGCATGCATAAACAAACATCAATAGCGAAGATTTTTCATTGCAATAAAATGACTTAGATTGCCATTAAATAGCGAAAATCAAAAAATTTCGTAGAAAAATCTTTGACTGCCAATGTAAAGAAATAAAAAAAAAAAAAAAAAGCAGAGATAGAAATTTTCTATATATGCGGAGACATGCAGAGAATTTTAAGTGATATTTATATGCGTATTTGCACAAAAGTACCAGCAATGATACACATATTCAATCACACACACACACACACACACACAGCTGTACCTGCAAGACCGAGATTGCAGCATTTAGCATAACTTGTTAGTCACTGACTTGGTTTGGTTTATACTCAGCTGGCATGTGGAGAGGCAACGCTGGTTACGATGGTACTTAAAAATAATTTTATTTCATTTTTTCTATATTTTTGAGTACCTGTTATTTTCATATTTTTTCTTTTTTTTTTTTTTGTCCTCAGTAAAACTTCTTTGCATAAAGTTTTCATTTATCGCTGAACGAACAAGCAATGCAGCGTTTCTGAATTTTATATATATATAGATATGTGTGTATGAGTGTGTGAGTGTATAAATGTATTTTGAAAATACCAGCATGTACTGCATTTTTACCTGTTCCTGTGATCAGTTTACTTTATTTTTACTGTAATTTTTTTAGTTTTTTATTTTTATTTATTTTTCTTTTTTTTTTTGTATTAAAAATGCAAATCCTTAAAATAAATGCATTTTTACACGCTACTCACACATGCGCACACAAAAGCTAACTACCGCACCTGCACACACAAACACACACTATTGTATGCAGCTTAGTAATTTATGCGTTAGTCCATAAAACATACACATATACACACACTGCACACATATTTGTCTTTTGTACAGGTATTATTTTTTCTTTTTTCTATTTTTCATAAATATGTACGCTAAAGTGTGGCCAGCATTATACTGCTTGCACGAGATTGCCAGATTGTGCTGCTGCGCGTTTCAAAGATTTTATAATTTTTTTTTTTTTTTTTGTGCTTCTTTGTTGTTATGCCCTCTAGCATGACTTCGAATGCAGCTGACGTGACCCACGCCTCATGCACCCTGCACTCGGTATGATAATAAAAAGATAATCCATACTAAATTGAATTTATTGCCGATGTCAGCGAGAGATGATTCAACGTTGTTGCCAGACAAACCGGTGCACCAAATAGCGGCAATATAACAGTTCTGGGTTGAACTTTATTTTTTCATGCATTAAATGAACATTTTGCTTTTAGCTAAGGTACTGTTGTAAGCAAATTAATGGCAATGCTTTATATTATTTAATATTGTTCCTTGTTGGTATACTAGAGTCTTAGTTTTTCAGTCGTTTATTGTGCATACACGTTTACCAACACATGTTGTATCTTCCGTTCAAATCGACTAACGGTAAATTTATGGGCATAATTTATAGTTAGGCCTGAGTTACACGATGCCCAAGGTATTTTGTTATTGCTTTGCATGTAAAACTGCCAATAATAGTGCAGACAGAATCTGGTTTAACAAGCACGCCTGTCGTAAGGCTTAAGATCTTGGGTCTCCAGATCTAGGGTACAAGTTCATGAAACAGACAAACAGAACTTATGTGTTTTACCACAACACGGACCCGTTTATGCTTTAACCAGTAAAACATACGGGGCATCCGGTGTAGCAACACGAACATGAAAGCCGTTTCGCAAACACAAAGTATCACCCAGTGCCCTGCTGATTAGAAGTATTATGCAATAAATAACATACTGCTCGTAATAGCAGTACCAGTTTAGATTTCAGTAGTGACGTACCTACAATTCATCTACTGGTGAAGACGAAACCTATCCAATCTCTTGCATATTAAGACAAATATGCCAGCGCCCTGTCGTACCACTGCGCAATACCGCCGGTCAATCTAGACCTGTGCATCTAGACCAGCATTCACACAACCAAAACCACTACGAGTCTCCCCGAAGAGCCAGCCCACGACAGTCATCTCGATCCCGTCAATGAGGATCCACAACATCCCCGCAAAGAGACCAAAAATGCACTCATGCAATTATGAGGCAGTGCACTTTTGTACGTGACCGTGCTCAATGAGCACTGAAAGGGCCATTCTAACAGCTCACAGCTACTGGCTCAGTTGCGAGCAATTACGCTCGACTGGTACCTACAGAGGAGGACCTGATTTTGCCACTCTTATTCTGACAGTCCGGATGATCTAAAGATCTCAACATCCAGATTAGATTTGTTGTGTTTAACGTTGACACCTGCCGTGAAGGCTTAATTCGACGTTGGTCCATAACAATTGGGACCAATACAAAGCGTCGGTCAGCGCCCCTTTGAGGGTTCAAAGGTACCAAATTAGCTCCATGTTGTGATGACACATCGCAACCCTTGGTGAGGGTGGAGGCCTATCTAAAACCTCTTCCTTTATTATGTGTTTATAGAGGACACCTGCCAATTAAAGCGTAATTCCTCTGGGTCCACAGACATTGGAGTTATAGTTCATGAATGAACATATAGTATTAAAAAATGCACATCCAAAAAGGATGTGCACCTGAAATACTCTTCACAGACCTGTATTATACAAGTGACACTAGAAAAGCAACCACGTACTAGATGTCACATTCATAAACACAAAAGCATTACCCTGTGCCCTATTCTGTAAAAGCAGTATGCAAAAATAATTCCATACTGCCCTTAATAGTACCAGTTTAGCTACCGGTAGATGGCGTACCTTCATTACCATCTACTGGTTGAGACAACGAGACCTATCCAATCACTTGCATACTAAGCAGGTATGCCAGCCCGGTCGTACTACTGCGCGACCCCGCCGGTCAATCTAGACCTGTTCAAGCGATGTGCACAAACCACAGCCAGCACGAGTCTCCCCGAAGGGCCAACCCATGATAGTCACCTGGGCAACTCGGTCCCGTCGATAATGGGGGTCTACAACATCCCAGCAAAGAGACAAAAAATTATTATATACATATATAAGAATTTTTGTTTTTGACTGTGCACATAGCACTGTTTCGTATATGACTGGCACTTCCATTCAAGGCATGGTTTAATCACCATACCCCAAACGAAGTGCCTACGATTTAAATTGACCTGTGCCCACCGTCACAGGTAGCCTTTGTGTCCACATACGTGACACTCCTTGTGCCCTAAGACACCATTTTTTTGCTTTTTGTTGACCATATAGGCCATGTCTCCATGCCGTGGATAGATAAGGTCACCTCATTTTTTCGACGGGTTTGACTATCCCCGTGCTAACAAGTTTTATGGACCATTGCTATTCCATCGCAGACTTTTTTCAAAATGATATACATATTGACCTGCTACCAAGATGGGCGCCACCCCGAGCTCTTGGTTGGCTCTAACCTTTTACGGCATGGGACGTATCCCATAACCAACCCTCCTCCTTTATCCTGACTTGGGACAGGCAGGCCGAAACCTGGCGGAGTTTAAAACCTCTTCCATACTAAGGGGTATGGCGCCCGGTTTGAGAGTGCAAACCACACCGAGCTAGATAGCTCTGCCCGCTATATGGGTGGTAAACCACAGCCACCACGAAGACTCCCCGAAGGGCCAGCCCAATCCAGCCTGCCCAGTATATGCCAGCAGAAGCCAGACATACACCGGGGGCCGCTGACTGCACGTGGAACCAGTTTTAAAGTCCTTGGTCAGACCTCGTAGCACTAGCCCCGGCTACTCCCAGTTTTAGCCCATCACAGCTCTGGAGTGGTCACCAATCTCAGCATCCAAATAGAGTATTGGCCTTGTTCTCAGGGACTGCCGTGCTCAGTATGAGAACCCATGATAATCACCATTTCACCACTAACCTCAGTGACCCCCGTGCCAATTCAAACGTCGACGAGCAAGCCCCAAAGGAAAGCCCGAGAGTCAACATATTACGCACGCATATCAAAACACTCGCATCCAAGTTTATTCGGCCATTTCTAGTCTCAGTGCGGTGGATAGATAGGGTCTACCCCATGTGACGGGTAAGACTGTCCCCGTACTAACAAGTTTTATGGTCAATTGATATACCTTCGCAGGCTTGTTTTATATCGATATACCGAATATGGCCTGCTACCAAGAAGGGTACCACCCCAAGCTCTTGGTTGGACCTATCAGATTTAACGTTTGCAGGACGTATCCTACAAACAACCATCCTCCTTTATCCTGGCTTTGGACAGGCAGGCGCAACTAAGTTGCTAACCTGGCGGAGTTGTCAATAACAGTGCAGTGAGTGCTCGGCGAGCAAAGTGTTTTGTTATTGCTTTGCATGTAAAACTGTTAAAAACAGTGAAGTGAGTTTATATTTTTGCTCGCTGTACTGTAAACCGATCACCAATCAAAGCAGTGGGAAAACATTTTTTCGAATTAGAAGCGAGTTTTGATAACAAATCTAATAAATGATGGCAGAGCTTATGAAGAAGTGCAAAAATTACTTAATTGCTCTACAAAAGTTGTACCCAATGCTTTTAAGTAGGCCTATGCCTATGCACGCGTGCATCGTGAAGTCTGTTTCTGTTGCTCTCACATGTGCACGCACTAGCACACAACTGAAGAACAGTTCAAGTGTTTTTTTGGCCGACACTGCTTTAAGGCATCAAAATAAGCCTGAAAAACTCGGACGCAAAAAAATTTAACGAAAACTCTTGCAAGACACGTTGCAAGGGCTTGCAAAGAGAAACCATCAGCAGCAGCTACGCAGATATCATCTTTAGATGACTTAAAATTGCCATATGGACTTCGTACTGTATGCGTAAGAATATGTTTACGAGACAATAAATTATTTGCCTGAAGTCGGCGGCAAGGTTTCACTTCTGAAGAAAACACATGTAGAGAAAAAGTTGAGCACTTACTTTGGCCGCTTCAAAAGTTGAGGAATATTTTCTAGACTGCTGAGAGCAAACTATTTCTTTATTGTGGGAGAGACTCAAGAGAATGTGTTTGACATTCACCTCACACCGAATACGATCCTAGGTATATAACAAAAAAACTTAAAGATGTGGGATCGTCTATTATGGTATCATCAGGTTTTTCTTATATCATGGCGGCGCTCCTATACGCTTGATTGATAAAATTATTGAGCAACATTTGTTGTAATGTACCATTTCGATAAAGTCAAAAATTTTCAAATTCTGCATTTTTATACCTTTTACCTCTAAAACAACTTTTTTTCGCGCCTGCGATAATATTTTTCAAAAATCCCATTCTTATGAACTGCTTTACCAAACTTTAATTGCAATGCAATCTTACCAATTTGTGAATAGAAAAAATTGCTTAATAAATTTAATACAAAAATTTAGCTAAAAGCTAAATTTTGTTCTAACTTCCCCTTGTGGAGAATCTTGAAGCTGTGAAGTAAGAAACATCTTCTAATTTTAAGCCTAAAAAAATTTTATTCCTCATATTATTTTTGTCTCCCAGTCAACAAAGCTTAAAATATAAATTTATTTTCTGGCTAATTAGCTTAATGCGCAACCACATCCAGCTGAGAGCAAAAAAAATCAGCCCGTTTCTTGGATCTCCAAAAAACACTTATTTGAAGCGCATCTTAAAAACTGCGACTTTACAACCATTGAAGAATCAGCCAATCTAAGCTTCAGAGGCAAAACCGAGTATTCATTTAGAAGAAGTAAAAAATTATCCCAACTTATATAACCAAAAAACTCTGCTAAAACTAATTTTCACTTAAAAAAGCTTAAAAATGTGTTGAAAAATCTGCAATGCTTGTTAATTTTAAGCTTTGTATAAAAAGCTTAGCAAAAAAAAAATAACAAACAACTGCAAAAACCTATCAACGTCAAATTATGTTGACAATTCTCTTGCATTCAAGCAAATAATAGTATTTACAAGAGTAAACACTGAAAAGCTCCACCAACAGCTACAATTTTGACAACAACAACAACATTTGCAGCTCCACCTTTGACATGCCCAACAAATGCATTTAATTAACGTTACCACTATCGTCGAGCAGTCAATAATTTAAAACGATGACGACCCACTTTCGTAGCATTACCAACATGAAAACACACTCACACTTATACACATACGCCAATACATAAATATTTAACAAAGTGCACATATAAAATACAAACATAGACTCGCATATAAACATGCAATTCTAATGAATGACAAAATAACTCATGTTTAACACAGGTTAAACTTCGGAGCACACACACACACACAAACACACACACCGCAGCACCGTCTATATTTGCAAATGGCCAGCAGGACTATTAAGTATACAACAACAAGAGCAAAAATTTCACTACCTCTGGAACGATATCGAGTGCCAGTCAGCATGAGGTCACATGCCTCGTCTGTAAGAGCTTGGTATGCATTTCAGTCAATGAACTCTGCCAAGCAAGCATTAAGAATTCTATGACCAGCCAAAATAAAAGTAAAAACCAATTACTTTCAAAGCCACGCTTTAGCAAAGTGTGACACATAAAAAAAAAATAGTGAATTTCTAAAGTGTCTTGGTTTTTACTTGCATTTTTGATGATTTTTTTCAGCGATTTCGTACAAAAAAAAAATTGCAATATAAAATGAACGTAAAGCTATATTAGAGCAATTCAAAATACCTTAATATTCAGTTGTTGACCCGACTGTTTTTTTTATGGCTTAATTAAGTTGGTTTATTACTTTGTAGTCAACTATAAAAAATACGCACAGACTCTTTTAGATGCGCTGACTTAACTATCCGAAAGAGCATTCATTAAAAAAAGATGGAATAAATGTTGTCGGGAATGTTTAGGTGTTCGGCTAAATTTGTATTTATTAGTGAGTTTTCAAATTAAATTTTCTTCAATGAACTGAAAATATTCCAAACAAGTGTTATCTTAATAGTATTTTTTCCTATCGTGCATTGGCAATTAAAATAGAAATATTCTGGTAATAAAACTTAATCCTAATTGTAAGGTGGCATTCCATGTCTCGTTAGGTAAACTTTGATTGAGCAGTCTGTTTAGTGTTTTTAACCATTTGTTTTGAGTAAAAATATCAAACATCGAAATTTAAAAAAAACAATATTTTACTTCAAAAAATTACACATAATAAGGTAAACAAACAAAGACACATCGTATTTTCGTTATTTTTAGTTCATTCATATTCATTACTGATTCTTCATACTCATACTCATATTCATATTCATATTCGTATTCATATTCATATTCATATTCATATTCATATTCATATTCATATTCATATTCATATTCATATTCATATTTATACTCATATTCATATTCATATTCATATTCATATTCATATTCATATTCATATTCATATTCATATTCATATTCATATTCATATTCATATTCATATTCATATTCATATTCATATTCACATTCATATTCATATTCATATTCATATTCATATTCATATTCATATTCACATTCATATTCATATTCATATTCATATTCATATTCATATTCATATTCATATTCATATTCATATTCATATTCATATTCATATTCATATTCATATTCATATTCATATTCATATTCATATTCATATTCATATTCATATTCATATTCATATTCATATTCATATTCATATTCATATTCATATTCATATTCATATTCATATTCATATTCATATTCATATTCATATTCATATTCATATTCATATTCATATTCATATTCATATTCATATTCATATTCATATTCATATTCATATTCATATTCATATTCATATTCATATTCATATTCATATTCATATTCATATTCATATTCATATTCATATTCATATTCATATTCATATTCATATTCATATTCATATTCATATTCATATTCATATTCATATTCATATTCATATTCATATTCATATTCATATTCATATTCATATTCATATTCATATTCATATTCATATTCATATTCATATTCATATTCATATTCATATTCATATTCATATTCATATTCATATTCATATTCATATTCATATTCATATTCATATTCATATTCATATTCATATTCATATTCATATTCATATTCATATTCATATACATATTCATATTCATATTCATATTCAAAAAATTTTGTAATTTGTTCTACAATTGATATTTCGGCATGTATTTTACTTTTGTACGATGAATATTGAAGGCAGTACGTGTACCCCAAAAAGTGATAAAAATAGTAGATCAAAAAGTAGTGTGCTTGAAAAAATTTTTAAAAAAGATCCACATGCAAACCACGCAGTAATTCTACGTCAAAAGTTTGTAAGTTCAATATTTTTGGCATATTTTTGGTGATATTATTTTATATTGTATGTGCTACTGTTACAGGATGTTGTTGTTTTTAATATAGCTGACGTCATAGAATTAATAGAAGTCAAATAGTAAATTTCATTAAAATCCAGGATGATTTTCGACTTTTTTCCTTTTTATTTTTTTTTTTTTTTTTTTTTTGCTGCAGTTTTCGAAATTTGCATTCCATATAAAATTGTTATTGTAGTTGTTGTATTGATATAAGTCTTGCACTGACAGCAGTTTATGTAGCTACATTCAACTCTTTATTAATACACAGTAAAAGTAGCAGCTAAGTTTTTAAGTTTAACTATCTTTTGCTTTAATGTATTTTTGTTAATTATAAAAATTTACTCAAATTTAAGTCACAAATTTTAAATAATTATAGACGCTTCGATTATAAAAATCTGTCATTTTTATTTGGAAAAAACACTTTAAGATATTTAAGATATAGTAAAACAAATGTGTGTATTTTTTTTTTTTTTTTTTGTACCTTAAAAATTAACATTTGAGTGAACTTTGTTGAAATTTTTTTAATTTTATTTTCAAGCTTGCAACAAATTATTTTCAGTGTTGGCTCGAAAGAAATTCTAATTTCAAATGTCAGTTGATCAAAATAAAGCAAAGCGATACTGTTTTTGATATGCGTTACATTGGCAGAGACCAACACGCTGTCATTCAAAAATTTGGACAGTGACAGAGAAAAGTATGGATAGAAAATAACAAAACCTACAAGCACAACAATGAAAAATTAAAACGGATGCAAAATATATATCTGAAAATATGTCTAGTCTAAGGCTAAATTGAAATTGTAAGTTTAAATATTAAGTCTTATAAAAAATTGTCTGGTTGAGTGAAATTTCTTTATATTTTCATAACATTTTGAATGCAATTCAGAATAGCAACAATTTTTTGACTAAATTTAAGTGACAACAGGCCAAAACCAACTTAAGGTTGCTAGTGGCATCTAAGTAAGTAAGTAAGTAAATTTAAGTGATTTTTAATTAAAAAGTTATTTTTTTTTTGCTTAACTCATACTATATAAAAATATTGCAATTGTTATATTTGTGATATATATGCACGGCGCCTTATTTAATGTATGTTCAGTTATTCAGTTTTTTTTTTTTTTAATCAGAATAAACACTGCTCTTTGTTATGAAAAACTAAATTTACTGAACATTGAACTATTTTAACAACTTACAGAAATTCCTGTTTTGCAAAACTTTGACCCCATTTATAAACAGTCAGCTATAACTGAGTTATGTTGCTCTGAAATACTTTTATATAATATTGTTGTTTCCAAACTTTTAATATTGTTTTTTGCGTTATTTATTTTTGTTGAGGTTTTTTTTTTTATGTTTGCAAGTTTTATGTTAGCATGTCAAACAGCGACCATGTCTCTGAAACATAAAATTAAATTGCAGCAAGTAGCAGTACTTCAGTGCATGCATGTAAGGGTAACATGCAACAAAAACGTAAACAAAAACAACAACTACAGTGTACTTAACTATATAGGTACCATGCTGTTGTTGCATGGTTTGTTGTTGCATTTGTTTTTCCTTATTTTTTTCCCTCAGCAAACTACTCAGTGCCACTAAAGCACCAACAATTATACACTTCAATACAGTATTTTTTTTAATGAACCAGCGACAACAACTTTGGAAAAAAAACAACAACAACAATAACAACATGAAAAACCATTAGCAAAACACGATATGGCAACACCTTAATGCCGCCTGTAGAGTTGAACTCAATCTGCATATGTGCACAAATGAGCGTAGCACTGCGTCGAGCTACTGAGATAGACTACTGTGCAGCAGTAGTTGGGTGATGTGATGATAACTTAAGTAAGAAAATAGAGTACAAAATATATTTTTCCAACGCTACGTCATTTTTATATGTATATATTTACAATTCAAAGCAAGATTTTCTAATTCGTATGCAGTGCCACTGAATTAGATTCTGAGAAATTAAATGCAAAGAAAGTTTTAACGAATTATTTAACTATTTCAAATTGAGCTTTGCAAAGTATTTTGTTTACATTTGTAATGCGTTTCTTTAGAATGAAAACAAAACACAAAAAAAAAAAATAATAGCTGGAAAGGTGCAAAGTTATGGTATGCTTATATATATAGAACTGCAACAACAAAGTTTTGTTTTCAAAAATCTATTACGTTTATGAACAGCAAATATGGCTAGTATAAAAAAATGTTTAATATTGAAAATAAAATGGTGCAGAAATGTATTTAAGAATGGTTTATGTATGTAGATTATTTTTTTTTTAACGTAGTTAGAATAACATCTTACAGCTGGTTTTGTGTAAAGGTTCTATTTGCAAATTTTTTAAGCGCATGCAACGTTTTCGTTCACTTTTTGAAGTACATCTACAGCCCTTAATATTCATCGCACAAAGATAATAAATATGGCAAAATATCAGTTGCATGCCGAATTAACGGCATATCTTACATCTTTAAAAGTGCCACAAAATACTAAACACCAAAAGAAGAAAACTTCACATTTTCTTATTAGAGAAATTATGAAGTATTTTAAGTAGTATAACAAAATACTTCAGTAGCTGCCCAATAAACATTGTGGCAAGGAGTTATTCGTTAACGAGTAATTTTTTTTAAAGTTTTCGAATAGTTTCAAACCGACTTCATCAGAGGTTGTCTTGATGCTTAAAGAAAGCACCGATTGAAATCATGACTTTCCTAAACTCCATTTGAGATGTTTTGAAACAAAAAAACAATTTTTTCCGACTTTTCAATATACAAATTTTTTTAAGAAAAGTAATTTTTATTAAATTTCTATTGCTAATACGTCATTTAAGCGAATATTTCTTTTTAAATTTTATGTTTTTTTTTTAATTTTAAGTGAAAAAAGACTTAAATATAAATTTACATACATTTTTATATGAAAAAAATTTTGTGAAATATTTTTTCCTCTGTTATGTTATTTCGTGCTTATTCTTTATATAAATAATTTCCCCTTATAATTTGTTCAAGATTTTCATATGAATAAGTTGTCGTTAACAAATTACTTTTTGTTGTTTTGGAGACTCGTTAACGAATTGCTTTTTAAAGTTTTGGTGACTCGTCTGCTATTGCTTTTTATAGTTTTTAGCGACTTGTTAACGAACTGCTTTTTTTACTTTTGGCAACTCGTTAACGAATTACTTTTTCATAGTTTTGGCGACTCGTTAACGAATGGCTTTTTTCGGTTTTGACGAATGTAGAACGAAGGCAAAAAAAGTTGGTCAAAAAATGATAAAAAAAATAATTTCGAACTTTGGAAAAGCCAAATTTTAAAAAAATACCTAAATAACAAAAAAAAAAACACCAAAAAAAATTTTTTTTTTTTGGACCAAGTTGGGTTCGAACCCATGTCCGCGAATGCTGGCTTTAATTATTAAGCAAATTAAGCACTAGCATGCAGGTGACGTGTTACGCTTGAAATTATTTTTTTTTTTTTTTTATTTTTTATATGATTTATATGATTCGTTATCGAATTGCTTGTTTTAGTTTTGGAAACTTGTTAAAGAATTGTTTTTTAAAGATTTGGCGACTCGTTAACGAATTGTTTTTTATAGTTTTAGCGACTCGTTAACGAATTGCTTTTTTCGGATTTGACGATTCATAAATGAAGAAGGAATTTCTCCCGCTAGCGATATTTTAAATGAATCGCTACTAATAATTGCTAATGAATGAAATGTACGAGAATGTAGTGAATCATTTTGTTTGTTGGGTAGTAACAAAAATTTGCATTACTACTACTCAGGTTTACATATGCAGAGAATACGCATGGTCGTTGTGCTATGAAAACTACTTTTATTTTTTAAATATCACAAAAAAAAATTTGGAATATTTATTATATTATTGTTATAAACAGGCGCGGATCCACGGGGGCCCAAAAGGGGGAAATTTCCCCCCCCCCAAAATCTCAAAAATTTCATCAAAAAACTGAAATATGTATGTGTAACCAAGATAAAGCAAAATCAAATGGTACGTTTAAGGCTTAATCTACCCGTGCGCAATAGCCTTTAGAGTTGCTAAATAATTACCAGCATCTAGGTCAATTGAAACAATTAATAGAAGATATTATTGGATGATTTGCTAACTTGCTCGGAGAAAAAAGAGAAATGCTGGTTTTGAGATTAAAAGGTGAGCTTTGTCATTGGCAACAAAAATGGAAGGATCTAATATTATCTGGTGCTGGTTAACTACCTGGTTCTGCTTTTGAAGCTCTCCAATGCTGTGATAAGGACATTAATCCAACAATACAGAAGCTCCTCCAAATTTTCTGCACATTACCAGTGACCAATTCAAGCGCTGAACGTTCTTTTTCATCATTACGATGCATCAAAACCTGGCTACGAACTACAATGCTTGAAAAAAGATTAGTTGGTTTAGCGTTGCTTCATATTCACTACGACATAGTTTTGAATCCAGAGGATGTAGTCGAAAGATTTTCCAAAATTGGTAAACATAGAATTTTACTATAAATTCTTACAAATAATTAATAAGTTATAATTATTTTTAAATATGAATTAAATCATATCTAAATTGATGTTAAAAATAATAGAAAATATGCATTATTTTACTTCAAATAAAAGTTTTAAAAAAATATATCTATGTGAAAATTATTAAAAAATTTCCCCCCCAAAAATCTTCTCTGGATCCGCCCCTGTTATATATACTCCATATTAAAAATCGATTTTGTTTACACAAATTTAAATTTTCAATTAATTTTCAAATATATGGATAAGTTCTTTAATGCATGAAAAATAACAAATTCATATTTTTCCAAAATATTTAAAAAAAAAAAAAAAAAAAAAAAAAAAAAAACGAAATGGCCATTTCAGCCCTTGTAAGGACTTTGACCGAGCTTCTTATGATCAATTGTGTTGTGTGTGATGTGAAATGTTTGCACACAAATGATCGAGAACTGAACCTACATGTTTTACGCCGACTCCGAACGGCTTATGTTCTCAAGAAGCTTTTCATGGCAGTTTTTACTTTCTAAGGTTTGCCATTGACTGCAGAGAGGTGACGGCCGAACAGAAAAATTAATTCAATTGAAAAAATTTTCTGTGTCAGATGGAGGATTCGAACCTGGGTCCTCTGGCGTAAGAGTCACACACTCTACCCACTACGCCACGGCCGCCACGAAATATTTATTTTCATTTATTAAACAGAACATTGTATTACATTTATTTAAAAAAAAAAACATTTAATTAAACAATAACAACCAATTGATCACCAAATATATGAAACAAAAAATTCAACTTCTATACTGACGATTCCATCGAAATTGTGTATGTTTTCTTTTATTTTTGTTATCAATATTAAAAATTTATTGATTTCCTAAAACGACATCACATAAAATATACGTTGGCTTAAAAAGGTAAGGCAATGTAGTCATGAATGGGACATTGCCATGAATGGGACAGTGAAAAATATATATTTTATATTGACAATACTGAAATGTAGACTGTCCGATTTGTAAATAAATAAAAAAAAAATCCGAATTTCATTCCCGTTGATAGCCCCCCTTTGAGTAGCATTCAGAGAGAAAAAAACAAGATTACATACCAAAATTTTTTTCTTAGCCTTCTCGAGAAGCTTATTCAAAACGCATCCTCATTAAATGCTGCTGAAAGGCATTTTAAATTGTATTTAAATTTAATAAAAGTTCAGAAAAACATACATAATTCTAATTTTAATTATTCAACTCTTCTTCAACTCTTCGACTCAGAGAAACTTATGGAAAAACTTCTGCAGAAGAATAAAGAAAGCAAACCTAAAATAAGCATACACCATGCTTATTTTAAAAGATATGAATTTCAAAGATTTCATTACAGTTTCGGATTTTCTAAAGTTAATAACTTGGGCTCTTTATTAGATACTAGTATAAAAGACCACCCTACGAAGAGTTGGAAGCATTAACGCTAAGCTGTAATTATGTTTTGTCATTATTGCAGTGCTTTCACAACTGTTCTTAAAAATGTTCAGCCTGAAGGTATGTACATAAAAGGCAAGCATATCACTGATAAGTATCAAATGGATTTTTTGTGCATTCTTTCAGGCTGATTGCAAAAAATGATTACAATTTCAGCGATATCGGGCTCAGAGCAGCGTGCTTGCCTTTTATATATTAAGATTAACATACATTTTTTTATTTTAAATTTGTACATCTTTGAAGATTGAAAAAAATAAATATAAATAGTTTTCATTATTTGTAAGAGTTATCGATGGCGCCAAAGTGAAGTGCTCAAAAATCCAAAAGTCCAAATTTTTTTATCCAAAATATATGGGTTGATTGTATTTTTAGCATGTTAAGTAATTTTCAAAATAAACAGTAGTGAAAATAAAATATAAGCCGAAAAATTGTGTATTTGTCATGAATGGGACTGTTTTTCGTCATGAATGGGACATTTTTTTAAAGTTGTTTTATTTTATGTGGACATAATTTTTATCAAATAATAACATGTTTTCTATGTATTTTTAATTCTTCTTCTTTTTTAAATGTTACGAAAATGCGTTACCTGCCTTTTCCAAGCCATCAGGTTATAACTTATGTTGTGTAAAATTATGCCAAGTAAAATTCTTTTAAAAGCTGATCAGTACAAAGTTAAAATTCTTTCTTTGTACAACACTGTATTGAAATTTTAAAACAAAATCAACACACCTGAACATTTTAAAATGTTCACATATCACTTTTGTGAGCTCAACCATCGATGTTTTAAGTAGTTACAGTTAAATCATTCAGAATAATAAAACAACCATAAATTATCCTTAACAATTACCTGCGTAATGTTTATCAATAGCATAACATTTAAGCCCTGATATTGATTTTTTGCTATCGGCTTGTTAACTATTAAAATAGGTTGCTTTTTTTTTAATGATCTTAGATTTTTTATTGTTGTTGTTGTTGTTGTTGTTGTTGTTGTTGTTGTTGTTGTTGTTGTTGTTGTTAGAGCAAGCAGACAATTAGCGCATTAACATATTTATTGCCCACTCTAAGCGTAACAACGTAATCGCTGTAATTAAGCTGTACCGCGTTAGTAATAAAATACTGCACCGTGGTGAATATTGAGTAATTTGTCTATGGGTGAGCAGAAAATTGAGATGTATGAATTACGTCAACGTGCAAACCTCTACAACGTAGGATGGCTATAAATAAAATTATTTATGCTACACTTAAATAACTGTGAGTAGCTGTAAAATTCGAAAATTAAATATGTCCATACAGCGGTGTCCCTAGCAACAGGCGAAACAGACCCACGCCATTTGGATGGGGGTGCCCAAATCTGCTGTGACTTAAAAAAATTAGTTGATATCACATTGGAATCCGCAGTTTTAATTCCATAGTTTTTACATAGTTCAAAACTATAAAAAGAGAACATTATACTAACAGGTGGTTAAATTTTAAGGGCCGATGTTGATTTTGAATAAAACACAAATTATTTACGAAATTATTGTCATTTCTTTTTATTTTGATAATACTGTTATGGTTCAATTATGTATTTAACAAAATATAGGCCAAATGGCCGCCGCGACCTCGGCGAAACAAATCACATGATCTTGGCGGTCAATTGACATCGCCACCACGTGAAATAACACAAGAGAGCCAAGAGGCTTTAGTTCTTGAGTCAATTGCACCTTGAAAGCGTGTAAATGCAAGTCTTTATGCATAATGTTCATCAACGACGAGCGTGAGAGGTGCAATTGTTGGGCACGACGACGAGTTGAGGTGGACGGCTCTTCAGCCACACTATCGTGAACAGCACCAATATTTTCTGCAATACGAGCTGTACGAGCATGCACTGGTGTTTTCACATCTCCTACAGACCCGGTTTGCTCAAATTTTTGCACGATTTTTCCGAATGAACGCATATTTGGACGATTAAATTGAGCGAAAAAATCACGAAGTGTACGATATGCATTTTGATTTGAACGCCCATTTTCATAATAAGCTTGAATAACTTTAACGCGTTGCTCGATTGTGTATCTTTTCAGGGTTCAAAGTGAGTTAGTCTGAAATTGAGAAATGTCAAATGAAATGTAGAAGAAAACTTGACGTTTAGGTGTGGTTCACATTCAACATCGGCCCTTAAAATTGAACCACACTTTATATAAATTCTATTATAATATACTATATAAATTATAAAAAAACATATATAATGTAATTTATAAAAGAGAAGGAGCTTACAATTTTTGTTTTTATATTGGTATTGAGGTTTGATTTGTAAAAAGTTTTTTTACGGGAAAAAGGTAATTTCGAAAAACTTGAATTTCCAATTAAGACAAATATAATTATATATCCTTTATGAATTTTTTACAATACTATTTTAATGTTTTAATTTTTCTGATGTCTAGTTGAGCAGTTTCTCCCTCTTTAGGAATGTTTATGTCTGTCTTGTTGACGAACCATGAGTTGTTGTTGTGCAAGATTAATTGTTTAGTTTGTTCTTCTTTTAGTTTTTTAAACTTTTGCTATTGTCTGTCAATTGTTACTTGTCAATTGTTAAGAGGTGCAGTGGTTATTAGCGCACGGTCCAAAGTTCGCACTCCCGCTAACAAAAAAACAGTTTCCTTTATTCAACGTTATCGCGGAGGGGGAGGACTGCATACAAACAATAACAGAAAATGAGGAACAAGAAAAGGCGCGAATAAAGCTTACTACACTAATAGAACGACATTTAAGAGAACTAAAATCAACAGAAAGAGACGCCTACGTAATCAATATAGCAAGAGATGCGACCGAATTTTTAAAACAAAACAAAAACATCATTATTGTTGAAGCAGACAAAGGTGGAAAAACAGTAGCGATGAACAAAACAGACTACGAGGAGAAAATGAAAGCGATTTTAAGAGACGGATGGACCTACAGAACAATTAGAAGAGATCCAACATCAACATTACAATAAAAAAATAATGCCTCTGTCGAGACACTATTTGAAAAAGAAATAATAAATAAGCAAGAGAAGCTTAGAATGACAACACACACAGCAACAATACCAAAAATCTACGGACTGCCCAAAATACACAAAAATGATACACCTTTGCGACCTATTTGCTCTACAATCAACTCTCCGTCTTACGCACTCTCAAAATACATGGTAAACATTTTAAAGTTATTAACAGTGGACTCCAAATACAACATCAAAGACGCTACAGAATTTAAAACCAAGGTCAACAGCACCTACATTTACGACGTCGAAGAGATGGTATCATTTGACGTTGTTTCGCTCTTTCCCAGCATACCAGTAGAGTTTGCCTTTAAAACAATTGAAAGACAGTGGGACAAAATCGAAAAACAAACAAAAAATCCCAAAAAAACTATTTATGGAAAGTTTACGTTTCTGTACAAAAGAAAATAATTATTTCACTTACAACAACAAAATTTACTGTCAGTTAAAAGGGATGCCAATGGGTTCACCAATATCGCCAATTATAGCGGATATTGTAATGGAGGAGATTTTGGACAGATTCATGAACAACATACGCCAAAAACCCAGACTACTTACAAAGTATGTAGACGACATATTCGCAATAGTCAAAACAGAACATATGGACATCACGCTAACAACATTGAACAAGTGCAACAACTACATTAAATTTACCAGAGAAGAGGAACAAGATGGCCAATTGCCATATTTGGATACCATAGTTATTAAAAAAAAACAATTTGTTGAAAACAGACTGGTATCAGAAGCCCACGTCATCAGGCAGACTGATAAATTACCATTCAAAACACCCCAAAAAAAAACAATTTTAAATACCGCTAAAATCTTTGTTCAAAGAGTTTTCAACATCAGCGACAAGATTTTTCACAAAAACAACACCAAACGAATCAGGGAAATATTAAAATCCAACGACTTTCCACCACAAACCATTACACGCTTGATAAAAATGTGTATGGACAACAATATTATGCAAAGAGGGGTCGAACAAAGGACTGAACCAAAAATTTACAAAGGAATCACTCACATACCTGGTTTCACGGAAAAATTAAGAAAATCAGACATATACAACAAGAACAATTACACACTTGCACCAAAAACAAACAACACTTTAAAAAGTCTTCACAGCAGGATCAAAAGTAAAGTAGACGACATGGACAAATGTAATCTAGTTTACAAAATACAATGCACAGGTGACGGGTCTGACATATGCAACAAAGTAAATGTTGGCACAACAAAATTAAAATTAAAAAGTAGATTAGCGTCGCATAAGTCGGACTTAAAGTCAAATCATGAACACAAAACAGCGCTTGCGGCCCAATGTCTACAAAACAACCACACACCGGACTTCGCAACTACAAAAATATTGCAACAAGAGACGAACTACGCTAGAAGATATACACTAGAGATGCTCCACATATTGAACACGCCAACAACAACACGATTAAACTACAAAACGGACACCGATAATTGTTCTCACATTTACAAATATTTGACAAAACATATATACGGTGGACGTTGAAGGTGGCAAACATCTGATCGACGCAGCTTATAATTTTTTAAAATAGTTTTATAAATAAGTTAAAATTTATTTAATTTTTAATTAGTCTCGTGGTGTTTTAATTTAAAAATTCTTCTGTTTTTTATGGTAATTTGTAATTTGGTAGTTTGTGTTTTCTGTGATTTTCTGATGTCCGATGTCCGATGTTATGTGTTTTTTATATATTTTTTAGTCCTGATGAAGGACCACAAAGTGAGCCGAAATATCGAAAATTAAAAAACAAAAAAGATCAATTATTTGTCTTTTTATTCACGGCCAAAGCCCAATTTAAAAAACATCAATATATAACAAAAAAGGCGAAAAACAACAACATATAAAATTAATATTTATTAATTGATTTCATGGAACATTTTAATAAAAAATTGAACTATATATTTAGCAAAAAGGAGCGGGAATTTTTACATCGAAAGTTGGACTGAGTTTCTCGTCGTTTTCTTTTTTTAACGAAGGAATTTCCATATTTTAAAAAAAAATAGATTTTTTTATATCAAAATGACTGACATTTTTAACTCAATAAATTCATAATTAACTCAGTATTAGTTGATTAATTTTTAATTAGTATTATTAACTACACATACAAATACTCAAATATAAATACAAATACAAGAAAAGTATTAGTATTTGTACAATAATTTTTTAGAGATAATATTATAACCTAATTTTAAAAAAAAAACTTCTCTATTAGTCAAACATTTAATTTTCAATTCAGTTTTCCCAAACTTATCTTTATAGTATTTAAAAAAAAACAACATTTGTTTCTAAAATATTTTTATTTGCACATTTTTATTCTATTTTTGTTGAAACCCAATAATCAAACCAATTCGTTTCGAATTCGAGGCAAAACCGTGTTCTCGAATATTCATTTCGAAATCGAGCTCGATCTCGTTTTGCTATTGAATCCAAAAGCATAAGAAAGGCACACTTCACTCTCGAAACGAGATTTCCAATATAATCGAATTACTTGTGAAAATCGTTTTCGAAATGAAATTT
The DNA here is from genome assembly GCA_914767935.1 of Coremacera marginata. NCBI lineage: Eukaryota > Metazoa > Arthropoda > Insecta > Diptera > Sciomyzidae > Coremacera > Coremacera marginata. The sequence continues at coordinate 29,465,409 of OU612043.1, read as the reverse complement.
TTTAAAATTTTCATTACTTACCAAAATCGATTATTATGAAGGTTTTTAACCTACAATATGCAATGCTACAATATGCAATGTGGCAGCCGTGGCGCAATGGGTATAGTGTGTGGCCCAAACGCCAGAGAACCCTGGTTCGAATCCCACCTGACACAGAAAGTTTTCTGAATTTGATCCAATTTGATGTTGGAAATATTGGATCATTCCATAAATGCACAGCATTAAGATATGAATATTTTTACAGGCAATTAGGCGTAAGTATATAAAGAAAAAAAATACAATTTTGTACTCAAACTTATAATTGGGGTTGTGTAGAAACCAAGTGCTCTTGGAATCAGAATTAAAACCGATAAATATTTCACTCGGATAAAAAAAAAAAAAAACGAAATGGCCATTTCAGCCCTTGAAAGGACTTTGACCGAGCTTCTTATGACCAATTGTGTTGTGTGTGATGTGAAATGTTTGCACACAAATGATCGAGAACTGGACCTACATGTTTTACGCCGACTCCAAACGGCTTATGTTCTCAAGAAGCTTTTCATGGCAGTTTTTACTCTCTGAGGTTTGCCATTGTCTGCAGAGAGGTGACGGCCGAACAGAAAAATTAATTCAATTGAAAAAATTTTCTGTGTCAGATGGAGGATTCGAACCTGGGTTCTCTGGCGTAAGAGTCACACACTCTACCCACTACGCCACGGCCGCCTTTATCCTTTCACTCGGATATCATAGGATAAAATCGGTTTCTGTGACACCAAAAGAGACAGCGAAACCGATTCGAACATAGAATCGCAAAATCATAGTTCATAACAAATAAGCGAAATATATGCCAGTTTAAATTCTGGTTCCAAGAGCACTTGGTTTCTACAACAATCCCGAATATTCAAGAAGTGCAAAAATTCTCGGATTCATCTCGAATTCGAATCGAATAAGAGATATCTGACCCGAGCTTTTGATTTTGTTACTAATTTGAAACTTACCCGAGTTCGTTTTGTGGTTTATTGGGAAAAAGTTTTAAAATATTAAATTTTTTTCTGAAATATATAGCTACTTGTATTGTAAAAATAAATTAAATTCAAAATTGAATTTTTTACTTCCTGCCATTTAATTTAACATTTATTAGTAAAAATTGATTCAGCTCTACGCTATTTTAAAAAAGCACGCTATTTTCATTCAAACCTACTTTTTCAATTATCACTAATGTGAGTTGATTCTAAAAATTGTGAAAATATATTTTAAATTTATTAAGATACTACGACTAATACGAATTTTGAGGGGACAAGAAAATTTTATATTTATCGTTTCGGAAGTATCGCGTTTAGTCGTGAAATTTTAAATTTTATTTTCATAAATAATGACAAATATATGTGTTTGAGATTGGACCCATCTATCGTTGTACATACGTCGCACAGTGTTGCGTCTCCATATGAGACGAGGACAAAAATCGATGGTGTTGCCGCATAATCATGAAATTTCGTAAAAATAAGTTTTGCAACAAGAAATCTATTCACACAAAATTTTGTTTATTTGGGATAAATGAAAAGCTTTCCTCCCATATAGATGAAATCAGCAACCTGGTATATTTTCCCAAAAAATTATCCCAGATCAATAACATTTGGTACTCGTAATTATTTTATAGCAAGCAACAATTTGTGTAAGAACCCTATAGGAACAAACTAACTTGTTTTTAAAAACAACTAATTAAAAAACTAATTTAAAATAAACCAGTATATGAACTACTTTGAATTATATTCAGGCGGCAACTACTCTAATTTTGACATGTTTTAATTGCAAATTTTTATTAGATTACAAGTTTATATATAGTTAACCATGTTATTTCATCAAATATTATTAACTTTAGGCCATCAGTAATAGTTGTCAAGTGATTTATTTTAAAGTAGTTAAAAAATAATTTAAATTTAACTAGTTTAAAAAGTAGTTGAAAATATATGCAGACGAAAGTCAATTGACTTATTTAGCGGACATCACCATACAAAATATGTTAGTTTGTTCTATGGAAAAAAGTCAGAATTTCAACTAGTTGTGGTTGACAAAAACTACTTTATTAACTACTTTTAAATTAGTTGATTATCCTACAGGGAATAAACCAAATCGACCAACTAATACGCCTACAGCCCCGTATAACCATTGCCAACATTTCTGGTATATTTCCCCAAAAAATTTTACCAAATCAATAAAATTTTATAACCACAATTATTTTATAGTAACAAATAGTTGGTTTAAAATAAATCAAATCGGCTGTCAAATACGCCTACCGCCCATATAAGCGCAATAGATAATATGGTATATGGTATCGATAATATGGTATATATAAAAATGATCCCAGAACAATAAAAATCTGCACGAATAGTTTTTTGCCGCAGAAAATAGTTGATGTAAAACTGAACCGAATCGGTCGACTAATATGCCTTACTCCATATCTTAGGATTGGAGTACAAGATTGGATTATCTGGTATATTACGCATTAGCTCATTACCAAGTTAGCCCAGATTCATAAAATTTGGTATGCATAATTATTTTCATACGCGAAAAAATACTTGACCATCAGTTTGTCGAATTTGAAAAAACCCTTATTTTTACTTTGGATTCGTTTTGCATTTTATATTCGTTTTAAAAAGATATTAAAAATGCGGGTATTTTTTAGTGCTTGCATTTTAAACTTCTGGAATTTTTGCATTTTCCCCATACAAATTATCGCATTTTGGAAAAAATATGCTCCAGATAATTGCCTTTAACTACTAAAGTTTTTAGCTGCCGCAGCTAAAATTTTCAGGAAATTGTTAAGAAAGCTTTTACTAAAATCATACTGATATTAAAAAAATATTGAAAACACTTTCTTTTTTAATTGCGTTTTAAACTTTAGTAAATTGACAAAAATATGTTCTGGAAAATTGTCACAACTTCTGTGTTTGTGTGAGTTTTTTCAAACTAAATTTTAGATGAAATCTTAAAAAGCATTGTTCAAAAAAATAAAAAACACAGGTGAGTCGTTGGACACACGAGAGAAGCGAAGCTTTTTCGCAGTTACATAGATTTGATAGCTTAATAATTTTTTTCTTTTTAATAAATTAACTTTTAAATTCAAAAATTTAAAATAACATAAAATTTATTACATATATGTATACAGAAAACATATTAACTGCTAATTTTTTATTGTTGAATGTCAAATTTCCACTCCAATTACATATACGGGCATATAATGCCAGCGACTCTCCATTTTAACTCTCCACACATGGTTGTGAACTTGGCTGAACTGAACAAATTTTTTCCTTCAACAGCGTACTGCGTAGCGAAAAAATCTGTCGAAATTTTTTCAGATTTCACTCCAAGCAAATCACAGAACGAGGAGTAAAAAACTTCGCTTCAAAAATATATATTAAAGAACGCACATGAAACAAAATTTAACAAACATTTTAGATACCTTGCCGATTTCATGCATGCGTTTGTTCACATAGAGTGTAAATTATGATCTAGAGATTGCATCAACTCTGCTAAATCTCTGGCATGTGTTAACAGTTATTTCACTTAAAAACATGAAGAAAAAAAACTCTGTTAACCTCTGTTAACACATGCCAGAGATTTAGCAGAGTTGATGCAATCTCTACATAATAATTTATACTCTATGCCAACAACACCACAAACGCATTCACAATACAAACACACCGATGCTGGAGACACCTTGTGGCAAATAAAAGCAAATTTTTGTAGCATAGCAAATACACAATCCTCTATCTATTGATAGGTGGTGACGATCTACTGCAGCATAGCTTCTGTTATAACTAAGATTAAATTAACAACGTTTTCCCACAGGCCTTTGTGGCCTAGTGGGTAGTGTGCTGGGTTATCGTTAAAAAGGGCACGGGTTCGATACCCACGGGAACCAAGACATATTCTTAGTATTTAAATATTAAAGTATTAAATTTTCTTGTTGTAATAAGCGCTAGCAACAAAGAAACCATAAAAATTCCAAGAAAAAATCTGTCGAAAATTTTTCATATTTCACTCTAAGCAAATCACAAAAGGAGGAGTAAAAAGCTTCGCTTCAAAAAAAAACATATGCAATAAAAAATTTCTGTTAGTTTTTTTAAGAATAAGCTTCTTCATTTGTGGTTTTTTTTATATAAAAGATTTATTATTCCTACTACTTTTAATAAAAAAATTGACGCTATATCAAGTGAAATATATGTTTAAAGAATATTGCATGTTCATGATACTGAAATGTACGATCTGTTTTAAAATCAAGAGTACTAAACTGTAAAAAATTAAATTCATGACATTTCATAGCAACATTGATGGGTGGCATCCTTTAAAATCCTATAAAATCCAAAATAATAAGATTACTGTCTGTAATTCTGCATACTTTGTATTTTAAATTCTAACAAAATAAATTTATTGACTTTTGTCCGAACCCGCGACACTCTACAGTGTTGATTATTTCAGCTTGTAAACTGTAAAATAAATAGTAATTTATAAAATTAGAAAATCTATTTTTAACTCTTTATCTTGAACTTTTTATAGAGGTCATCAGTTTTGCTTTTCTTATCATTTATTTAACCCAACTTATTACTTATTGCAATTTAATCATAACAATGACAAAATAATTGATTTAATTTAATATTGAGAAGCCTTCTGTGACAAATCTTTTATTGAAAAATATTTGTGTGGCCATCACGCACGGCAGAAGTGAAACTTTTACCCAAAAATAGAATTTTTGGAAAGTTCAATACAAAGTTCAAAAGTTCAATTTCCAGTACAAAGTTGAGTTTTGCCGCTGAACTCAAAAAAAAAAAACTCTTTTTTTATAAATAAATAAATCAGTACAATTTTGCTTGAAATATCTATATAAAAATATATATATATATTTTGCGAAATATCAAACTCAACTAAACTCAAACTAAACTCTCTGTGTAGACATACTATAAGACTAAATTTAATCATAAAAGAAAGAAAAGAAGAACTGATCGTTGATTTAAGCTGAGTATGAGCTATTCAAATAAATATGTCTTCGTGGCCCAACGGGTAGAGCAGCCGACTACGGGTACAAACATAGTGTGTTCGATCCTCGGTGGAAGCACAAATATGAAAAATTAATAAACAGCCAGTGCGGTGAATTGCTGTGTTGTTGTTTTCATAAGAACCATTTCGTTATATCGATTTTACCCCGCATCTAGCTCGCCGTATTGTTGCATGCGCGGCTATAAAAGTTTCACTTCAAAAATACACTGTTGCTTTATAGCTTTAAGTTGTTCATAGCTTTAAGTTTCACTTCAGTCGGTATGCCCACTACCTTTTTTTTCCCCTTTTAATTCTTTTATGTTTAAGGTTCATAAGTTATTGATATTAAAAAAAAAATAAATTGAATTGAATAATCCAATTATTATTTCAATAAGAAAACTTTTTTGATAACGAGATAATTTTAATATATGTTTCAAAAGCTGAAATTTTGTGGTACACCGAGAAAAAAGCTTATGTTAAATTGAGAAAAAAACCTAGTATAATTTATAAGATGGCTTTGGCAGCTTTTAGCCACCCAAGTACTTTATCAAAACGCCTAAGTTTTACATGTTGACTTGCCAATTTTTATTTGAGTGATAAATTAACCAAGTATTTGGTAATTTTTTTATACACTATTTTAAAAAAAACAATTTAATTTCAAATATATAACTTTTTTCGGGCTTTGGTTTTTGTATTTTCCTTTTTTTTTTAAGTTGCCGCCCTCTCGTTTTGTGATTTGCTTGTCTGAAATCGGCAACAACACAAATTTTTCTTTTATCACACCGTTTTTTTCTTAGAAATTAATGAATTCTCGGCTTTTCTTGCTGCGTGACGTCTATTATATCAAGAACATTAAATTAAATTAAATTATATTAAATATCATATACAAAAATTTTACCTTCGCATGCCGTTGAGATTCGAACCCACAACCAATCGATACCATTGTGTATGAAGTCACTAAATTATGAATTGAGACAAATTACTTCCTTACGCTGAATGATTTATTCAATATTAATTACAACTGAAGCTGTGCTGCAGCGCAACACAATAATCTATTAAAAGATTTTTGTTGTAAGGCTATCAACAGAATACTGCGACATACTGCATCTGTTAATACAGCATCTGTTAACATAGCTGTAGTTATGTCAGCAATTAGTAGCAAGGCTGCTTGGATCAGTGGGTAGAGCGATGGACTGGCACCAAAAGTTCCATGTTCGATTCCGCACGGCGGGCAAATAATTTTTTTTTCTGCTTTTCTCTTCTTTCTGTTGATGAAATGTTATAAAATTTACTGGTGTGAATATTAACGTGTGTTTTTGTAATTTACTCTATGTTATTTTTGAATTTAAAAATGGTTTTATTACAAAAAAAAAAACATTAAATTATCAAATCTATCCTTCTCTCGTGTGCCTAATGACGCAGCTGTGTTTTTTTTTTTTTGCAGAAAATAGCTTAAAACTATGCTTAAGCCCCATCCATGCTAGTTGTTTTTTAATTTTGTATTTTTGGATTTTGGGCTTAAGGGGGTCTTCTCATTGAGCAACTTTTTTTTCAACTTTTTTTTTTGCATTTATTTATAGCTTGGGTAGTTGGGGTAGCTTGGTAGCTTGGGTTTTTAGAAATTCGAAATACTTTAGAAGATACAGCCTTTTTTGTGAAGCAAGGTCTGATGGACAAGAAGGTGATGGAGGTAATAAAACCAGCTTACGAAGCGCTGTCGGCAGATAATTTGCTTGAAAGATGCCTTGGATCTGAAACTCAGAATTCCAATGAGTCCTACAATTCTGTTCTTTGGTCACTTTCGCCCAAACACATCAACTCAGGCGCACGCACCATCGAAGTGGCCAATTTCATTGCAACGTGCCTCTTCAACGACGGTTTTATACCCATACTTAAAATTATGGGTTTGATGGGTATTGCGATTGGCAAAAACGCATACGAATACGCACTATCTCGAAATGAAGACAGATTGAACCGAGAGACTCGAGCTGCGGCATCATCAAAAGCTGGCAGAACGGCTCGCAGAGCAGAGAGGGCAGCAGAAAGCAGTTTCTACGAAAAAGATGAAGGTGGCCTGTATGGAGCTGGCATCGCCGACTAATATTTGTAAGTAAAAATTGTCAGCTCTTTAAAACTGCATTTAAACATTTTTGATTTTTTTTTTTTTCCCCCAAAAAAATTACTTCAAACTTTAAACGCGTTTATCTCGAACCCACGTTTTTCGAACTGGCGGCCATGATATCTCCAGTTCAACTGAACCGATTTTCATGAAACAAAATGGAATCGACGCAGAATTGTCACCATTCTCGGGTGAACCTCGACCATAATTTTAAAAAATTTTTTACTATTTTTTTTTTACTCTAAACTACAAAAAAAAACCCCGAAATTGAAATTTTTTTTTTGAATGGCCGCCATTTTGTCAAAAAAAAATCACAAAATTAAGCTTGAGGTTCACCCGAGAATTACATCTATAATGATTATAACCCCCGTTTTTTTTTTCATTTCAGACGCTCCGGAGACCCGGAATCGTGGCCGCCGTGACGACACCTTTTTTTTCACCACCAACTTTGAAGTCTCATTACTTTTTGAACAGCCCACGTATCGAGGCAAAAAAAATTTTTTTATTTACTTTGAACCTTTTGTAATACAATAAATAAAAAAGTTTTCAATTATTCTTTACGTTTTCAAATAAGAATTTTTTTAAAAAGGGTCCAAAAAACGGGTTTTAAATGAGAAGACCGCCTTAAGTGAATCAAATATTTTTTTTTTTGGCAAGGTATCGAAAAATGTGCTTTCAAAGCAATGTATTAAACAATAAATTGCATAAGTTTATAATTCCTATACAATTCACTTTATCCAAGCCGACTTAGGTGATTTACCCATTGCTTTTTTTCTCGGTGTAGTAAACCTCCACAATACGTAATTTTTTAAAATATTTCTGAATAATATGAAAACAAAGCTGTTCTAATTGCTTCATTTAAACGCTATTGTATAGTAGAATAGTTTAATAAAATTATATGAAACTTTTAAAATTTCTAAAAAATTGCGCCAAAGCAGAGAGCAGCACCTAAATCAGAGTTCCCCGGATTTTTCGAAATGTCTCGAGTCGCCTCTGTGCAAATGTTTTATCCTACACAAGCAGCGACGTATTGGTGCATGTATGAGTTTTAAACAATACTTTAAAAGTTACTCAACTAATTAAATTCGCAGCTTGTGCTCATGAAATGATTCACACAAGCACACAGACATTTCCACATGGATGGCATAAAAATAGAATTTAAGAGCACACCTGCTGCAATTTGCACACATTATAACACATAACCGCATAGATACAAAACTCATTTTCCGCTATGGCACCGCATCAACCAACTTATTTTAGGATCTAATAAATTAGTTTTTGCCTCAATCGCCACGGTTGTATCAAATTTTAATTCAGCTTAAAAATACGCCACATTTCAATGCATTTTTCACCGCATTCGAAAAATATTTGCTATAATTTTTTTTTTAATTTTTTTTTTTTTTTTTTTTTTTATTTTGCGTGAGGTTATTCGGCATGGTTAGCATGCCTTTCCGTGATTATTTTTGTTCGCTTAAAGCAACAAAATTCCAAAATAATAATAATAGCAGTCGACATTTATTTGCTATTTGAAATTATTTTGTATTTCACGAAGTATCAATAAAAGAGCATAATATTAAATATTAAAACGTTAAAATTTAAATTTAACTAAATAATTGGAACAACATATAAAACATGCTATTTTTAATTCCATGTTTGGACATGCTGAGTAGTTATTTTTTTTTTTTTTTGCAATTTCTAATGTTGCTATAAAATAACAACAAAATGAAGATTAACATTTTTTCTTAAGAACTCTTTTTTGTTTGCCACATTTTCAAAAATAGTGCCAATAGACTCATTTATTTCTTCTCTTAAATAAATATTTGAATATATAATTCCTATTATATCATAAGAAAAGTTATAAAAATTTGGATTTACCAAACCTTAGCCACTAAACATTAAAGTACAATTCTAGTGCTGATAGTTATAAATAACTATAAAATTCTTGATGCTTTAAATTGCTGTGATTAACCAATCGAGATGAATTAGTTCTATTTCATAAAATCTGCAATTTCCAGAACACCCTTTTTTTTGCCACACACACACACAACTGCAAACGTGCCGTTATGTATGTTTATGAATTTTTAAAAAATATTATTGAAATTTTTATTTTTTATGCTTCACAGTACAAACGCATATTTTTGACAAACATGTTTTTGTGCAGGTTTTTTTTTACTTATTTTTCTTAACCGCAGGGCAACATGAGCGTGTAAAAAAATTGCATTAAATTTGGAAAAATTCATTCGTGTGCTGATAACAAATTTTTGAATGCAGGTGAAAAATAACAATTTTAAAATTTATTGCATTTTAATGCAAAATTATCGAACGTTATTTTTTGAATAAATTTATTGCATTTTAAGCAAAAATTATCGCTATCGATGCGTGCAAATATTTAATTGCTGTTTAATGAAAAACAATTGAATTTGAAGTGTTTGAAGTTTTAATTGAATGTGAAAATCAGGCAGATATTAAATTTCAATAACAACATAAAGATAGTAGAGGAAAATATTGAGTGCGAATATTTAATATAATAAAATGGGTCAGCATTTGCAAAATATTGATTTCAAATAAAAGCGTATAATAGAAATACTGCCAAAACCACTGCGATAGCGAAGTCAATTAAAGTTTGTGGTTTTTTTGTTCAAACGCCGTTTAAACAAAAACTCAAGTTGAGTTTTAAGAAAAATAAGAAATAAAAAATAAATAAGTTACAGAAAAGAAATAAGAAGTAAGAAGAAAGAGGTCAGAAGTAAGAAATATGAAGTGAGAAGTAAGAACTATTGAGAAGTTAGAAAGGAAAAATTAAAGTAGGAAATAAGTTCTACAAAATACAAAATACAAAAAACAAAATATAAAATACAAAATACAAAATACAAAATACAAAATACAAAATACAAAATACAAAATACAAAATACAAAATACAAAATACAAAATACAAAATACAAAATACAAAATACAAAATACAAAATACAAAATACAAAATACAAAATACAAAATACAAAATACAAAATACAAAATACAAAATACAAAATACAAAATACAAAATACAAAATACAAAATACAAAATACAAAATACAAAATACAAAATACAAAATACAAAATACAAAATACAAAATACAAAATACAAAATACAAAATACAAAATACAAAATACAAAATACAAAATACAAAATACAAAATACAAAATACGAAATACAAAATACAAAATACAAAATACAAAATACAAAATACAAAATACAAAATACAAAATACAAAATACAAAATACAAAATACAAAATACAAAATACAAAATACAAAATACAAAATACAAAATACAAAATACAAAATACAAAATACAAAATACAAAATACAAAATACAAAATACAAAATACAAAATACAAAATACAAAATACAAAATACAAAATACAAAATACAAAATACAAAATACAAAATACAAAATACAAAATACAAAATACAAAATACAAAATACAAAATACAAAATACAAAATACAAAATACAAAATACAAAATACAAAATACAAAATACAAAATACAAAATACAAAATACAAAATACAAAATACAAAATACAAAATACAAAATACAAAATACAAAATACAAAATACAAAATACAAAATACAAAATGCAAAATACAAAATACAAAATACAAAATACAAAATACAAAATACAAAATACAAAATACAAAATACAAAATACAAAATACAAAATACAAAATACAAAATACAAAATACAAAATACAAAATACAAAATACAAAATACAAAATACAAAAAACAAAATACAAAATACAAAATACAAAATACAAAATACAAAATACAAAATACAAAATACAAAATACAAAATACATAAATATTAAATATTAAATAAGAAAATTATATAAAAATTATTAAAATAAAACGCAACAAGTATGAAGAAAAAAAAGTAGGTTTGAACTGTAAAATAAAAAGGTCACATAACAGATTTGCGAAAAGAAAGATTTGGAAAATTATTTTTTTTCTTAATTATTATATTTAAATAAAGAATCCTAATATATAAATGGCAAGCACAATGGTCTGCACCCAATATCGCTCAAAATGTAATTATCTTTTACGCTCAGCCTTAAAGTATGCACAGAAAATTCATTTCATACTACTCAGTGACAGGTTTGCCATTTATGTATGGCAACATCCTGCTGAAATTAATACTCACTTCCTGCAGTTTAAAGGCTGCAAATGCACTGTAAAAACTGAGAGTTCAGTTTGTCTAGTTACTAGGAAACATGGATGATACCTTCGGACTCTCCTTAAAAGATACTTTCCTAAAAATATTTAGGCAGTTTTTGTTTTTTTTAAGAAAAATTGAAAATAAATTATATAAATAAAGCCCAAATTATATAATTGATTGATGATTATTTTGGATAAGCAATAAATTCTTTTTGGCATCAATCCTATGGAATAAATTGGAAGATGTATATTATGCTTGCTTTCAGGTTTGTTCGTATTTTGTTTGTTTCGATGCAAGGGAGGCAATGGTGAGATGGTAGCACGTTCAACTTGCAGTCGAATTCTACGCGGTTCGATGCGAGTACGGAAAGGGAAAAGTGCATTATTCCCGACACAGGTTTTTTGACAAATTTTTTTTTTTTAATATTCATAAATTAAAATAGAATTAATGAAAAAATAAAACAGCAAGATCTGTTGTCTGTGCTATGAGGAAAGAGCCTGGGATGACTTAAGTCACCAAGTTATTATAAAAAAAATTTTGATAAATGTTGGCTGTATGAAAAAAGACAGTTCTTGAACTTCTACTGGTATGAAGGTAGACTGCTTTTTAACCAGTTTGTTGCACTGATGGAGGGAATGTTAATAAAATAATTAGCAACCTTCCCAGAAATTCCTTTTTTGGGTAAAATTTTCACTTCTACCGTGCGTGGCGACACACACATATTTTTTTTTTTTGTATATATTTGGTAGGAAAGATAATAGGTCGTAAGGTATGTCTCACCCACCTATGCAAAACGGGCGTGGCTTCGCCCACACAAGTCACATTTTCGATAGAGAAAAGTTATGGCAGTAAAAGTCAAAGAACATTTAAACTCAGAATCGAGTTACCACTTGGTGACGTCCCTTTAATGGAAAACTTGGTCGGGCATTGGACAAGGGGGTGTGGCTGCGCCCATATAAGCCACATTTTTTATATCGAATAGCTATGGCAGTAAAAGTCACAGAACATTGAAACTCAGAATGAAGTTACTATTGGGTGAGGTCCTGCTGCCGGGAAACTGGGACGGGCATTGGACAATGAAAGTGGTGTCAAACAAAGGGTGAAATAATAGTTTTAGTCCTAGTTATGTTAATCTCCAATATAGTTTCTTGGTATAGCAACGTACACCGGGTATATGCTAGTTTATTCATATATGTTGTTTTTATATATTATTCATAAATATTTTATAGTATTAGTTTTAGTGTTCGAATTAGCTCTTAATCAGGCGTTTGATGTAATAAAATGTTGTATTAAGTATTGTATTTCAAATTTCATAATTGAAATATTTAAAGAATTTTGATAGATAGCAACTTAAAGTTAAAAGTACAACATGTAACATTTCTCTTGTAAAGAATTTGTTGTTTAAATTTTAAGAGATTTTATTGAACAAATCAAAATGAAATTTCATGTAAGTTATTGAAAGAAAATAAATAACTATGATGTATAAGAAAATTTTTTACTGTCAATGCAAAGACTTGCAACAGCTTTTTTTGGTGAAAATTTTTCACGTAAATCAAAGAGATTTGTAGAAATATCGTAAATTTTGGCAACACATGTAATTTATTTGACTTAAGTCTGTTTGTTGTTGCTTTGTTGCACTCTTTGCTGTAGCTATTTCTTGCCTTGTATAGTTAAAGTATGTGTCTGGTACTCGTATTTTTTTTTTTAAATTCACTGCAATAAAAACATTAAATAACAAATAGCGCAAATTTTTCACACTCAGGTATAAATGAACAAATTTGTTATAAAACCAGCAACAACAACAACAACAAACAAATCAAACATGAAAAATTACGCTACCTTCTTGTGCAGTCTTGCCAGTGACTGATGGCATTTTGTCTGACTGACTAAATGAATGCTTGACTGTCGGAATGTCGAAATGTCAAAATGAATGAATGACTTGCTGACTGAAGAAATGCATGATTACAACATGGTAATAAATTTACGTATGCCACCAAATCAGCAAGCGGTGTGGCGAGTACGTGCTACATAGTACGAAGACGACAACAAAATATATTCAAATCTCTAGAAATATAGAATGCACTGAATCACTCGAACATTTGCATAATCCAGTGAGTAAATAAAAAAGCATAAACAGACGAAGTAACCTATAATGTAAATGCGAGGGTGCATGTGTATATATGAGTGTGAGTGTGAGTGTGAGTTTGGATGCGTGTGTCAGTTTATGTTAATGTGCTGTTAAAATAAGAAACTCTAAGACACTCAGCTAGCTGTCACTTAAGACGCCAGGATCAAGAGTGAAACTGATTCGTATGCATATGAAAAGAAAAGAAAAAATCACCGCCGCAAGTAAGGCTTGTGTACAAAATTAATTAAAACTTTGAATGACAGAGTTAAATAAAAAGCATATATTTGACTTTATGTAAATGTTGTTAATATTATTCTTATTTAAGCTTTTATAAAGCTAATTTACTTTGGAGTTAGTTACAATTTGCTGTGGTTATGCTGAGCCACACATTTTAACTCAGTGCATTTCATATTTTTAAAGTAAAAAAAGAAAGTGAACTTAAAACTCCGTAAATCTGACTCTATCTAAAAAAGTTGTATCATAAATTGGGACTGACATAACGAATTATAAAAATCTTAATTCAATAGCTATTGGATTTACTAATTGGACAACACAACAACAACTGGAAATGAAATATAAAACTTATAGAAAATAGACTTGACATGAAGTTTTTTCAGACACTTAGTTACTGTGACCTATCTTTAACAGGTTTAAGGATGCAGTTTTTCATCTCCAGAATAAATTCAAAACGAGCTGCTCTTAGTGGCAAATCATCTTACTTAAATAAAAATTGTTCAAAACCATATGTGAAGTATAGGATGCGATTGCCATTGAGTACAAATAATTATTTATTGGCCTCCTACATATTGCAACCTCAAAGCGAAGTGAAGTTATAGGCAGCACAGACTCTGGAATTTAACACTGAAAAGAATTTATTTATTATTTGTAATTTTATAACAGGTTCTATCAGAGGTAATCAGTAAACCGTGCCCCTGCAGATGTTTTTGACATTATTACAATCACGTGTCTACAATCGTGACTACAATCAAGTGGCGGCCGTGGCATAGTGGGTAGAGTGTGTGACTCTTACGCCAGAGAACACAGGTTCGAAGCCTCCATCCGACACAAAAAGTTTTTTCAATTGAATTAATTTTTCTGTTCGGCCGTCACCTCTCTGCAGACAATGGCAAACCTCAGAGAGTAAAAACTGTCATGAAAAGCTTCTTGAGAACATAAGCCGTTCGGAGTCGGCGTAAAACATGTAGGTCCAGTTCTCGATCATTTGTGTGCAAACATTAAACATCACACACAACACAATTGATCATAAGAAGCTCGGTCAAAGTCCTTTCAAGGGCTGAAATGGCCATTTCGTTTTTTTTTTTTTACAATCACGTGTCTATAATTCATTCAAGAAAATGCGTATCTAAAGTGACCCAGCTAAAGGGGAAACAGGGAACGAACCTTCACATGGCAACCGAGTGAAGGTTCTGACTGCCTCAACCTGGCGAGGCCAGCATTATCCATGTCGAATTCATTCCAAGTCTACTAAAACAGCCTCGTGGTATTTCCGGTGCAACAGCAAACTGGCATCCGTCAGTTTGACGCCAAATTTGAGCAGAGGGCTACCTAGCCTTAAACAGGTTGAGCGTCGGGTTTGAAGCCCACCACGTAAAAAAACTATTTAAATAAAATGTATTAGAAAAATGAGAAAAATTATCTCCAAATCTGATGACGACTACCGCAAACGAAAAACTGATAATGATTTACGTATATGCACCTGGAATGTGTGAACACTTAAATGTGAAGGTGCCTCTATCCAACTGATCAATGCAATCCAAGAAATGCGATGAAAGGGACAGGGTTGCTCTCGGCAAGCATCTTATGATATCTACTACAGCGGCCATGCGGAAAAGCCATGCGAGTTTGGGTGCGGATTTGTAGTTGGCAAGAGATTACGGCATCACGTCCTGCGATTCACTCCTGTGAACGCACGACTTGCCATAATCCGCATCAAGACTAAATTCTTTCATATTCTTTCTTTTCAATTATTTCTTTCAGACAAAGACAATGAGATCAAAGATACTTTATACGAGCGCCTTGAAGACGCTTACGAGCGCTGCCCCAGTCAAGACATAAAAATTGTGCTTGGTGACTTCATTGCTAAGGCTTAACGTTGATTGGCTTTGCCGCAGCATAAAACATGGTCGCAAGTAGCACTAGCTTCAAGCATATCAATATTTATAAGTCCACCTGGTTGTCCCCTGACCAAAAAACGCGCAACCATATTGATCACGTTTGGATTGACGAAAGGCACTCTTCCAGCGTATTACGTATGTACGCACGATACGTGGTGCTAACATAGACTCGGATTATTAGCTTGTTGCAGCTAAGATCCGTACACGTCCGTGCGCTGCAAAGAATGCGTGCAACCCTGCACAGAGAAAGCTAAACGTCGTCAAGCTGCAATCAAAATTTACAGCCGAAGCCTTCGCCACTCGACTCTCACTCTTCCGATCGACGACATATGCGCGCAGTGGGAACACATCTCTCACTCTATGCGCGCGGCTGCCGAAGTGGTTATTGGCTACCACCGTCCCCGCCGAAACCAGTGAAAGGACCAAGAGTGTCGTGACGCCACTGCAAAGAAAAACGCCGCCTACAAAGTCACCCTGCAGTCGGTTGTAACGCGTGCTGCTAAGGAGAGGTACAGAGAGAAGAGGAGAGACGAGAGACCTCTTTACAGGCGGAAAAAAAAGAGAGGCAGAAAAGCGCGATTGCGAGAAGATTGAGATGTATGGCGACAGGAACGAGGCCCGAAAGTTTTTCGAAAAGATAAGACGCCTGGCCGATGGCAATAAGACCAGGGCCTCTTCCTGTAAGGATGAAAATGGGAATCTAGTGACAGATATCCAGATTACATTGACGTTATGGAGGGAACACTTCTCTAGTCTTCTGAATAGCGATGATGATAACAGTCCCGCCATTGGATGACAGTGTTGAAATTCCGCTACCCGACTATAATGAAGTCTTGACAGCCATAACATGACTTTAAAACAACAAAGCCGCAGGAGCCTATGGTCTACCTGCTGAGCTGTTTAAGGCCGGCAATACATTTAGAGGCATACCAGAATCGACATTTTTTTTTCATTTTAAATGACTAAGCAACATCTCAAAAACATGTACACAAAAATTTTTAAAGATTTCTTGAATATTAAGAAAGTTATAAACTTGAAAAGAGACCCGCGCGTGAGTTCGATATAATATAAAAATTAAATTACTACAGCTGCTATTTTATTACATCATTTATTTTATCTGCTCAAACCGGTATATTTGAGAAGGGAAATATTACAAAGAATGCTAACATTAATTCTTTTGTGTGTATATATATATAGTGATTCAATTAAGTTTTGAACACTAACGTCTTCGTATTATTTGTTTCGAATAACTTTAAAGTCATTTTTCACAAAACTGCGGGCAACCTAGCTCAAAAACTACTTGACCGATCTTTACAATATTTGGAAAAACATTTTTTAATAACACTTTGACTAATCTGATTGAAACTGATTTTTTTAAATAGCCTTTAAAATCGTTTTATTCAAAATTTAGAACAAAAAATTAGTAAAAAAATCATTTTTTTCCAAAGTACGTATTAATTTTTATAAATACTTTTTTAAAATTCTGTCTCATTCATATAGGAGACATTTTCATTGCGTTTTAAAATTTAGACTTTTTTTTTTTGTCGTGTCAATCTAAGAGCCAGCAGAATGCCCGCAGTGCGAAAAGAGGTCTTTTACAGCAATAATTGTAGCCAGCGCCATCTTTGTTTTCTGAAAAGAAAACATTTCTATTTTAAGCATAAGTCTATATTTTATCAAATTTGAAAATTCTAAAACTCTAAACAAAGTTCTTCTAATAAAAACCATCAACTCAATATCACTCATTTTTACTCTCCTCAAAATGTATTGCCGGCCTTCAGAACGTAGGCGAAACTCTGTTTAACCCTCCGATGAGTGACAGTTCTGAACTTCACGGCCGTGTGAAAAGGTCCCTACGGACCTTTTTTGTAAATCATGTTTTTTTCATATAAAAAAATTTTTTTTTTAAATTTTTTTTGTTTTTATTGTTTATAACTAAATTCTACATACAAAAATAATTTTTTCAATTTTTTTAATTTTTTTTTTTTTGCTTGAATTTTCTTAAGACTATTATAAAAAATTTTTGTTGTTGATCGTGTACTTCTTGTCCCCCGCCCTGTGCGCAAGTGTTGCAGCGATGTAAAAGTGTGCTATGTTCTCCGCAAACAGCGTTGCCGCAGCCGAAGCAGTGTGCCCGCGTTTTCCGCTGCCGCCCGTACTCAGAACGGCAAAGGCGACATGACGGTCTACTTGACCTAGCCGCAAACGACGGTGCATTGCCTTCCATCGGTCTTGGTAATACCTGAAATGAAAAGAAAAATAAAAAACAAATAAATATATATTCTATTCTTGAATTTGAAGATGTTTTTCTTACCCTGACATCGAATGCTTCCATCGCATTGCGTATCCTTGGATATGAGGTTATATGGTTGTTCAGGGCACGTTCTTCGATATTTGGTGTGGCCAATTGTTTCGTTAGCAGTAACAAGAACGACCGCCGTCTGTCATTCCTTTTTATAGGCTCCATTTCGTTGTAAACCGTAAAAGCAGCAAATGCAGCGACGTCCAGCATATTATAAAACATGGCCAACGGCCATCGTTGTGTTGCTCTTTTGCAGCTGTAAGTGCCTAGCATTTGATCCATGGTATCAACGCCGCATTTGTTGGCGTTGTAATCTAATATACCATAGGGCTTCCGCTTCTCGGTTTGCTCGTCAACGAGGCAGGTGTAGTGCATTGTGGAGAGCACGTTCACCACTTTATTTTTTTTCGGCACGTATGAGCATAACGCTATATCCCCTTCGTTGAACCCAAATAATGTACTATTGATGGTGCGCTTCGGGTTCTTCTTGAACTCCTGTGGAATGAATGTTTTGTTGTAGCGCACTGTACCAACATATGCGGTCTTCCTCCTCAACAAAATACGCGCCAAGTCAAGAGTGGTAAAGAAATTATCCGCGTATATAGTACGGCCAGCATCTAAATATTTTTCCACAAGATCCAGCACTACGTTCTGCCCTTGGTTTATCTCCCGTTGTTGGTTTGGCAGTTTTCCAGAATATACCATTCCCTTCACAGGATAATAACTCTGTGAGTCGCATAACCACCATACTTTCAAACCATACGTAGCTGGCTTTGACGGAATATATTGTGTGAAGCGGGTGCGGCCTCTGTAAGGGAACAACTGCTCATCAACTGTTAGTGCTTCATGAGGAGTGTAAGCTGCTGCCAAGTTATGTTGCAACATTTGCCAAATATCGTCAATAGCCGCAGTTTTGCTGTTGATGAGTCGCTGTTGTCGAGTATTTCCATTGTCGAATCGAATAAATTGCTTTATACACATGAAGCGAATTTTTTGTTTTTACCATCATCCCTAATGTCTTTGAGTTTAGGTCTTTGTGTTCAGAACAAGTAAATTATGTGTTGAAACAATAAAAAAATTATAATGATGCCCAAAAACATGCATTTATTAGTGAAATTCAGTACAAGGTCCATACGGACCTATTCACACGTCCGCGTACTATTCTCACTAAAACCTCAATAACTCCTAAAGTAATGATCCGATCGGTTTGATTTTTTTTCCAAAAGATGCGCAACAAAATACTCTTGGAATACAGAGTAACTTTGGGGGGGGGCGGGGGGGGGGGTTGTAGTGGCCGAAGTAGGAGTAATTTCAGTTTGAAAAGGCAAAAAGGTCCCTAGGGACCTTCTCACTCATCGGAGGGTTAAATGCATTCACGAGCTACTATGCAGAATGTGATCAGAAGAATGCATTCCAAAGGATTGAAACCTCAGTGTACTCAGAGCTAGGTTGTAATGATTCCTTTTGGAATTAATTCTATCTCAATTCCAATTCCTTGGAATTAGGAATTGGTAAATGATCATCTCAATTCCTCAGAAATGTAATTGGAAAAATTTCAAATACACAAATAATTGGAAAATGTAATTGGAAGAAATCTCAATTCCTTTAATGTAATTGACGAATTTTTCTAATTACTTTCGTGAGGTATTGAGAAGGCCAATTACCAATTCCTAACTCAAAGGAAATGGAACTGAATTGTAATGAATACTTTTCAACCCAGCTCTGAGTGTACTCTGCCCAATCCACAAGAAAGGCGATTCCACCATTTGTGTCAATTACCGTAGGATAAGCCTCCTAAATATCTCATATAAGGTCTTGTCAAGCGTTTTATGATAAAGACTGAAGTCCATCGTAAACCAACTGATTGGACTTTATCAGCGTGGCTTCATACCTAGAAAATCTATCACCAACCAGATATTCACGCTACGACAAATCTTGGAAAAGACCCCAGAAAAACAAATCGGCACCCACCATCTTTTTGGCGAATACAAAGCCGACTTCGGCAGTCCAATAAGGAATCACCTACACTCCACCATGTCTGAATTTGGTATACTAACAAAATTAATCCGTCTATCCAGGATGACACTGAGCAACACCAGCAGGGCAGTTAAAATCAGGAAGGAACTCTCCCCACCATTTGTTATCAAACGAGGTTTCAGACAAGATGATTCTTTATCGTGCGACTTTTTTAATCTAACTATGGAGAAGATCTTTCGAGCTGCTGATCTGAGACAAAGCGGCAGCATATTCTATAAGAGTGTTATGCGGCTAGCGTATGCTGATGATATTGATATCATTGGCCATAATACACACGTAGTCAGTGCAGCATTCTTCAAATTAGAAAAATAGTCAAGTCGCATGGAGCTTGCAGTGAACGCAGATAAGACGAAATATCTAGTATCAACAAATAAACAGTCCCAGCGTCTTGGCACCCACGTCACTGTTGACAACACCTCCTTCGAGGTTGTGAAGGACTTCGTCTACCAGGGATCCAGATTAACTCCACCAACGATATCAGTAGAGAGATTAAACGAAGGAAAACTCTTATCAACAGATGTTACTTTGGGCTTAGTATGCAATTGAGAAGCAGATCCCTCTCTCGACGAACAAAAGTCACGCGATTCATAAGTCACTAATCATGCCCGTTCTGTTATATGCAGCACAAACCTGGACGTTGAGCAGCTCTGATGAAAAGACTTTGGGAACTTTCGAGAGAAAGATCCTTCGCAAGATCAACGGACCAATGATGAGCTGTATGAGCTATACGCTGATATCGACATAGTCAACGACAAGGCGCATAAAAATCGAGCGGCTTCGTTAGCTAGGCTATGTTGTATGGATAGAAAGCGATGCTCCAGCGAAGAAAATATTCGATTCAGTGCCCAGCGGCGGTCAACGAGAACGACCGCATCAGCGTTGGAAGGACCAAGTAGGGGACAACCTGACGAAACTTGGAGCTGTCAACTGGCGCCAGCAAACGCAAAACAGAAATAGCTGGCGCAATTTCTTACACCAAGCAAAAACCGACTTAAGGTTATAAGCACCACCTTAATAAGTAAGTAAAATGACAAAGCCTTTGGTGTGTTAATCAATTTCTCTGAAAGCAAAACAATACTTTATAACATTACACGAAAATCAAAAATAACTGCTCTACACTCTTCTATTGCTTTTACTTATATCATATGTATTATTCACATGCTAATTTTTTAAATTTTAAAATAAGTGTACCAAAGAATTTATCTGTTTAACTGTACAGCCACTCATTAAATTACACTTCCGGCTATATCTGGTGTACATAACTGTCAATTAAATGAGTGTTTTTTATTTCATGCTAAATTACTTTTCTGCTATAGCTTTTTTAACAGAACTGTTGGGAGCAAAAACTGTAGCCACAGGCTAAAGTTTATTTAAAAGAACAACTCGTGCCGAAGTGTAAAGAAATTTTATGCAAAAGCTTGTAGCTTGAAGCAGCAGTACTATGAGAGAAAGTTGAATTGCATGTTTTTATGGCTTAAATAATAAATGTTGTTGTTGTTGTTGTTGTTTTTATTGCCAAAATTGCTATTTTTACAAAACCTATTTGAATTCATTTCAATTATTTGCTGCACTTGTGTTGTAGAAATGCTGCTCATGTAACACACACACACACATTGATTCGCATACGTACTTTTACACCGAATGAGGCACTTAATTTTATTAGAAACTCTCAACAGTGAACAGCTTTTGCTCGTTTGAATATCCCAAAAACAGTGTAAATAAATGCAGCAAAAAAGCACCTGCGGCTGACTAGTGGGTGTGGTTTAAAGTGGGCGTTTGAAGGCAAGACCGTTATTTGATGTTGCTCATATTACAGTTGTTGTTATTATGTTTTTGTAGTTGTTTTTGCTACAAGAAATATTGTTGCCATTGTTGTTTGCTACAGTTTTCGCTACATCTGTTGTTGTTTTATTTATGTTGCTAAGACGCAAAAGCACACACACACACACACACACACACTCAAATTCTTGGGCCATTGTTTTTCCTGAAACTTGCTGTCAAAGAATTCTTACAAGTTGAATTAAGTTGAATTCAATTAAATTTAAATTAAGGAAAGTTCTTAATGAAAATGTGCTCCATTGAAGCAGATTATTTGTTGATGATGCTATCGTCATTGTTGATGAAGTTATTGTTGTTGTTGTTCATGTTTTTATTGTAACTGTTGTTGTTTTCCCAGCATGTTGCTTTAATTTGAATTGAATTTTATGGCTCAACGCGTTGTTGTTGTTGTTGTTGTTTTTGTGTCAGTCTTACAAAAGATAAACGCAAAAATCAATACAAATTACAGAATAAAATGATTCCAATTGAATTGAATTAAACTGCATCTTAACAGCACTTTAGATACTTATAAACTAAAGTGTCGATGTGTAAGTGTGCGTTTACTTCATCGGTTTGCGTATTGTTGTTGCTGCTCTAGTTTTTGTTCTTATATATCTATTTAGCTGAATTTGCATTTTCTGTTGACTAATTTATGCTACTTGGCTATAAGCAGCAATTTAATTAATAAATTCTTTGTTTGAAATGTGTCAATGTGCAATTTATTTCGTTTATTTCTAGACATGTGTACACAATCTGCTTGCTCATTACAAAGCCTTAATGCTGAAGTAATTATTTGTTTAACACTGCGTATGAGCAACATTTAATACAAACTTGAGGCGAACATTGAATTTTGTTCTTAACTAATAATTAATTAATACATATTTTGATATGATTAAAAATAAAGCAAAAAAACTGCAAGTCTTAAGAAACGCAATAAATTCACTGAAACAAAACCTTGTTTAAAATAAACATCATGAAATTTTAACAAAATTCGTATTAATTCATCAGCTTATTATATGCTTCAGAGTACTAAAGGACGACTAGCTATTTGAAGCGTACTTTGAAGTTGTTAAAAATCAACACTGCTACAATACCTGAGAGAAAAAACTCTGAAAACTAGATAAATCAAATGTTTTATCATACAAGCAAAAAATTATTGGTCACCAAACAGAGGGTTGTTGAGTGTTTGCATGTGCCAGCAAACTGTCTGAACGAAATCGTAACATTTTCGTTAAGACTCGTTACGAAATCGTTACGACATTTCGTTACGAAGTCGTGTCAACCGCTTCATACGATATTCTTTACGATTTCGTAACGAAATCGGAAAGATTGCTTAATGTTTGTTACGATTTCGTTAAGAATATGTCAAAATCTTACCGATTTCGAAATCCGATTCCGTTGCGAAATCGTAAAGAATATCGTATGAAGGGGTTGACACGACTTCGTAACGAAATATCGTAACGATTTCGTAACGAGTCCTAACAAAAATGTTACGAAAAACTTACGATTTCGTTCAGACAGATCGAAAGAAAGGAAATTTTACCCTGTTAGCATATTAATGTGTCGTACAAACAATCGCATAACGAAATTTTATATAAATTCGTATAAAAAGTCAAAATGTACCGATATTTGCGTAACGATATTGTAATGATTTCTTTAAGACAGCTCGAAATAGTGACGAATTAGTTGGAATTTCGACATAGTCGTCAACTATGGTTTACTGGATAGATATGGCATAAAAAATGTCAAGCTAATTTTCTTCAATTTACAAAATTATATTCGATCTAGTTATAATTTCATAAATATATTTTACTGGATATCAGGTACTTTTTGAGCATTGAAACTGATTTTTAATATACCAACTCTTTGGAGATGAAATCCAATATAATGATTATGACTTGCACTCAGCCAAAAAAATTTTTTTAATAATTAAGTGAAGTTTTCAAGAAAATTAACATCACTATCACAGTTTATCTAGGAAAAATGACATTTTGAATTTAATAGTCTCATTTGTGTTATATCTTTATACTTTGAGAGGGGGGTTTCAACACCTAAATCCCCCCCATGTCTACGGGCCTGTGACTATCATATTTTTAGTATATTACTAGACCTTAAGAAGTTACCAAAATGCCTTAAAACCAAGCAAAGAAAGCTTCTCACAGAAGGTTCTGACTTAAGCCTGATAAGTTTAGATACATTTCTTTTAAGAATTAAAAGCGTTAGCATAAAAAATAAATTTAGAGTTTTTTAATTTTATTACAATAGTATTTCCATTACGCTGTTTTAAAATACTAATGAAGTGATGTCAAAATCCTTAATCTTGATCATTCTAAGCCTTGGTTGCTTCTATAGAAGAAGCTTTTTAGTCATTTCAAAAGTTTTTTCCGTGGCTTTTTTTTTTTACCTAAACCAGATACGTCATGGGGAGGCCTGCAGGCTGCACAAATTCCAATTAATATTATTGATAAAATTTTTGCTGACTACGTCTTAGAATTAATTTTCTAGCTATCTTTGCAGCAGCAGCGGACAGTTGAAAATTAAAACTAATAAAACTTGTTTAGTTAAAATGTGGCTGTAAAAACAATGAAGTTCTTGTTGTTGTTGTTGTTTTTGGAGTTGAAGCAGAAGAAGCCGAAGAAAATTTAAAATTTAAATAACGAATAAAAAGCCAAGAAATAACCACAAATAACTAAAACAACAAGAACGGAGTGGAAGAAAACCAAGCTGGTGCAGCAGAGTATTAACAACAACAAAAATGCTAGCAAAAACAACAACTTCCTTGCACTCGCTATTGCTTCAGCGTGGTGCTGGTAATGAAAATGTTTGGTAAAAATTGCTTTTCACTCGTTTTTCTTTTTGCATTTTCAGCAAAAATAATGCAATTCGACTGAAAAAACAAGCCAAATAAAACAAAATGATAGAACGAAATGGAAGTGCATGAAGGACGAATTTAATTGTGCAGTCAACAAGAGAGAGAAAGAGAGGGAGAAGTAGAGTAAGGGCAAAGAAAGCGTATAAGTTGGAGTGAGCTGAATATTCAAATGCTAAAGTTAATACAACTATTGCGGTTGAAGACAGCAGCAGCTTTTTGACGATTGCCAGCCACAAAAACAAGCAACAAGCGCACGAAAATGGAAGTAGTAGACGCAACAGTGGTTGCTGGTGTAACAGCAGCTGCTGCTTTTGCAGCATGTCCTGCGCCTGGAGCTGCAGCTGCTGGGCAAAAAGCAACAAGCAATGCGAATAAAAAACCAAGAAAACCACAGAAAAAGCAATGATGTACTGGTGAGAGATAAGGGGAAGCGCTGTCATGAAAGAGATAGCAAATGACGAACTTTTGCATTTTTTCAGGACGCTGCAGAAAACGCGAAGCACTGCAGTGGCCGAAGCTGTGGCAAAAGCGAATGATGATGGCCTGTATAACAACAGCAACAACAATTTAATTGAATTGTTTATTTTTCTCAAAAATAAGGAAGTGATAATTGTGCTCAAAATGTATGAAAGGAATAAAGAATGAGCATCAGATAATAAATGCATGCAGCTTAAAATCACAATAGATCCTTTACATGTCACTAACGCACACGTGTGTAGGTGACCTTAACGCTCTATTACAAAAAAAAAAAAACACATACTTATGTGTTTCCCCCCAACACATACCCACTCATAACTCATGCCATATTTAATACGGTCACACGTAAGGCCCCTTTATGTCAAATCCTTTGATCCTTATGAAATATTTCTGCTCATTATTTATATGTTTGTGCTCTAGAGTCACACCAGAAAATGCCTTTATTATTCTTACACGTTTTTGGCTTATTTTATTATACCAACTACAACAGCAGCAACAACAAAAACAGCATCAAACCAATTTAATGGACAAAAAATGACTGGAATGTAAGTTGTTCTAAGGCATCCTTTATTAATTTCCCGCTAACACAATTTAATGTCCTGCAACATTGCGATCAATACGCTGCCTCTAGCAGTGGAAAGGATATGCAAAAAATAAACTAAATAAAGGCTCAAACGAAAAATACCAAAAAAAAAAGGTGCTCTGTGCCGTAAATGCCAATGCAAAACGTGGCAACGCTGAAGCGTTGCTGTTGAATTGACTGACTGGAATTTCAGCACGCGCCAACCACTCAACCCACAACAAAGGACAACAATACAGTGTGAACAAAAAAAAAAAAATTAGAAAAATTTAACCAGGCATTTATTGACAATAATATGATTAATGAATTTTTGAGCCAAAAATTTATAGCGATACCCCAAAGGAAATGGTCTAGCAAGACAAAGGACGCTTGGAAAATTAGTATGTTTTGTGAAATTTAACACCAACCAACTCTAAACAGCAAAATGTTGAGCGAAGATGTAGAGAATTTTTGCAATGTTTTATTCTTCTTTTCAATATGCGTCACATTGTCCAAACTTGTCCTGAATCGAGTGAATCGAGTTACATTGAAATCCTTATCAATAAAAAATTTTTAAATTTTTCCAACGCTCAGCTACGTTTTAATATTTTGCGTTATGGATATCATTTAATAAATCGTTTTTGTCTGCTGCCTAATGGCGGAAGCGAGGCATAAAAGGTGCTTTTATACAGAATGTGTCCCTTTCAATAATATTGACTGACGCCATTTATTGAAACATTTAAGGCGGGACATGACATTCGCGGCAGAGAAAACAGACCTTGTTTTAAAAATTCATAACTCAGTCAAAAACATTTTTCCAAAATTTTTATTGTTGTAGAGAATTGAACAAATTAAAAAGAAAAAAAATTCAAAAAAATATTATTTTCACTTCAACATGGTTTTATAGAGCTGCAAACTGGCGGCAGAGAAAAAAACGGGGCCTCGTGGTTGCAGCGCTGGGAGTTGCAAAAATTGTCCGATCTGGAAAAAAAATGACTTTTTTAAATCTGAACAAAATTGGTTATCGTATGAAACGAGCTTTTTTTTAAATTTTATTTTCAATTTTTGGTTATGTTCCAAATTTGAAAATGTGTTTTTTCGAAAAAAATATTGACTTTAAAAATTCATAAAAAATCGAAAAAAAATTTTAAAAAAAGCTCGTGTCATACGATAGCGAGTCAAGTATAAAAAAATCCAAAAAAAAAACCAAAAAAATTTCGTCAAAAAATGAACCCGCTAGTGCCGCAACCAGTACGAAAAACATGGTTTCGAGATAAACGCGATCAAAATTTGTGAACAAAAAAAAAAAGATTACCTTCAATCTGCCATGCCTGCTTCGTACTGTATGCCTTCGTTATCTTGTCTTGTGCTGTTTCTTATAGCTTTTTGCAATCGTTTAGCAATTCGGACTTCACCCTTCAAGTAGGTACGAAATAACAACCACCAAAAGTCAGGTAGCAAGTAAAACAAGTAAAATATACCAGCTGCCGTACGTAGCTAGCGCAAAAATTAAAAATGCGCTCTCACTAATCCGGCTGTAACTTTTGAACCCGTAGGAATTTTTCCATGAAATTTTTTTTCTTAGAATGTTAAGAATATTTACTAAATTCTTAAGCAAATATAATTCTTTATTTACACGATTTCAAAAAACTGCCAATGTCATGTAACCCCTTAAGGAAAGGTTCATATACAGGTGACCAAACAGTAGGCAAAGTTTGGCGAAATTTTTTTTTTCTTTTTAAGTGAAAACACTTAAAACACTGAACCATCTGTTTCAGAATAATGGTTACGTTTTCTTTGAACTTTATATACACATTTTTGTGCATTTAGAAAAAAAAACCCAGTTCCGATAGTATTGATAGTATTTTGATAATACAGTTATAGAGAAAAATTCTTTTGCAATCTTTTTTATTAATTTAAGAAGAATTTCAAAATGTATACATTTAAAAATAATGCATAAATTTTTATGATATTTAAAACTAGTAAGGACTGAGCTTCGTCAGGGTACCGAAGCTAAAATACCCCACCGCGGCGGTATTGAATTATATTCGAAGTCTTTAGCCGCCTATAAAATGTTTATGTATAATCTGCAAAAATATTTTTATCAAACGCTTAATTTTATTTTACCCTTAGCTGCCACATAGAGTAATTTGTAGACTGCCCATTATGCGTTAGAATACATGTGCAAAATGTAATTGGTATGTGCAAATACAAGCCAACGATGTTAAATAATTTCGTTCATAATTAAAGTGCCACGCTCCCCAATTCATACCGCCCAATTTTCTAGACTACTGACTGTTTATTACTTCAAGGAATATGGAAAATTTGGAAGAAGTCGGACAAACGTAAAAGAAAGAGTTCGATTTAAATTAAAGTGACACGCCTCTGTCTAATTTCGCCCAATTTTCTAGACTACTGACTGTTTATCATTTCAAAGAATATGGAAAATTTGGTTGAAGTCAGAAAAATGGTGTTTAAGGCGGTCTTCTCATTTTAAACCCGTTTTTTGGACCCTTTTTTAAAAAAATCCTTATTTGAAAACGCAAAGAATAATTAAAAACTTTTTTATTTATTGTATTACAAAAGGTTCAAAGTAAATAAAAAATTTTTTTTTGCCTCGATACGTGGGCTGTTCAAAAAGTACTGAGACTTCAAAGTTGGTGGTGAAAAAAAAAGGTGTCATCACGGCGGCCACGATTCCGGGTCTCCGGAGCGTCTGAAATGAAAAAAAAACGGCGTTATAATCAGTATAGATGTAATTCTCGGGTGAACCTCAAGCTTAATTTTGTGATTTTTTTTGACAAAATGGCGGCCATTCAAAAAAAAAATTTCAATTTCGGGTTTTTTTTTTGTAGTTTAGTGTAAAAAAAAATAGTAAAAAATTTTTTAAAATGATGGTCGAGGTTCACCCAAGAATGGTGACAATTCTGCGTCGATTCCATTTTGTTTCATGAAAATCGGTTGAGTTAAACTGGAGATATCATGGCCGCCAGTTCGAAAAACGTGGGTTCGAGATAAACGCGTTTAAAGTTTGAAGTAATTTTTTTGGGAAAAAAAAAAAAAAAAATCAAAAATGTTTAAATGCAGTTTTAAAGAGCTGACAATTTTTACTTACAAATATTAGTCGGCGATGCCAGCTCCATACAGGCCACCTTCCTCTTTTTCGTAGAAACTGCTTTCTGCTGCCCTCTCTGCTCTGCGAGCCGTTCTGCCAGCTTTTGATGATGCCGCAGCTCGAGTCTCTGATCGGTTCAATCTGTCTTCATTGCGAGATAGTGCGTATTCGTATGCGTTTTTGCCAATCGCAATACCCATCAAACCCATAATTTTAAGTATGGGTATAAAACCGTCGTTGAAGAGGCACGTTGCAATGAAATTGGCCACTTCGATGGTGCGTGCGCCTGAGTTGATGTGTTTGGGCGAAAGTGACCAAAGAACAGAATTGTAGGACTCATTGGAATTCTGGGTTTCAGATCCAAGGCATCTTTCAAGCAAATTATCTGCCGACAGCGCTTCGTAAGCTGGTTTTATTACCTCCATCACCTTCTTGTCCATCAGACCTTGCTTCACAAAAAAGGCTGTATCTTCTAAAGTATTTCGAATTTCTAAAAATCCTTTTAGGGGCATATTCACAACTACCCAAGCTATAAATAAATGCAAAAAAAAAAGTTGCTCAATGAGAAGACCCCCTTAAGGAGTTCGATTAGAATTAAATTGACACGCTTCCTGTAAAATCTCACCCACTTTTGTAGGCTTAGAACTTCTCATTATACGAAAGAATATATGCGCGAAATAAGATTTAAATCGAAGAAACTGTGTAGATAGAAATAGATTAAAAATAAACTGCCACGCCCCCTTTCTAGTAGCGCCCTTTTTTTCTGAACTACAGGCTGATTCTTATGCCCAATAATATGAATGCAAAGTTTGGTTTAAGTCGGACAAACGGTGTAGAGGCAGTTCGATAAGAATTAAATTGGCACGCCCCCTATCTAATCGCACCCATATTTGTAGGCTTAAATATTCTCATTATACCAAAGAATATATGTATGAAATTTGGTTTAAGTCGAACAAACGGTGTAGATAAAGCAAGTTTTAAAATAAAGTGCCACGCCCCCCGTCTAGTACAGCCCAATTTTCTAAACTTAAAATTGCCCAAATTACCAAGGATTAGGTGTGCAAAATTTGGTTGTAGTATGCCACACCCACTTTTCTAGTCTAAAGACTGCACATTTTACCGAAAAATATATGTATGTATGGGTTGGATAAAAGATTTGGGCGGAGTTTGTGTGCATACAGACACGATGTCATTCAATTTTATATAGGGTGTCCCGCAATTGAGTGCAACTATTTACGGAGCTGAAAGGTTATGTCGAGCTGAGCAAAAAATCGTATGGGAGGCGGGGTCTATTTTCACATTCTTAGGAGCTACAGTGTTAATTAATATTTCACGACTTTGGTTTACGATATTGTTTCTAGCAAAAAAACTAACTTACATAAAACTTATTTTGATAGCTCATTATAAAGGCAATAAAATCACCTTTCTAACGGCATGTCAATAAACCCCACCAACTTAACAGTTACTGAGCTGTGCTCGTGTAAAGATGAAATCAATCTATAGAAACTACCAAATTTAAATTTTGAGTGCAAATTTCTCAGAATTTTGCGTAATAAATGAATTTTTTTTTAGGATCAATTTTGTAATTTATTTAATTTTTTTTTTCAGTGACACCAAAAACTAAATCGAATGTCATTATTTATCATTATTTTCAAATAATTATAATTTTTTTAGTACAGCCAACTTTTTTATTTTTAAAGATATTTTTATGTTTTTGATGTCATTAAACAGAAAATTGATTAAATTACAAAATTTATTAAAAAGAAATTTCATTTATTAAGCAAAGTTCTGAGAAATTTGCACTCAAACTTGAAATTTGGTAGTTTCAACCGATAGATTTCATCTTCACATGAGCACAGCTCGGTAATGGTTGAATCGGTGGGGTTTGCTGGTATACCGTTAGAAAGGTGATTTTATTGCCTTAGCAATAAGCTATCAAAATACGTTTTTTGTAAGTTAGTTATTCTGCTAGAAACAATAACTTGGATCAAAGTCGTGATATATTAATTAACACTGTAGCTCCTAAGGATGTGAAAATAGACCCCCCTTTCAATACGATTTTTTGATCAGCTCGACATAACCTTTCAGCTCTGTAAATAGAGTTTCGATATTGATGACCTCAGTTTGTGTGGGAAGTAGGCGTGGTTTTTATCCGATTTTTCCAAATATCATAGAGATGTTTCATGTTATATATAAAAACTTATTTGCAAAATAATTTAATTTTTTAAATTTATTTCGTTTTTGTGGATTTTTAAGAGATTTATGCTTAGAATAAAGCCACTTTGTATGGGAAGTATCTGTGGTTTTCATCCGATTTTACAAAATATCATAGAGATGGTTTATGTTGAACATCAAAGCTTGTGTACAAAATTTCAAGACATTTCTTTAATTTTTGGAAGATTTTAACAGATTTTACTTTTTAAATAAATCCAATTGGTATGGAAAGTAGGCGTGGTTTTGATCCGCTTTTTCCAAATATCACAGTGATGGTTCATAATATATATCAAAGCCTATTTGCAAAATTACAAGAAATTTATGTGATTTGAGCAGATTTTTAAGAAAATTTACTGCTAATATAAATCCGTTTTGCATAGGAGGTAGGCGTGGTTTGCATCCAATTTTTTTAAATTTCTTAGTCAGGATTTATATTGAAGATCAAAGTCCACGTGCAAAATTTCAAGTCATTTCATTAATTTATGTGGGTTTTTAAGAGGTTTGACTGTTAAAATAAAGTCACTTTGTATGGGAGGTAGGCGTGGTTTTTATCCGCTTTGGCTAATTCTCGAACTTGATCTCTATTTTTTCGAGAGAAGCTTATACTATTCTATTCTATTAAATGTCTGCAGAGAACCATCCATTCTACTTGTACAAACAGATAAAACAAGTAAAAAACTTAATATTATTGCTACAAATACAACAACGAGTAGAGCTTAACCTTTGCTTACATGTTTTGGATTGAATAGAGAGCGTATTATCTCTTTTTCTGGCTCTCATTGGAGTGTAAGTTTTTTCTCTTTATCAGCTCCACTAAGCAGAGTAACTGTTTTTAACTCTTTTTAACTTGACTTCAAAAAGGAGGAGGTTCTCAAGTTCGTCGGTTTCTCTGTTTTTTTTTTTTAATGTATGTACATCGATAACTCCTAAGCCATATGCCTGATTGCCATAATTTTTGGGAAACAGATAGATATCATATGCATGGAGGTGCCCGTAAAAAAGTGGGCGTTATTCGAGGACTGGGCGTGGCAATACTAGATCTCGCAATACTAGATACTACTGTATGTCGAATAATATTGGCACTAGGGTACTGCAATTTAGTATAGGGGTAGGCACAATTATTACAAATTACCGACAAGAAAATGGGCGTTATTCGACAAATGAGCGTGGCAATATTAGAAAAACAGTGTATCTTGAATAATTTTGAGACTAGAGTATTGCAATTTAGTATAGGAGTAGGCATTATTATAACAAATTATGGTCAATAAAGTGGGCGTTATTCGACAAATGGGCGTGGCAATATTATAAAAACACTGTATCTCGAATAATATTGACACTAGTGTACTGCAATATAGTGTAGGTGTAGACACAGTTAATACAAATTACGGTCAAGAAAATGGGAGTTATTTGACAAATGGGCGTGGAAATATTAGAAAAAGAGTATATCTCGAATAATATTGATACTATGGTACTGCAATTTGGTATAGAGGTAGGCATCATTAGTAAAAATTACGGTCAATAAAGTGGGCGGCATTCGACTACTGGGCGTGGCAATATTAGAAAAACAGTGTATCTCGAATAATATTGATACTAGGGCACTGGAATTTTGTTGTAGTGAAAGTATTGTATTGTTGTAGTAAATAAAGTAGTCGTTATTCGATAAATGGGCGTGGCAATACTAGATAAACACTATCTCAGTTAATATTGATGCTGTGGTACTGAAATAAAGTACAGGGGTATGCACAATTATTGGAAATAACGCTCAAGAAAGTGGGAAATATTAGAAAAACACTTTATCTCGAATAATATTGGCACTACGGTTATAATACTCGTTACAAGAATGGGTATAATAATTTCAAAACACGTGACATCTAATTTAAATTTAAGAGACAGATATTTGAAATAACCAACAAACTTTCAGAATTTAATAGAACAGATTTTTTCAGAACAGTTGTATTTACGTTGTTTATACACTTTTTCCGAAAATTTATCATATTCTCTAAAAAGGAAGAAATAAAAACTTTAAAAAAAAAAACAACCGACTACAAAATCACTACAAAGTAAAAAATAATTTTAAAAATAATTTTCCTTTTAATTTCTTGGTCATATTTGATAATTTATTTAAACATATTATTTTATATGAAATCTTAATTTTTGAATTTTTTTCTTTTTTGTTTTATTATCATAAATATATTCATTTCTTGATGAATACAAATGCTTTGAAGTTGGCGCTTCTGATAAAAAGTCTGATTATATTAGCACCGACCTTAAAAGCTTTTGTATTCATCAAGAAATTAATACATTTATGATAATAAAACAAATAAGAAAAAAATTCAAATAATAAGATTTCATATATAATAATATGTTTAAATAAATTATCAAATATGTCCAAGAAATTAAAAAGAAAAGTATTTTAAAAATTATTTTTTACTTTGTAGTGATTTTGTAGTCGGATGTTTTTTTTTTTAAAAAGTTTTTTTTATTGAAATAATTCGCCCTTAATTCTTTATGCTTTGATTTATGTATATATAATCTATACGTCTGTTTGTTGCGTATGTTCTCAAACTAGTACTCTTGAAGCTTTATAATTTCACTCTCTCGTACATATTCTATCGTTATGTAAAAGAGAAATATTCCATGCATATTCAATGCTTAGAGAGCGAAACCGATACAAGTTGATATAAGAAAAAGTAACAGCACATAAATAGTATGCTTGGATGGTTCTATGCAGAGCTTTATTTTCTATACCTACCATGCATCCTTATTGGCGTTACAATCGGAATGACAAAGTTAATGTACCCCTTATGCAGTATGTGTTGGGGTATAAATATAATTAACAAAAAAATAAAACAGCCCAGATCTATCGTATGTGCTATGAGGATCGAGTTTGGGTACTACTTAAGTCATCAAATTAAAATAATAAATCCTCTTGATAACCAACTGTGAAGTTTTCAGTAACTGTCAATAAGCAAAAGGGACAGTTGATATTTCCCATGGTATCGCCATGTTGAAAATACTAGTTGACTTTATGAAAAAAGACAGTTCTTGAACTACTACTGCTATGAAGGCAGACTGCTTGTTAACCATTTGGTTTCACTGTAGGAGGAATGTTAATGAAATAAATTAGCAATTTTCCCTGAAATTCCATTTTTGAGTAAAAGTTTCACTTCTACCGTGAAGTGTTCCTTTTTTTTCTTCCTTTTTTCCTTTTTTTTACTTTATTAAAGAAACGATAAAATTCAAAGTTTAATATTCGTTTTATTTGCTAGATAAGTAATATTTTAAGTACATTTTATCTTTGCGCAATGGATATTAAAGGCTATAGGTATACCCCAAAGTGTTAACAAAAATGCTACAAACGGGGTAAGGTTATTCTAGCAGGGTAATAAAAAAAAACGCTTTGTCTAACAGGGCAAGGTCCTAAGGTGTCTCACGCCGATTTGAATCATTTTCGGATATTTGACAGAGGACAAAAATCTAAGGCTGACGTTTTTTTTTTATACGTGCTAAATTGATGGTTTAGGGTTTCAAAATGACGTTTTAAAATCAGCGGAAATTTCGCCATAATGTAACCATTTTCCATAGAAAGGTACACATATTTGGTATCAACCGAAAGGTATTAAGAAGGCGCACATAATGACAGCTAATTTTTAGAAAGAAATTTTATTGTTATTTTGTTGTTGAAAATTTGAACAGTATTTAGTCGATATCATAAAGAGCCCGTTTTTGAAATTGTTTCATTTTCACTTATGTTTATTTTCGGCTAATTGTAAAAGTTACTTTTTTTTGGTATTTTTTTTTTTTTAACTTTTACCATTTCATATTTAAATTTTCTTATTAGAAAATACACTCATTTTCTTAAAAATAAAATATTTTGTTATAGATAACGACTACAATATGGGTATCAAAAATTTTGTTTTTTGTTGAACTTTCCGTATGTGTAGATATTTGATCAGAAATGTTGATAGTTTACAGCGCTTCCATATAAACCATGTGTGCTTCTTACTTGTTTGCCCGAAGGATGAGAAAAAACCATCCGAAATTTAAAGATATGACTTTCGATGCAAGCATCTCCGCTGGTTTTAAATATTTTTCACTCAATTCTTTTTTGTCAAAAATTTTAATAAAATTACTTGACAAAAACTATAACACGAATGCTATTTGCTGTGCATTAATATTTTTAATCTTTTTTTTTCAAAAATGATCCAAAATAATGAATATTTCTCAAAAGTTGCATAAAAGTTGTTTTTGTTGAAAAAGAAATTTAAATCAAAAATTATATGTTAAATTCCCTTTTATATGGCATAATACTAATTAGCAAAAATTATTTCAGTTTTACACAAAAATTAATTAGCTGTTTCTGTCATTTTTTTATGGGAACAGGGGAACAGGGGGCGAACCTTCACATGGCAACGTGTCTGACCGCCTCAACCTGGCGAGGCCAGCATTATTCATGTCGAAATCGTCTCAAGTCGACTCAAACCTCCAAGTGGTGTTCCCTGGGCAACGGCAAACTGGCATCCGTCAGTTTGACGGCTAATTTGAGCGGCGGGTCGATCCATAGACCTTAAACATGGAATGTGCGCAGGGTTTGGGTCCCGCCACATTACTACTGCCCAATGAAAACTAAACCAGCCTCGGATAAGAACCCCAATTACGTTGACGACCACCGCAAACGAAAAACGGACAATGATTTACGGATATGCACCTGGAATGTCCGAACCCTTTATAGGGAAGGTGCCATTATCCAACGGGCGGAAGCCCTCAAAACAATACAATCTGACATCACCGCCACCTAGGAAATGCGATGGAAAGGGCAAGGCTGCTCTAAACAAGCACACTGCGATATCTACTACAGCTGCCATGCGGAGAAGCGCGAATTCGGATTTGGATTCGTCGTTAGCCAGAAACTACGTCACCTTGTTTCCCGGTTCACACCTGTGAACGAAAGATTGGCCACGATCCGCATCAAGGCAAAATTTATCTACATAAGCCTTATTTGCGCGCACGCCCCAATGGAGGAAAAGGACGAAGCCGTCAAGGACGCTTTCTACGCTAGTCTTGAGGACGTATATGACCACCTTCCGGTCTATGACGGGAAAATAGTCCTCGGCGATTTTAATGCGAAAGTCGGCAGGGAAGGCGTCTTTGGCCCCACTGTCGGTCAGTTCAGTCTTCACGAGACCTCTACGAACAACGGTCTAAGACTGATCGACTTCGCCGCGGCACGAAACATGGTAGTTAGTAGCACCAGATTTAAGCACCTCGACATCCACAAGGCCACCTGGCTATCCCCTGATCAAAAAACGCGAAACCAAATTGATCATATTGTAATCGACGGAAGGCATGCCTCTAGTGTTCTAGATGTGCGTACATTTCGGGGGGTCCACATTGACTCCGACCATTATCTTGTTGCAGCCAAGATCCGCATGCGATTATGCAATGCAAAGAACATACGCACAGGAATGCAACGAAAGCTAGATGTCGCTAAGCTGCAATTACAACGGACTGCCGAAGCCTACTCCGCTCAACTCTCGGATAAGCTCAACCAACCAACCTCTGGACCCGACGACGCCGGCGGACTTTGGGCGCATATATCCCACTCCATGCGCGCTGCCACTGAAAAAGTCATTGGTTTCCGACGCCCGCAACCTCGGAACCAATGGTATGATCAGGAGTGTCGCATTGCGACTGCAGTAAAAAACGCCGCTTAAAGAAAAACGCTGCAGTCCGCTGCAACGCGAGCCGTGCGAGAAAACTACCGTGAAAAGAGGAAGGAAGGCGCCTTTTCAGACGCAAGAAAAGAGAGCAGGAAAAGCGTGAGCGTGAGGAACTAGAGGTATACCAGGGCAAGAAGGATGCACGAAAATTCTATCAACAGGTTAAGTGTCTAACCCAAGGTCTCAAGTCTGGAGCATCCACTTGTAGAGACGAAAATGGAGATCTGCATACGGATACACAGTATGTGATGAGATTGTGGAGGCGGCACTTCTCCAATTTACTTACACGCGACGATTCCACCAATGCCGCCCATGGAGAGCGCAGTTCAGTGCCATCAATCAACGATGACGGAGTGGAAGTTGCTATCCAACGACTCAAAAACAACAAAGCAGCGGGTGCTGACGGCCTGTCAGCTGAATTGTTTAAAACCGGCGGCGATGAATGGATAAGGCGCATGCATCAGCTCATCAGCAAAATATGGCTATCAGAAAGCATGCCCGACGATTGGAACCACAGTGTACTGTGCCCTATACTTAAGAAAGGAGACCCTACAATCTGCGCTAGTTATAGAGGTATCAGTCTTATTTCCATCGCATATAAGGTTCTCTCAAGCGTACTGTGTGAAAGATTAAAGCCGATTACAAAAACACTGATTGGACCTTATCAGTGTGGCTTTCGACCTGGTAAGTCCACCATAGACCAGATTTTCACGCTACGACAAATCCTTGGAGAAAACCCACGAAAATCAAATTGACACACACCATCTCTTTGTCGATTTTAAAGCTGCGTTCGATAGCCCGAGAAGGGATTGCCTATACGCAACAATGTCTGAGTTCGGTATACCTGCAAAGTTGATTAAACTTTGCAGAATGACGTTGAGCAACACACGCAGCTCCGTCAAGGTAGGTAATGACCTCTCCGAAACCTTGAATACCAAAAGAAGTTTCAGGCAAGGCAATCCACTGTCTTGCGATCTCTTTAACATCATCATGGAGGGGATCGTACGAAAGGCCGGTGTGCATCATAATGGCACCATTTTCTATAAAGGTGTCCAGCTCCTTGCGTACGCTGATGATATTGATATTGTCGGCAGAACCAAGAGAGATGTTACCGCTGCTTTCACCGCTATCGAAAAGAAATCAGCCAAAGTGGGTTTGACGATAAATGAGGGTACAACAAAGTATATGCTGTCTACAAACAAGGGAGCTTGGCGTCTAGACTCCCACGTTTCATCCGGCAGCTATAACTTTGAAGTAGTCAAGGAGTTCGTTTACCTTGGCACCGCCATTAATACCAAAAACGAAATCAGCCTGGAGTTAAAGCGAAGAACAATAATTGCTAATAGGTGCTACTACGGGCTCAGTAAGCAACTAAGTTCCAGAGCCCTCTCTCGACCGACAAAACTAACACTCTACAAGAGCAGTTGTGCTGCTTTATGGCGCTGAGGCATGGGTAGTTTCGCAAACTGAAGCAGCCGCTCTGGGGGTGTTCGAGAGAAAAGTTCTTCGCAAAATCTTCGGTCCTGTTCGAGTCGGCGATGACTATCGCATCCGAATGAACGACGAGCTGTATGAGCGCTACGGAGACATTGACGTAGTTCGGCGTATAAGTGTGCAGCGACTACGCTGGCTGGGTCATGTCCATCGTATGGACGACGAAGCTCCAGCGAAAAAGGTGCTCGAGGCAAGAGTCGCTGGTGAACGACGACGAGGGAGACCATGCCTCCGATGGATGGACCCGGCTGAGGAAGCCCTAACCGCACTTGGTGTATCCGATTGGAGAAGGCGCGCGCAAAGCAGAGGCGCCTGGCGAGAGCTGATGAGGTCGGTCGAAATCCGGACACGGGTTGTCACGGCCATCTAAGTAAGTAAGTCATTTTTTTATTGATTTTTTTATGAAATTTATTTTTTTAAAAATGTTCCTTTTATATTTTCTTTTAAATAGTCTAGCTTAAAAAATATTTTTTTTAAGAAAAACCCCAATATTTCTTTCCAATCAAAAGTTATTACTAAAAATATATTTTCATTCCATATGGATCTGTATCAGAGAACTGCAAAACTCACATAA
This sequence comes from Coremacera marginata, assembly GCA_914767935.1. Lineage (NCBI taxonomy): Eukaryota > Metazoa > Arthropoda > Insecta > Diptera > Sciomyzidae > Coremacera > Coremacera marginata. The sequence goes on along the minus strand of OU612043.1, from coordinate 29,426,637 downwards.
AAATATTCATACGTAATCAACACTGTTAAAATCATGCCTCTGCGTTCAATCGATCAGACTTGCTCGAATGCACACACTTGCTGTTGAGTTAAATTCAATCAAACCATGCGCTTCGTGTTGGCTCTGTGATTTTAATCAACGGTTGTCTTCGGATACATATTTCATGCTTGTTCGTTAGGCTCAACAACGATTATTTTCATCAAGAATGAAACGCAAAAAGCAAAAATCAACACGTACGAGTTTTTTCATGGGCAGACAGAGAGGGAGAGAAAGATTGAAAGGATTGACTGCAAACAACAAAATTTAACTATTACTTTGATTTCTCATTTACGAAAACATATCCGTATACACTTCAACACCAATACTCAAACATGTGAATGCAATCCGTCAATCAGCTCACACAAACGACGCCTTCAGCAGCATCATTTTATTTTATTAAACGTCAACACTCGTTCACTGAAACATGTGAGTTCGATCAGACGAACCCAAACTCAAACTGACGCAAAAGACGCGTTCGCCAGTATTGTGCTGATTTTATTCAACGCTGAACTCTGTTGAATGAGTTGAGTTGAGTAAGAAATCCTGTGAATGATTTAATTTACAAGCAAAAAGTGAGTTTTGCAATTCTCTGATCTGATTGCACAAAACTCATTTTCTGTTAATTATGAAATTCAATATATGTACTTCCCATGCTCATTTTTATTAGAATCGCCTTGCTTTTTTTCAAAATTTTAGGAGAAACAAATATTTTTGCATTGTTTTTACTTTTATAATACTTTTTTTAAGCATCTGAAATACATAAAAGAAGGTTGGTTACAGTATCTTTAATGTAAAGTGTAAAGAAAAGGTTTATTGTTGGAGCCATATAATGGCCCTGAATACTAACCTACTTAAAATTTACTCACTCCCAACTAATAATATAACGTATAGTGAACGTAAGGTTAGAACTCTAGGGTTAAAAGCTCATTGACATTGCACAAAGATTTTTTTTTTTTTTTTTTATTTGTTACTTAAATTCAATACATTAAGAAGTTACCGTTTGGATTGTCCATAACATGATTATTAAAAAAAATAAAAATTATTCAAAAATTTTGTTTCTTTTAAAATTTTAAAAATGAGCAAGACTATTCTAAAAATTAGCAGGAACATAGAAATTTTTTATAAAAAAATCCTAAGGGTAACCTCTTTGGAACACATAAATCTTTGGTCAGTTACTTGGGAAATTTAGCTATGTATGTATATATATAAGTAACAAAACAAAAAAATCTTTATGCAATGACGATGTGCTTTTAAAATTTTGCTTTATATGATTTGCCTTTATATGATAGCAATAATCTCCTAAGCTGTTCATGTCTATTTGTTTTCGTCAATGTTCAGAGAAAATTACTCTGAATTACATTGTACACACAAATGACACGAAAGCAGCTTAAAGTTCTTCTAATTTTAGATTCACACTTATTTGGTGTAAGCTCTTATTTCGAAGATAGATCAAAGCTTTTTGCTACTCACAGGCATGTTGTGGTTAGTTGTTGTTCTTCTTATTCACCTTAAGCTCGTAAATATAACTCTTAATTAATAATTGAAAAATGATTAGAGTTATAAACATAACATAAAAATTTATAAAAAGAGGTCGAATAAATTTACAAATAACTTAAAACTTTTTAAAGAAGCAAATCAAGTGAGAAATAAAGTAGAAGAAGACTAGTAATGAAATTAGTATTTAATTTAGCATTAAAATAAAAGAAGACAATGGATTAATTTAGAAGTGGGACAAATAAACTAATAACTTAGATTTAAACATAGTTGCATTGCAAATACACTGCAAGTAGGGCGAAAGCGTATTCCAAAGACGTATACAATAAACAAAGAATTGCCGTTCGGACGCTAAGCAGGCATGTTTTGGTTGAAAACTAACGCCCTCATATTCAAGAGATTGTCAAAAGTAAAATTGGAATTTTTTTTTTTTGCGTGCAGTGATATAAGGTCTGTTCGTTTAAGTCCGTAGACATAACTAGTTATGTTATTGTAAGAAACTTTCAGCTTGCGTTTACTAGAAGCATCAAAATGTGCAAAGATTTCAGATCCGTACAATAATGTGGGAACAAGATATGTTTTTGCCAATAGCATTCGTATGCTAAATGGGGTAAAGTGTTGCGTAGCCCATAAACTGCGAAGCATACTGTAAATTTTTCCTACTGTACTATTGAGATGATTTGTGCAATCCAAAGTACTGTTGAAGGTTATATCCAAATTCTCAGCCATTTTTACAACTTCAATACACGATCTGTTTAGAGTGACTTCCGGAATGAGTGATGAAAAATTATGTTTTCTAGCTATGATTAAACATTTCAACTTATTGGGATTAATGCTTAGGTCATTGGCAGATGCCCATTCGTTAACTTTACCTAAATTATCGTTCAACTTTTCAACACAAGATTGAATATCACAGTTTGTGAATAATATATTTGTGACAGCTTGTATAGAGTTGTACATCATCAGCGTACATTTGTATTCCACAACTTTGCAGTACAGTTGGTAGGTCGTTTATGTAAGCTGAGAATAAAAGTGGACCCATTATAGAGCCTTAAGGTACGCCATGGCTCACAGGTAAACAATTTGAGGACGCGCAACCTATATGAACGGCTTGTGCTCTGTTTAATTTAACGAATTAGATAATTTTGCGCATAAAATTTGATGATCGACCGTGTCAAATGCTTTCGAGTGATCTAGCAGAACCATAAAAGTGATTTCATTGCCATCAATACACTTTCGAATTTCATCAGTGACTAGTCTAGTAAAGCAGTCACGCAGCTGCGATTCGGTCGGAATCCTGAATCTCTGTCAGTAAGCAGATTGTTATGCAAGAAGAATTTGTTTATTTGTTTGTAAATCAGCAATTCAAAAACTTTGGATAAATAAAATCGGAGAGGTATTCGTTACCAGCTTTTGGAATTGGAATTATTTTAGATTTTTTCCAAACTGTAGGGAATTCTGATTTTGTTATGATAACAGTACGTTCAAAAAGTCCAAAGGATGACACATAGACGGCGTTACTAGATTTTTTTCCATTATTTTTATTTAGTACCAACCATGAAACGGTACGTATAAAAATTTGACAACAATCTGCCAATTGATTCGTGAGTTATTGCATTTTGTGTGCAACTGTTGTTATTGAAAAAAAAATTGAAAAAAAAAATAATTTCGAGTTTTGATAAAGCATTGCTTTTTGATGAAAAAAAAATACAGTGGAAAGCAAACAATGGCTTGATAAATATTTTCCGGACTCTGCTTCATCGAGACAAATTGTAGAAAAGTGGATTGCTGAATTTAAACATGGTCGTATCAGCACAAATGATGAAGAGCGCAGTGGACGCCCAAATCAGACTGTTAATCCACAAAACATCAATAAAATCCACAAATCGATTATGAACGATCGCAAATTGAAGGTGCACGAGCTAGCTGACATTGTAAGGATATCAGTTGGTAGTGTTTTTAAAATTTTACACGAACATTTGGGTATGAGAAAGCTCTGTGCAAAGTGGGTGCCACGTGAGCTCACAGTCGACCAAAAACAACAAAGAATTGACGCTTCACAGGAGTGTTTGGCGCTGTTAAACCGCAATAAAATGGAGTTTTTTAGTCGACATGTGACAATGGATGAAACATGGCTTCACACCAGAATCCAAAAGACACTCAGCTGAGTGGACAGCAGTCGACGAACCGAATCCAAAGCGAGCAAAGACCCAACAGTCGGCTTGTAAGGTGATGGCGTCTGTATTTTGGGTTGCGAAAGGAATAATATTCATCAACTATCTCCAAAAAGATCCACCATCAGCAGCGACTATTACTGTGCACTTTTGCATCGATTGAAGGCTGAAATCGCCAAGAAACGGCCACATTTGCAAAAGAAAAAGTGTTGTTGCACCAAGACAATGCACCGTGTCACAAATCGATGAAAACGATGGCAAAATTGAATGAATTGCTTACCCACCCACCGTATTCTCCAGATTTAGCCCCCAGCAACTTTTTCCTCTATTCAGATCTCAAGAGAATGAAAGAGAAAGAAATTCAAGTCCAATGATAAAGTAATTGCTGAAACTGAGCCCTATTTTGACGAGAAAGAGAAGACGTACTATAAAAGTGGTATCGAAATGTTGGAAAATCGCTATACTCATTGTATCGCTCTCGAAGGCAACTATTTTGAATAATATAATCGAGTTTTATCAAAATTTTGTTTTTTTCTTACGGACTTATTGAATGACCTGTTAGTATTAAAAATATGATTTATGAAAGGGATTAGTGCAGGAAGAAGTAACTTAAAGAACTTGGGGTGTATTCCATCAAGACCGACAGCGTATGATTTAATCTCTTGGCAACTTCGCAGTACTTCTGCATACTCAACGCATTGGAAACTAAAACCAGAGTTCCAGTTGATTTTACTTTGAAAGTCACGATACAGGTTGCCATTAGGCGTTGGCATAGGTATATCTATAAATTTTTTATTAAGAGCCTCGACGTCTACTTTTGTGTTGGTAGGCTGAGAATTTCTACCAACTTCAATTTCTCGAATTATATTCCACTTCCTTTTGCAGTTTACGGCAAAGCTAAATTTGCTTTCATAATAAGCTAACTTGGCAGCCTTAACCGCTTTAACATTAAGACCGAAAAAAATTAATTGCACTTAATTAAACCTCAAAATCTACAATAAACTTTAATGTTATACCGCAAACAGATTAACCACGTAAAAACACACACACACATACACACAGAACCCAACAGAAAATTGAGCAGTAGTTTCATTTAGAACTAATTCCATTACTACTTCATTGGAATGTAAAAAAAGCTGCCACTCTCGCTGCTCGCGAAGTTAAAACAGAATAAGTTCCTATCTTGCTTTTCCCATAGTTAAACTAGATTTAATATAACTAATTTATTTAATTAAACCATATTATATTTTTGTTTTTTTTCTTTATTATTTGATGATTTTAGTTTAAAAGTCATACATGGGCAAATTCCAAAAATGGTCAACCACAGGTGAAAAATGAAAAGTTATTAAAATCGTATAAGTTTAGGTTATTAGCTTGGAGAACATTTAAATTTTATTTATTTAAGCAATTTATACATTTAATTCATTTACCATAATGATCAAATCGCCTGCTCTGATTCAGAAATGAAGTTTTTCTTTTTAGTAACGTCTTAGTAAGTGTTTCGTAAATGTATTTGTTTTATTAAAAATGGAAAGTATTTGCTAAAAATAATAATTAAATGATTAAGCCAAGGCAAGAACAATATATTAAATTTGTTTCTTAATTACTTAATTACTTCATTACTTCATTACCCAATATAATCACAATGGAAAAATTTGAAAGGTCCGACACGAAACGGCTAAAGAACTAAAATAACTTACTGTGCCCTCACTATGCCCTTAATAAAAACGATGTCAGGTTTTTGTAAAAGCTTTTTAAATTTATAAAAAATATTGTCTTCTGACTTTTTTTCATACAACTGATAAATTTGCAGATCTAGGCATAGTATGAACTTAGTCCAAAATGTCTGTCCTTTTCGTGAAACGTCCGAATACATGTTTAAAATAAAATTGTTGTTATAAAATTGAGTTGAATAAAAATTTTTTCTTTTTTTTTTCAATAACAATAGATAACATTTCGATAATATATACTTATCCCAAATAAATCTATAAATCATAACAAAAATTTAAAAAAAAAGCGTCCAATTGAAACCAGAGCTTGTAAATACTTATCATTGAGGAGTAAAATATCCCTAATTTACCTCAATACAACTCAACGCAGAGCATTTCGTTTTGTAAAAACAAACGAGCCATCATTCGTTAATCTCCGAATAAGCAAGCGAATCGTTTATTTGCACTACTCTTTCGTTGCTGTTAACAGGATGCGCTTTTGAAGAGCATAAGCCGATATATGAGCGCGCTCTAGTTTTCACTCAAATTATTTGAAAATGATGAACTCTTTTCCATGATAGTTATATACAGTGTATACTGAGTGATTTTTCTTTTGATGCCATCATTTTTCAATCATTAATTTCTAGTTTGAAGTTTGTTTTCTGTTTGTTGTACACACTTGTTCGCGTGTTTTATTAAATGTTTGAAATGGTTTGAAATGGGAATATTTTCAAATATTGACAAAAGCAAATATGTATCATTTTGTTATGTTATTTAAAAATATTAATTTTGATGACGTTCAATTTTAATAAATTTTAATTTTTAATTTAATGAATAAATTAATTTTAGTTAATTTTTTTAAAATGTATTTTTTTCTATTAAATAAAGAAAAAATTTTTGGATAACGTATGCGTTTCATTTCACTTAATAGGAAATATCAAAATGATAAGTATCAAAATCCCAGAAGGAAATAACCCGTGTGCTGTGCAATCTCTTGCATGGTTTCATACATTTTTTCTTTAGTAGCACTACTTTTGTGAGCAATAACAGAAGTATATGTAGCAACCTACTGCTTAATACTCGATTTTTGCTGAATCTGAGCACACCGTTATATCGAGAAAGTAGCCGGTTTACTTTTATTTCTTCATTCATTTACAAGATGCAAGAAGTAACTAGACTTTGCCGCAAATAATACGTGTTGAAAATTCATTGATTCTAAGGCGGCCAAGTGCAGTGTAAAGTAATGGAAGTTGTATCAGAACTTGAAGCGCTTCGTGCTTCATGGTGTGTAATACAGCATTGATATTGTAAGCAGCAAATTTTCTTCTGTTATACTTATCATTAATGAATTCAAACATTTTTCAGCTCATATAAAGAGCACATCATTTGCAGAACTCGAGGGACGAAAACAGTGATGATGTTCTCACAACGATGAGCGCTCTTTGTACACGAACGAATAACCAGTACAAGTGTTTGAGGAGCTTATGCGAGAGCGTAAACGTTCAACGAGTTGCTCTGTGAAAAGATTATTCATTGCGTTTGCTTTTATAAATGTTAACTCGAAAGAGCGAGAGCGAGTTTTGAGTGCGAGTTTAAGTGGATTTGTCCATATATTAAGTAAGTATTTGTATTTAGAGGTCAAACCACAACCCTTACTCTTGTTTTAAGGAGTTTTCGTATACGATATATGAATTTATAGGACGTTTTTATAATATCTACTTTACACACTTTGTCTGTAGCAAAATGTATATTAAAAATGCACTTAATTTTAAAATGGAGTATAAATTAATTATTTATATCTGCTTTAATCAATAAAATAGTTAAAATCTTCTTAAAAAATGTATTTTTAAATGACTGCTTTAATTTCACTTGCAATAAGATATGCTTTTATAAAAATAGTTATAGGAGACAGTTCAAATGACCTGATTCAAAAAAACGCAGGTTGGTTGCTCCACAAATTTTCAAAAAGTTGATATTTATACAAAAAGTTGCCCAATATATTTAAATCTCAACACTGCTTTCAAAACAACAAAAATTTTTTGTTCTACTTTCAAAATGACTACACCCAGAGGAAAAAATCGTAAAACCAAAGAAAAAGCACTTTGCCACAAAGACTTTTATTAGTTAGATTGTGCCCAAAGACAAAACATCGTTACGGCAAAGACACAAAGATTGTTAGATTCACAAGAGCAATATACTTTGAATCAACAACTCAAATTCTTGTGGCAAAGACGTACGTCTTTAAACAAAGCATGGAAAAGTCGTAGAAGTAAAGAAAACGTACTTTGGCACAAAGACTTTTATTCATTATGGCAAAGACGCAGAATGTTAGGTTCTTGATTTTAAGTACATGGCTTCATGAAATTAATGACTTTTCTCGGCTTCTCTTTGCTGCTTGCGCTTATTATAACAAGAACATTAAATTAAATTAAATTAAATATCAAATTAAAAATCTTACCTTCGCTTGCCGTGGGATTTGAACCCACACCCACCGATACCAACGATTAAGAAGTCACTACACTAAGCATCGATCCAAACTCCTTCGTTACGCAGAGTGATTGATTCAATATTAATTACAACTGAAGCTATGCTGCAGCATTACACAATATTCTATTAATAGATTTTTGTTGTATAGCTATCAATAGAATACTGTGACATACTGCATCTGTTAATACAGCATCTGTTAACATAGCTGCAGTTATGTCAGCAAACAGAAGCAAGGCTGTTTGGATCAGTGGGTAGAGCGATGGACTGGCATTGGGACTGGGACTGGCAAAAATTCCAAGTTCAATTCCGCACGGCTTGCAAAGAAATTTCTTTTCTTTTTTCTTTTCTTTTTGTTGATGAAATGTAACAAAATTTACTGGTGGGAATATTAACGTGTGTTTTTTACAATTACAATTCAATGTTGGCACTCGTACACGATTTTCTTATTCTTCGTATACAGATATGATTTTCAAGAAAACATTCTTTAAAGAAACAGACTTTGTCTTTGAAACAACAAAGCTTACTCTCAAAAACACAAAGAAAAGTTGTTGATTTTAAATACTTTTTTCAATTCCTTTTTAACAAAGAACTAAATCGTTATAGTAAATATTTAATCTTCACGGCAAAGATTGTTTCATTGATTTAGCTTCAAAGAACTTCAGTCTTTTGTTTCAGTGATGCAGCACTTGCATAGTTAAAGGATTAATCATTATTGCAACGATCTTTTCATTGTGGTAAAGATAATTTGGTTACAGTTTTACAAGAACTTTTTTTCCTTGATTTTAAGGCTCTCAATTTTCTCGGTGTAGGTGTTCTCAGCGGCGGTCACTAAATATATAAATGTTGGCACTCCCACTTTTACCGCCCACAAATCAATCGAACTTCTATATACCAAACGGTTTTGATAGTATAAAACTAAAATTCTGTAAGTAAGTTCATTTGTTTACGCTCGACAACTTTACTAAAAATGTTAGTAATCGCACTATATCTGCGACCACTATTTAGAAACCATTTCAATTCCTTAGATGTGCACGTTTTGAAAGTCAAATTTGGTATGCAGGTGCTATGGGTCAAAGTCACCGCCCACAAATCAGTAAAAAGTATACGCCTATTTATCAGAAATTATTATAATTTCTGAGTTGTACACATTTTGACAGTGAAACTTGGTATGTAGGTGCAGTGGGACCAATTGGCGGTCACTACATACATATAAATGTTCCACGCCCACTTTTCCACCCATCTCTGTATCTATAAAGAATGGATGTGTGTATATACGTATGTGGGTATATCACTTAATGAATGTTCAGGGAAACGGTAGCAGTCTTGAGAGTATTCCTGTAAACTCTGGTGGCGATTGTGAAAGCAGCTTAAATACACCCCAAATTTTCGATATCGAATTGCTTTGGAATTATAGGTCACACAGTATCGAAATACGGTATTTGACCTCTATTTACACACTGGTAACATTTTATGAGCGTTGGACGAGGGGCGTGGTACTTTTTCAGAACCCCAAATTTTCGGTTTAGCTTCCGAAGTAAGTTTTACATCAATGAAAATCGGTGTGAACTTACTGTCAAGGCGTGGCCTCACTATAGCTACGCCCACTTTTTAGGGGATAAGCGCTGAGCACACGAAGCGCGCCGGGTAAAAGCTAGTATAGTATAAAATAAGAAGTGTAGAAGCAAAACAAGGGGAAGAAAATGGAAAAGAAACGGATTCCCATGCAAAATGTATGATGAATAGAGAGGGGTACAGTACGCCCCATAGTTAGAATGGTGCACATGTGTGTTCTGAGTCAATATTTCACATATTCATATGCATATTAATATGAAATTTCACTAGTGTGTAGCTGAAGGTTCGATCTTTCAAATGGTATTGGTCATAATGAGTTTGTTTAATTTTTTAGTAATTTTTTTTACATTTACAGGTTGTTTTGGGCGCTGAGCACTCATAGTACAGACTAAAGATTAAACATAAATTCTTTAATATTCCGACTCATCAATTTTTTTGCTTACAACAGCTAAAAAATTTAAACTTGGAGAATATTGCTGACTTTGGGATCAAATTAAAAAATTTTAAATTTATTCACAACAAAGTATTTCCTTCGTTTGGAAGACACAGCTCTTCAAACTTCGAGGAAATTCGCCTCATAGTATGTACATTAAAATGATCGTTATATGATTTTTTTCAAATTTTATTGATAGATGTTTGTTTATTAGCTTCAAATGTCAAAAAAGTGCTCAGTTCTCCAGATTTTCAAATTGAGCCCTAAGTCTCCCTATTTGCCCATTTGTCCGCCCCTATACACAATATGTCAATTAATAGAAATAATTGTCGTAGAAAAATAAAATGTTGGTATAATTTAAAATATTAACACAAAGAGCAAAAGAAAAAATTAAAAAATCCGCCCCAACCACGCCTACCTCCCACACCTTCAAAAAATTTCAAACGCCCTATTTTCTTCCGTATTGGAGAAATTTCAAAATAACTCGGTACGGAGATATATATTTATGTGCAAAATTAAAAAATAAAATCCATTTTTTTTGTGAGGACAGACAAATAGGCGAATTGTGAGAGTTAGGGCGCAATTAAGAATATAAAAAAATAGTACAGAGTTGTTTTTTTGACATTTGGAGCTAATCAACAAACATCCATTATTGAAATTCGAAAAAAGCGATATAACGACCGCCCACATACTATGAGGTGAATTTTTATGAAGTTTGAAAGGATATCCCTAGTAGCACAAGGAGAAGTTATAAGTACAAAATCCAGCTTACAAAGCTGCAATGTATTGCCCAACCCAAATCTGTCATGGCGCATTGTTTTTCGTTTTTTGTTTTATTTTGAAAATTTTCAATCTAAATTCTTACTATTATATAAAATATGGCTTTTTGGCGTTGACGAAGATAAACTCAAGAATTGCTGCACAGATTTTAGTGAAATTTTTACTATTCTTCCAATAATTTATTGTAGATTGCTTTTGTATGCTCAGAATGTTTATATATTGAAAAGCTGAGAAAGTTTTTGGCCAATAATCTGGCGTAAGTGGAAATTTATATCAAAATCAGGACTTTTTTGGCATTTCCTGCCTAATCAATAATAGATATGTGGATATGATATGTGGAGAAATTTAAGATCTTTGAAATTCCAACAAAAAAATTAATGTTGACATATATCTAGGATCTATAATTTTGCCGCAAAAGTTATATTTTAGTGAAAAATTTCATCAAATTCTTACAAGCAGTCATTTGTTGATTAACATTGACGCTGTCATAGAAGTACTTCTTGCTTTGCCTCTATTTCAGCTGCGTAAGAAGTTAAGGACATCGCATAGAAAAATAGTATCGACCGAAATTATAATTAAAATCAATGGCAGATGAAAAAAGTAATTCTAAAATTTAAAAAAAAAATAGTTCTTTGTCAGTAGTACTTCTTTTTTTTCTACTGGGTTACTCTCTCACTAGAGCCTACATCCCCGCCCCCCCCTTCCACCCACACTACGCAACATCAATTCAATTTTATGTCACTTCAGTCACTTCATTAAAATTTGTACATTTTATACAGCTAGCTACTTCATAAAATTATGACAGAAAATAACATATTTTATATTAATGGTGTCAATTTTGTGCCATTGTGACGCGTCATAATGAATAAAACGCCCTTATCGCATCCTCACACACCCACACACACACACACACACACACTCATGCACACAAACATTCTAACCCAACACACACTCACACGCACTACCACAAAGATAGACAATTAAGTGAACATGACAAATGATGACTTCTTTGACTTGACACGCAGCAGCAACAGCAGCTAGCTACAGCGCCCCCACTAACCAAAAAAAAAAAAAAAAACACAAAAAAGAAACTTAACAATGTTAAGTATAGAAACGTAACATAGACATGCCAGCACGTAAGAGCACTCATGATAGTTCGTGGCAGCGTTAAATGCTCGCCAAGGATGTAATTAATTCACTTAATGAAGCATAATGAAAATATTTTATTCAGATGGGCGTGTTGCTGCCACCTGCTTTACGTGGCGGTATGAGGCAGTATATATTTGTGCGAGTGTATTTGTGTAGAGGTGTGCTGTGCTTGTGGCAACTTAAAGCCTATGATCTGGGCTACTTTGTAGTTTAAGCTACATTAAGCTGTCTTGTTGTTTTTGTTGTTGTTGCTGTAATAATTATTGTGCTAGTTTTATCTTGAATGTGATGGCAATGCAGCAACCTGGTCAAAAGCAATGCAAACAAAGTAAATGCGTGCAATTAATTTGGCTTTATGCAGTCTGTGCTAAAGTCTTCATGTTCAGCCTAATTATCATCATCATCATCATTATCATTATTAACACCGGTGTCCGGAGACAGCTACTGACTAAGGCAAGCTTCAAATGACTTTTCGTAGAATCATTTTGCGTCGCTTGAAAAAATCAACGCAGCAGCTGCCAAGGAGCCAAGAGCACCACGCATCACCTTGGTGAGCAGCATTGAAGCTGCTTTATTAGAATTTCTAATTAATGACATAATAAATATGTTCAAATTTCATTATCCTTAACATTAAATCCATTAAATACCGGCAACATGACTTTTTCCCGCTCCCTACGCTAACGAGGGTTGAGTTAAGGCATGTTTTGAAAAGAAGAAGGGAGTATAACGTTTTGTATCTGCAATTTTAATGATGATATATTAAGTAAAGAAAGATTAATGTAAGCTCTGTTCTTGTTGTACTCGTATTGCTTTCATAAAAGAAGTAATAGCATTTAACCACCAGCTTGGTGAAGCTTGGTTATGTAAATATTAAAAGAGGATTGGGTACATTTTGGTACTAAAAGCAAGCAGTACATTTTTTTAAAAGCAATTTCATCCGATTAATCCGCCAATACACATTCATAATTTGTTTAAGAAGAAATTGGTAAGGATCTATTCAGTTGCACGGACTGCTGATGATCAGTGGCGAAAGTAGCGAGGGTAAGGGGGTAATTGACCCCCTTTTTATTACAGTCGACCTTATTGTAATTTATTACTGAAGTTCGTTTAAAATATTGATTTTTATTTACAATACTTATGAACGCATCAAAGTGAGTTGTAGCCATATCAAAAACCAACTTAAGACTGCTATTTCACTTCAAGTCGTACCCAAAACCAACTTAATTCGGCCAATTCACTTTCAGTCGTACCCTAAACCAACCAAGGGCCAAGGGCGTTGGCCAAATTTGCAGTAAGCCATACGCGAAACCAAATGTATTCAATCCCAAATGCAGTGACATTTTCATTTCATTTTTTATTTTAATCTTTGATACAACTTCCTTATAGATTAATACAATAAATATTAACAAAAATATTATTAAAAACTTATTTTCTCTTATATGTAATGATAACTATATTTAAATAATTCTATATAATAAATGCCTTATAACTTCCTTCGATATAGAAAAATCTATACTATGATCAACATTAATATTATTAAAAAGATATAATGACCTATAAATAAGTACATTAGCAACATAATTAGTACAACAAGTAGGTAGGTAAAATATATCATTATTTGTTAGCACCCTAGCAGGTACATTAAAATCAATTTTGTTCAAAAGTACAGGACAATCAACTGATCCAGAAATTATATCATAAGCAAAAAGTAATGAAAGTAATATTCTTCTACTCTCTAAAGACTTTATGTTTAACAAAAGACATCGATCACTATATGAGGGAAGTGGAAATCCAGGACTAAGCGTACGAAAAACAAATCGAGTAAAAGTTTTTTGAACACGCTCAATGCGCAAGCTATGAGCAGCATAACACGGATGCCAAATTACTTACTTACTTACTTACTTACTTACTTACTTACTTCCTGGCCGACCTCATCAGCTCTCGCCAGGCGCCTCTGTTTTGTGCGCGCCTTCTCCAATCGGATACACCAAGTGCAGTTAGGGCTTCCTAGGCCTGGTTCATCCATCGGAGGCAAGGTCTCCCTCGTCGGCGTTGACCAGCGACTCTCGCTTCGAGCATCTTTTTCGCTGGAGCTTCGTCGTCCATACGATGGACATGACCCAGCCAGCGTAGTCGCTGCACAGTTATACGCCGAACTACGTCAATGTCTTCCTAGAGCTCATACAGCTCGTGGTTCATTCGGATGCGATAGTCATCGCCGACTCGAACAGGACCGAAGATTTTGATTTTTTCTCGAGGAACTTTTCTCTCGAACACCCCCAGAGCGGCTGCGTCAGTTTGCGAAACTACCCATGCCTCAGCGCCATAAAGCAGCATAGGTAGAACGAGCGTCTTGTAGAGTGTTAGTTTTGTCGATCGAGAGAGGGCTCTGGAACTTAGTTGCTTACTTAGCCCGTTGTACCACCTTTTAGCAATTATTGCTCTTCGCTTTATCTCCAGGCTGATTTCGTTGTTAGTATTAATTGCGGTGCCAAGGTATGCAAACTCCTTGACTACTTCAAAGTTATAGCTGCCGGATGAAACGTGGGAGTCTAAACGCCGAGCTCCCTTGTTTGTGGACAGCATATACTTTGTTTTACCCTCATTTATCGTCAAACCCACTTTGGCGGATTCCTTTTCGATAGCGGCGAAAGCAGCGGTAACATCTCTCTTGGTTCTGCCAACAATATCAATATCATCAGCGTACGCAAGAAGCTGGACACCTTTATAGAAAATGGTGCCATTACGATGCACACCCACCTTTCGTACGATCCCCTCCATGGTGATGTTAAAGAGATCGCAAGACAGTGGATTGCCTTGTCTGAAACCTCTTTTGGTATTCAAGGTTTCGAAGAGGTCATTACCTACCTTGACGGAGCTGCGTGTGTTGCTCAACGTCATTCTGCAAAGTTTAATCATCAGACATTGTTGCGTATAGGCAATCCCTTCTCGGGCTATCGAACGCAGCTTTAAAATCGACAAAGAGATGGTGTGTGTCAATTTGATTTTCGTGGGTTTTCTCCAGGATTTGTCGTAGCGTGAAAATCTGGTCTATGATGGACTTACCAGGTCGAAAGCCACACTGTCCAATCAGTGTTTTTGTAATCGGCTTTAATCTTTCACACAGTACGCTTGAGAGAACCTTATATGCGATGGAAATAAGACTGATACCTCTATAACTGGTGCAGATTATTGGGTCTCCTTTCTTAAGTATAGGGCACAGTACACTGTGGTTCCAATCGTCGGGCATGCTTTCTGATAGCCATATTTTGCTGATGAGCTGATGCATGCGCCTTATCCATTCATCGCCGCCGGTTTTAAACAATTCAGCTGACAGGCCGTCAGCACCCGCTGCTTTGTTGTTTTTGAGTCGTTGGATAGCAACTCGAACCTCTTTATGGCTAGGTGGTGGTACTTCCACTCCGTCATCGTTGATTGGTGGCTCTGAACTGCGCTCTCCATGGGCGGCATTGGTGGAATCGTCGCCAGTAAGTAAATTGGAGAAGTGCCGTCTCTCTACAATCTCAGCAAACCCTGCGTATCCGTATTCAGATCTCCATTTTCGTCTCTACAAGGGGATGCTCCGGGCTTGAAACCTTGGGTTAGACGCTTAACCTGTTGATAGAATTTTCGTGCATCCTTCTTGCCCTGGTATACCTCTAGCTCCTCTCGCTCACGCTTTTCCTGCTCTCTTTTCTTGCGTCTGAAAAGGCGCCTCTCTTCCTTCCTCTTTTCGCGGTAGTTTTCTCGCACGGCTTGCGTTGCAGCTGACTGCAGCGTTTTTCTATATGCGGCGTTTTTTACTGCAGTCGCGATGCGACACTCCTGATCATACCATTGGTTTCGAGGTTGCGGGCGCCGGAAACCAATGACTTTTTCAGTGGCAGCGCGCATGGTGTGGGATATATGCGCCCAAAGTCCGCCGGCGTCGTCGGGTCCAGAGGTTTGTTGGTTGCGCTTAACCGAGAGTTGAGCGGAGTAGGCTTCGGCAGTCCGTTGTAATTGCAGCTTAGCGACATCTAGCTTTCGTTGCATTCCTGTGCGCATGTTCTTCGCATTGCATAATCGCATGCGGATCTTGGCTGCAACAAGATAATGGTCGGAGTCGATGTTGGCCCCCCGAAATGTACGCACATTTAGAACACTAGAGGCATGCCTTCCGTCGATTACAACATGATCAATTTGATTTCGCGTTTTTGATCCGGGGACAGCCAGGTGGCCTTGTGAATGTCGAGGGGCTTAAATCTGGTGCTACTGACTACCATGTTTCGCGCCGCGGCGAAGTCGATCAGTCTTAGACCGTTGTTCGTGGAGGTGTCATGAAGACTGAACTGACTGACAGTGGGGTCAAAGATGCCTTCCCTTCCGACTTTCACATTAAAATCGCGGAGGACTATTTTCACGTCATGGACCGGAAGGTGGTCGTATACATCCTCAAGACTAGCGTAGAAAGCGTCTTGACGGCTTCGTCCTTTTCCTCCGTCGGGGCGTGCGCGCAAATAAGGCTGATGGAGAAAAATTTTGCCTTGATGGGAATTGTGGCCAATCTTTCGTTGACAGGTGTGAACCGGGAAACAAGGTGGCGTAGTTTCCGGCTAACAACGAATCCACATCCAAATTCGCGCCTCTCCGCATGGCAGCTGTAGTAGATATCACAGTGTGCTTGTTTAGAGCAGCCTTGCCCTTTCCATCGCATTTCCTGGATGGCGGTGATGTCAGATTGTATTGTTTTGAGGGCTTCCGCCAGTTGGATAATGGCACCTTCCGTATAAAGTGTTCGGACATTCCTCATCAACGGTCATCAACGTAATTGGGGCTCTTATCCGAGGCTGGTTTAGTTTTCATTGGGCAGTAGTAATGTGGCGGGACCCTAACCCTGCACTCATTCCATGTTTAAGGTCTATGGAGCGACCCGCCGCTCAAATTAGCCGTCAAGCTGACGGATGCCAGTTTGCCGTTGCCCAGGGAACACCACGGGGAGGTTTGAGACGACTTCGCCAGGTTGAAGCGGTCAGACACGTTGCCATGTGAAGATTCGCCCCCTGTTCCCCCTGTTCCCCCAGTTAGATATATCGCACACTAAATTCAAAACAGTCACAACTCAAAATTATTAAAAAAACTATTTATTTTTTTAAGGAACTGCATACACAACATTGAGACAAACATATTTTTTTAATTATAGAGACAGAAGATGGTTAAAAAATTTTGACAGTCAAAGGAATCTTCTCCTTTTTAAAACTACCAATAGTTTTACTTAAAAAAATTAAACATTTGTAAATTTTGACTTGTGACTGTTTTGTATTTAGTGTGCGATATTACATTTTGCTGATATAGTACTCAAACTTATACAAAACACTGCTAAACAAGATTTTCTCCTCTACATGCTACAGTACTTTTCCTGTTTGCCGCAGCTTAATTTCCTCATTGTTTAAACTCCTGTCTTTATTATTATTTCTTTATAAATGTGTCAGTACATAAAATGCAAATTTATGTGTGCCACAAACACTGAACGTGTTAAATACAAGTATTTGGCAAATAATGTGGATTTATAAACTTTGCATGTTACAGCATGTTGTGTGTGGAGCAATGTGCAAAATAATGTCACGTTATCCTTGAAATAATCAAAAGAAGTAGAACATAAACACCATGCAGCAGGAGCAGAGAGAAGTAAGCATCCATTTTTTCAAGTGTTATATTATATTAATAGCAGTTCAGGCGCACAAACATAGAGCCACGCGCGTATCTTAACACACCAACACACACACACACACCTTTATAACCGTAGGTAAACACAAGCAAAAAAAATGTTGCTACGTTTTTATGGGTTATTTTTTGTTTTTTTTTTTTTTGCGACGTATTTTTCATTACGACCAAAAAATTCATATCACTTTTTTTTGTACTTTTGTACTTTACATTTGATATTTTTTTGCAACCTCTTATTAACAATGTAGGGTGATTTTGTTACACACACACACACACACATGCGCGCACTGTGCACTCGTGTGCGACTAGCAACTTCACAAATAAACATAGAAAATTCGGCTTTTTAACTTTGAGTGCACGTGCGAAATATAAATATAAACCGTTCTAAAGGAATGTTGCTGTTTGCTGGTTGGTAAGGAAAAGGGGGGTTGAGAGATTAAGGGGCAAAAAGTTCAAATATGGCACCCATCTTAAGAAGTGTGTGTCTACTACTACTACTTTTGACAATTGTTGGCAACATTGTTTGCAATTCTAGGTTGTAGTCATGGGATTAAGTTACCGCCAAGCTAGTACCAAAGAACTTGAAGCTACACTGCGAAAAACCAAAAAAAAAAAAACCAAAAAGGTTCTGTTAAATGACCACAAAAAAGAAGATTAATTGCATTAAGCCGCAAAGTTATTGTTTGTTCTTTTTCGCAACATAAATAATGTTGAGGCTAATTTTTTTTTTTATTTACTGGCCAAGGATTTTTTTATGCCAAGCCTAACACAGACAGTGTTTTATGTCAGTGTATGATGTGTGTGCGTATGCGTGTGTGTGTGCGCGCGTTTATGTATGCGACCTGTATTCATCTGTTTGTTCACTTGTCTATTCACTTGTTTGCATGTTTGTTTGTGCTCGGGATTGAATTTGAATTTGAAATTTCCGAGCACGTTCAAAGCCCCCAAACAACGGTATTCAGCATCAATTTTTATTTGACAATCTTGTGGCTTTGCATCTAAAGAGCTCAGAGTTAAACAGTACTGCTCAGCTTAGCACCTTCTTCTAGTTCTCGCGTGAAAAGGCAGAAAATTCTTTTGGTTGTGGGTGAAGATGGTCTACAATTGAGGCACGTTAAATGGTTTTTTGCCTTTCTTATCAACTCTCTGCGGTTGCTTTTGGGCCCTAGCAGCACTTCAGGCGCACATCGATTTCTACTTTGTTGTGGCACCACGTGGTTAAGTACCTCGAACCACCTCGGGGATGTTTTAATTTGACTTTAAGTGTGCGTGATTGCAAGC
This sequence comes from Coremacera marginata, assembly GCA_914767935.1. Taxonomy (NCBI): domain Eukaryota; kingdom Metazoa; phylum Arthropoda; class Insecta; order Diptera; family Sciomyzidae; genus Coremacera; species Coremacera marginata. The sequence continues at coordinate 29,407,816 of OU612043.1, read as the reverse complement.
CTAAGCTTTGTGTTTTCGGCATGACGGCGACTATTGTACAGAAAATGATTCTTTCTTTTTTTTTTGCACTTTATTTGTGTTTTTGTTTATTTTTTTTTGGCATGTGGTATCATTTAAAGGTTATTTTTTTATTACGTAGGTTTAATATTTGATTATGTGATTGCTTGTCCATGGGTGGCAATGCTTATTTATATTTATGCTACTATAAATATTTTATTTTCAACAAATTTATCTAACATGTGTATTTAAAAGGGAATACAAAATGCATACATAATTGGCTGGTGTACTCTCAAAGGGCCAAACAAACAAACACACACAGGTACGAATGTATGAAAAATATGAAAAGATTTAAGGAAACAATTATATAAGTACGCGTAATATTAAAGAGAACAAACATGTTTTCAACTTTTTGTACGATGATCAGAACAACAAAATAATTAGATGTAGCAACTACCAAATTTTTTTTTTTAATTAAAAATGTCATATAATTTTATCTAAATCTTAACAAACACGAGTGAGAACGCATTTCCGGAATTTCTAAATAATTCCATTCGACACTTGCATCAAATCAAAAATACATTTTATTTAAAATTTATTTAAAAAATAGCGATAATGACAACAGCTAAAATTATTGTAACTACGATTTTAGACATTATAGTGTTAAGCCGCACAGTAGACTGAGCCCATACAAAAGATGGACAAAAATAGAAGAAGTGCACCTATGGTAATAAAATTTGGTAAAGCTACTTAAGAAAAATTTCAAAAATATGCGAAATAGACCAGTCCATAGAGTTGTCTTTATTTGACCTATATACATTTTTTAAAGCCAATCTTAACCAAACTCAGTCAGAATATTACAAAATTAGAGTAAAAGATGCATACTAAAAATTATTGCAGTCAGTTAAACCCTAGAGGTACCTTCTGTAGACCTATATTAGTTTCTTACATGATTTTGCAAGGGAGGAACATACAAAAGTAGACCGATCTTGAAGAAGCTGAGTTAAGATACTTTTAAAATAGTTCAAACCTTTAGAAAGACGAAAAATGGTAAAAAATTCATGTTCGAAAGCCAAAAATGTCAAACTTAATTATGAATCAAAAAACTTCATTGACTTCCATTGGCAAGTATTTTTAAATATTTTATGATTAAAGGCAAAAGTTTGTAGTCGGGATCTCAACAAAAACAAACAAAAGCAACTGATATACATTGGTGAATTAAAAAAAAAAATATGGATGACAGAGAAATTTTTAAATTTTTTTCTATTTTAATATCGTTCAACTTTAAATATTAAGCGCTGTTGTGAAAATTAATGTAGAATCCAAAATCACAGCTACGATCTCTTAAAAAATTCTGTTTAATTTATTTTTGAAGTTTTTACAGAAGTGCATATGATTTTGTCTTGAGTGTTAGATGTCTAAAAAGTGTTAAAGTCTACTAAAAATTTTCGAATTTTAGCATTTGATAGTTTATCTGTCTGTAGTTGAAAAAGAAAAAATTCCAGTAATTCAGCGGCATAGACTTTGGTGTTCAAATAACACTCACGACTTTTAACGATTTTGCAATAGTTTGTTGAAAAAAATTATGCACTAAGAACTTAAAATATAAGTTACAGTTAAAAACTAAGCAATCAAATAAAAGCACGTTTTATCAAACGTTTAAATAAGAACCGCAAAATCATAGACAACACTCTTGACATATTAATAATCTATACTTATCATAAAGATTTTAAGTTGCCACTTATTTCGCAACTGAAATCAATAAATCATAATTACTTGACGGCATATGAGTAGCTAAAATAAATATTACAGCAAATATAATTAAACATAACACTCCTGACACAAAGCAGTGACAACACGAACTCTAAGTAAAAGTTACTGTTATGTAAACATTAAAAATAAGAAACACAAAAAACTACTTTGAATTTGAACTGGCATTGCAAATCAATACATATTCTTTATATTTTTAATTTTTTTCGCTTTCTTTTTCTATATCGAATAATTACATGTAAGAGTGGGGACAAGTGTTTTTCTATGAAACAAGTAAGGGCTCGTTCATAAACTACGTTGCCAATTTTTTGTTTTTTTTTTAACGCCGCCTTCCCTTTCGCTACTTTTCGTAGTACATTTCAAAACCACTCCCCCATTATAAAGATACGTAACATATGATAAGCAACGCGCCCACACTCGTCAATACTTATCTTTCAATTAAGAAGTGCATATGATTTTGTCTTGAGTGTTAGACGTTTAAAAAGTGTTAAAGTCTGCTAAAAATTTTCGAATTTTAGCATTTGATAGTGTATCTGTCTGTAGTTGAAAAAGAAAAAATTTTAGTAACTCGGCGTCATAGACGTTGGTGTTCAAATAACACTCAGGACTAGTCAAAACTTAACTTTCAATTAAGACGCTAAAACATAGAGATGTACGCATGAAAATTTTTCAAATAATGAGATATTTTTAATAAGAATTTTTTTAAATTCCCCCATCCCCCGCCCCCCTCCATTACTTATCGTAGTGATGTTCAAAACCCCTTCCCCCCCCTAAATTGATAATGTAGTTTATGAACAACCCTAACAGAAGAGAGAAAATAATCGCTTGTAAATATTAAACTATGAAACTTGCCATAACTCCAAATGGTCTTTTGAAGTGAAAACTTCTTTAGGCGCGTTGAGCACTTTTTGGTAGAGAGCAATACTATAGATTTGCGATATCATCACGCTGCTAGCGTCACAGAAGTTATTCCGGTACAGCATTCCTTTTTAGGGTTAACCTAGCATTGACCAAGCCGAAGACCGGGGGGATTACCGAAGCGATTACCAACCAATTACTAAACCAGCTACCAATTACCAGTGATTACCAAAGCAATTGCAAATCGATTACCGAACCAATTACTGAATACTGAAGCGATTACCAATCGATTACAGAACCCATTACCGATTACCAAAACGATAATCAACTGATTACCGAACCAATTATCGATTACCGGGGCGATTAACGACCGCTTACCGATTACCAACCGATTGCAAATTACTGAAGCGATTGCCGATTATCGAAGCGATTACCAGTCCATTAATGATAACTGCAGCGATTACCAACCGATTATCAATTACCGAAGGTATTAATAACCTTTTACCGATAACCGAAGCGATAACCAGTTACCGAAGCGATTACCAACCGATTGCCGATTACCGAAATGATTACCGAAGAGATTACCAACCCATTACCGATTACCGAAGCGATTACCAACCGATTACAGATTACTTAAACGATCATCAACCGATTACCAAAGCTATTACCAACCTATTACCAACTACCGAAGCAGTTACCGAATCGATTACCAACCGATTACTGAAGCAATTACCAATCACCGATTGCCTAAGCGATTACTAACGGATTACCGAAGCGATTACCAACGCATTACCGTTTACCGAAGCGATTAGCAACCGATTACCGATTTCCAAAGCCGAATACCGAAGCAATAACCAACCAATTAACGATTATAGAAGCGATTACCAACAGGTCACCGATTACTGAAGCAATTACCAATATATTACCGAGCCAATTACCAATTACCCAACTAAAGTAATTGTGTTCTAAATATATTATATATTAACATAACGCATTAATTGATAAAAAGAGTTGAAAAGGTAAAACGCGTTCCTTTTGCCGACTTGAGCTACTTCGAAAATTCATAACAGCTATTTTATTTCATAGCTTTAAGTTTTCACTTAGGTCAGCAGTCCCCCCACAGCCTACTTTTTTTTAACTGAAACGCTTAGATCAAAAATAGAATGGTTATGTATGCTGTATACCTAAAATTTATTATATTCTTAAGCATGTGAGATAATTTCCAAAATAAACACAGTGAACATGAGTGGATACGAGTGGGCACGAGTAGACGAAGGAAAAATTTAAGTCCATTGTCATGAAAGGGACAATTTTTTCGTCGTAAGTCGGACACTTTTTAGAGTAATTTTTTTTTATAGTACTTTTAGTGGTTGCATCTTAATAACTGGCAATAAAGTCGATATCTTTTTCGAAATTTTGTCAATTTTTATCATATTTTTAATGGCTCTTAAATTTTAAATTGGCTCTTATGTTATTTTCAAATTACATTGGGAATATAACAATTTTTAATTTTCGATAATTTGTTGAATAAAATGTCACAAAATAAACTAAATGTGTCCAAACATAGAAACCAAATTATAAAATCACTCTTAAAGCAATCAGAGCTCTGATTATTGATAAAAGAAACACTGACAAAAACGTAAATTTATTTCGGGATACCTAAATTGAGCTTGTCGTGGTACGTTGGGAAATGAGTTCTTCTGTTGATTAAATTGCTAAAACGAATCAAATGATTCACATGAATGAATCAACATTAACTGTTAAGTATCTCTCAAGGATCTCTAAAACTAGACATTTTTTGAGAAATTTCTCCAGGTGTCCCACTCATAACATATTTTTTGTTTTCTTTCTTTTTTTTTTGGAGGCCAAGAAATCTGACATCTCTTCGGATGGCCATATTTTTTCCATTTACCACACAATCAATATACTATAATTTTAAAGTATAAAAATTATAATAGTTATAATTAAAATAAAAAAATTGCAAATACGAACCAAATGATTCATATGAATAAACCAATGTTTATTGTTTAGAATACCTTTAGGATTTCTTAGAAATTAAATAAATGTTTATAAAATTTCAATAACATGGCATTTGATCTGCATTTTTGACATTTTTTGAGATATTTTTCAGTTGTCCCACTCATGACATTTTAAAACCCCAGCGCGTACTGCCTAAGGGATATATTTACTTTGCCATTCCGTTTGTAACGCCAATAAACAGGCGTGGCAGGTATAGAAAAGTATATATATTTTTGATCAGCATCACCACCACAGCTGGGTTGTAATGATTTCTTTTGGAATTAATTCAATTGCAATTACTTGGAATTAGGAATTGGTAATTGATCATCTCAATTCGTCAGGAATGCAATTGAAAAAATCGTCAATTCCATTACAGGAATTTAAATTGGTAATTGTACGCTTCAATTCCTCAGGAATGGAATTTGAAAAAATCTTCACTTCCATTACAGATTGTAATTGGTAATTGAGCATCTCAATTCCCCAGGAATTGAAATTTTCAATTCCATTACAGAAATTGTAATTGGAGGTTACCGTTATTGTAATTGTAATTGGATTACAGTAACATCCAATTACAATTCCTATTATGGAATTGAAAATTTCAATTCCTGAGGAATTGAGATGTTCAATTACCAATTACAATTCCTGTAATGGAATTGATGATTTTTTTCCAATTCCATTCCTAAGGAATTGAGATAACCAATTACCAATTCCTAAGCCCGCGGAATTGGGATTGAATTGTAATAAATACTTTTCGACCCAGCTCTGATCACCATCTGAGTCTGTCTGTCTGTCCGTCTGTCTATATGTGAACACGATTACAGACGTAATTTGAAAGCTATCGCAATGAAATTCAAAATATAAGCTTCTTTTTAAAAAATAAAGATCAAATTCGCAAAAGAGCCAAATCGGATGAAAACCACGCCTACCTCCCATAAAGAGTGACTTTATTTTTACAGTAAAATCTCTTAAAAATCCACATAAATTAAAGAAATGCCTTCAAATTTTGCACAAATCGGATGCAAATGTGGGCTCCCTATACAATGTGGGCTTATAATAACCGTAAAATCTCTTAAAAGTCTGCTCAAATTAAAGAAAGGTGTTGAAAGTTTCCACATAGGCTTTAATATTTAATGTTTAATAATTAATAATAATTAAATTAATAATTTAATAATTTAATGATATTTGACCAAATTGGATGAAAACCACGCCTACCTCCCATACAAATTGGCACTTTTTAAACTTTAAATCTCTAAAAAATCCACAAAAATCAAAGAACTGTCTTAAAAATTTGCACTTAGGCTTTAATATTTAACATTTACCATCTCTATAATATTTGTCAAAATCGGATGAAAACCACGCCTACTTATCATACAAAATTGCTTTTATTTAAACTAAAATCTCTTAAAAATCCACAAAAATTAAAGAAATGTCTTGAAATTTTGCACATTAGCTGTGATATATAATAACTACCATCCCTATGATATTTGGCAAAATCGGATGAAAACCACGCCTACCTCCCATACAAAGTGACGTCATCAAAATAGGAAAACATTCGTTAATATATAAAAGTGATTCACATCGTGTCTGTCGTAGCTTAACACTTTAAGTATACTTCAATACGGCTGCGTGTGGGGGAGGAGGGTATTTTAGTTTCGGTACCCTGCCAAAGCTCCATTCCTTACTATGTTAGTTTTGTTACTGTTTTGTTGAGGCCCAAAAATCTAACATTTCTTCATATGGCCTGTCATATGTTTTTTTGTTTAACCTACACGCTATAAACAAAACAATTAATCAAAAATACAAAAAATTATTTCTATAAAATAAAATAATAATATTAAAATATAAAAATATATTTTCTTATAACACTAATATACTGATCCATAGTTCCATAATCTAAATATAGCTTATTTATTTGATGGGACAATATTAACGTCATGAATGGGACACTTTTCATTTGTTTCTTTTTTTTTTTTTGTAGACGTCATATTTCTGTATAATAATAAAATAATTTTTTATTTTTATCGTGGTTGCATGTTAATTAATGTCAATGAAGTTGCTTCTAAGATATGAATGAACACTTTCTTTTGATATATTATTAAGCATTGTTGCATTTACAAAACCTGAGTTCTCGGAGATCCTTCCTCAACTAAATATAAAGATTTCACGCAAATTTATTCATTAAATAAGTGAATTATTAAACAACTTAATTCACTCAATGCATTATATATTTATAAAACGTTTATAGCACAACCTAGCAACATTAGCATAAAAGAAATTCCTACAAAAATAACTCGATCCTAACACAACTGCTGTGACTGCCTCTCAATTTAATTGCACTTAAAAATTAATGCATAAAATTGTTTAACACTTAAATTGCGCTAGTGGCCAGCAGCAGTGACCAGCACCTCCAGCTATAAAGTTTTTCTTCTTTCTTCCTTTTTTTTTTGCTTTTTATTTATTTTTTTTTTTTTTTTTTTCTTATATCCTTTGCATCCTTCCTGCTTCCGGCTAGCAAATTCTTTGTGCACTCTGCAGGTGTGAATTTTTGCGCAATGAATGACAAAACCTTCGGAATGCTATGAATTTTTGTGTTATACGAGTACGCTAGATAAAGGGTTGCATGCTGTGAGTGTGTTGGTATTACTGGTGTTTAGCAACAGTGGCAGTAGTGATGATATTCATTGACACATACACACAGCTTTAGCTATAGTAACACATACAAAGTGTTGACGATGTGCTACATTTTTGTAGCGTGCGTGCTTGAAATTTTTTAAGCAAGCTCAACATGTTCCTTTAAATGCTGTGCGAGTGTGTGTTTTTTTTTTTGCATTTGTGTTAGTATTTTTAAACATGTAAAGATTCAAATATACGTAATCATGATTTTTGGCTTAATGGTGCAGTTAAGATTGTTATTTTTGTAGTTTTAAATATTTGGTTATGGTTGTAAGATTGAAAGTATTTAAATATTTTTTTAGGCTTAAAAAAAAGAAATCCTTGACCTCACACTCTTAACCCCATTTATAAAAAAACTTTATCGTAAACTGGCAGGTCTCATTGGAAGCGTCCATGTCTAACCACCAACAAATTCGTTTCGATATTGAGATAGGCACCAAGCTTAAAAACACCTAAGGCAATCAAGATCCACAGAATGGGAGTTATATAATAAACTCCTCATGGAAAACTTAAATTGGAAGGTAAGAAACATTGATGACCTTGAAATAGCAAGTGACAACCTTATCACAGCTATCCAAACTTCCTACCATCAAGCCTGCCCAGAGGCCACAAAAACTAGAAATAGGCACACTCCTTGGTGGAACAAGAAATTGGCTAAACTTAGGACCGTAGCTAGGAAACTATTTAATAGAGCCAAATTAACTGGTGATTGGGACAGCTATAGAGAAGCCCTCACCAACTATAACAAAGAGATTAGAAGTGCAAAGAGCAACTCATGGAAGTGAAAGTCTTAAAGACACGACCAGTAGTGCAAGGATGACACGCAAAATCGTGAAGCGTTCCACATTTTTAAAAGAAAAAAAAAAAAAAAAAAAAAAATCCACAGAGTCCTATCTAAAACTCACACTAATGACATCGGCCTGCTAAGTAGACCGAATGGCACAATTACCAATGATCGCCTCGAGACTCTAAAGCTCCTTGCCGATACCCATTTCCCGGGTTCTACTACATTGACTGGAACTCCAACGAACCTATTACATACAGGGCATAGAAGAATAAACATAATAGATTGGAGATTATCCAGATCAATCTTCAACGAGGTCAGGATAAAATGGGCTCTCATCACATTCCAACCATACAAGGCAGCTGAAGCAGACGGCATCTATCCCGCACTCTTGCAAAATAGCCTAGTTCTACTAATGCCTTTCCTAATAGCTATTTTTAGGACGAGCTTCGCATACTATATCCAAAGCCTGCAGAGAGTTTATTGTTAGATTTATACCTAAAATCAAGGCTCTTCAGATCCTTACAAACAAGATTGTAAAATCACTGGGGAACAAAGAATATGCAATCGGGTGCTTCCTAGATATTGAAGGTGCTTTTGACAACACCGAATACGCTCATATAAGCGAATGCATTCAGCGCAAATGTGTTGATGGAACAACAAGTGCTTGGGTACATAACGTGCTGAAAGTCAGGAATATGAAATCAACTTTAGGCACGGCAGAACTAAGAGTACTCACCGCAAAAGGTTGTCCACAAGGAGCAGTTCTCTTTCCAATACTGTGGTCCATCGTGGTTGATGCACTCTTAGAGCTTCTTAGCTCAAATGGCTTCGATGTGCAGGGTTACGGTGATGACATCTTGATCCTTATCAGAGGAAAATACGAGGATACCTTATCGTATCTCCTCCAGAGAGCACACTCAACATAGTAGCTAAATGATGCAGGGAAACAGGGCTCAACATCAACCCTAGGGAAACCAACATCATCGTCTTCACCAAGAAAAGAGTTAGGGAAAATCTAACTGAACCTACTCTTCTCGGTGAAACTATAAACTTTTCAAAAGAAGTCAAATACTTAGGTGTGACGCTTGATGATAAACTCACATGGAACCCACACCTAAACAAGACCGTAAACAAAGCAAGGGCCTCATTATGGGTCAGCAGAAGCTTTGTAGGTAAAAACTGGGGCCTAAGACCCAAACTAGTCATGTGGATGTATACTTCCATCACGAGACCTATCATTTTATATGCCGCACCAGTATGGTGGAGTAAAACGATTCAAAAAACAGCTCAGCAAATTGCAACGACTAGCTTGTGTATGTATCAGACGAGCGTTGCGTTCTGCTCCAACTACTGCTTTGGAGATTTTGCTTGGTATACCACCATTACATCTTCTTGTTAAGAAAGAAGCTCTGCTCTTCACAGTCAGGCTCATCATTGACAACAATTTGATTATACCAAGTAATACTCACTCAGCGCTGTTGGACGAAATAACCAAGGACGAGATAGGTTATTACCCTGCGATCTCTGCCTTCCAAAATTCAACTTCTACAAAAACTTCCAAGTCTTCTTCCCAAACAGAACCACATGGAAAAAAGAGAGGCCACGGTTCGCTGGTGACTTTCAAGCCTGGTATACTGATGGCTCAAAGACAGATGAAGGGGTGGGAGCTGGAGTTTTTGGCTTAAGGCAGGGAAAATCTATATATGCCAGCATGGGCACAGGTAATTCAGTCTTCCAAGCTGAAGTCCATGCTATTGAGATCTGCCTAAGAGAGTATGTAAACAGTTCCACTTGGAACAAAAACATTTACATTCACTCTGATAGTAAAGCAGCTCTACGTGCACTTAGCGCATATAAAATCACGTCCAAGCTCGTATGGGATTGCCTACAGCTACTTATCAAGGTATCTACCCATAACAGAGTCCATCTCGTTTGGGTACCAGGTCATAGCGGCTATTTAGGTAACGGGATCGTATACAAACTAGCCAGGAAAGGGGCAGCTGAAGGACCAGAACCATTTTGCGGGATACCATGGGGCACTATGCGCCGGAACATTAAAATGTGGCTAAACAGAGAAGCACTTCATTACTGGAGGGAAACTGAACGTAACAGACAGGCTAACACATTCATGCCAACCACTTCGCTCCAAAGAACAAAACAGTTCCTGACTCTAAATGGAAGATCTATTAGACTTGTCACAGGCTTCCTAACTGGACATTGTAAGGTAAATAAACACCTTACCATGGGTATAGTCCAGGAAGTTATGTGTACATTATGTAATGAAGATGAAGAAACAGCAGAGCACAGCTTGTGTCACTGTAACGGTCTAATCAGGACCCGTCTTCGTTACTTCGGTGCATTGTACCTAGAACCGCATCTAATAGCGGATAGTTCACCCAAGGACATCGCTCGGTTCCTAACGCACTTAACGATTAAGGATTAACTGTAACTTATAGAGGCTTGTTACAATAGGCCCTAGCTCCCTCCTCACTTAACTAACTAACTAACTAGGCTTAAAAAATTTTGTGCATACGAGTTTGTATACAAATACATATCTTTTTTTCATATCATATCATATCAACTTAAATATTTTGTAAGCCTTTAAAATTTTTGAAATACTTCATATATGTATTTTTAGTTATTTTTTTTAAAACATAATTTGGCTTTTGACAAAATGGTTGAGTTCCTTTATCAAGGCTGCAAAGCATTTCCGCTTCCCAACAATAATGCTTGCAACGATTATAAAACAAGGTCCAACAAGCGCTGTTGTTTTTGTTATAAATGTTGTAAATTTTTTGTTTAAATTTTCGATTTCGAACAACTGAACAAAAACAATTAAAACAAGAACAACAAATGTAACAGCAAAATGTTTTTTATGGCATTACAAGAAAATAGAGTAGAAACAAAAAAAAAAAAAAAAAACATGAACAATTGCCGACTATGTTCAAATTGCATTTGTTTGTAACTCTTTTCATGCCACATCTGTGGACACTTCGGAATGTCCTTGCATTGGGTAGCGTAACGAGTTTGCAGCATTACAACATGCAACAAAGTTGCACAAAATAAGAAAAACATCGATGCAACAAACTCAGGTGTCCTTGCAATGTTGCTCTGGCTTTTGTAGCTGTTCTTGTTGTTGTAGTTTTTTTTTTTTGTGTTTGCTTGCAGCAAATTGTTTTGACCGCATTCGAGGGACTCATTGTGTGAAATTGTTGTCGAACATGGTTCATCATTAAAAGTTGCACTTTTTTGCAACAATATATAAATGTTTTTATATCATGAACATTTTTTATTCAACGTTATATTTTAGGTTTTCATTTTTTGACGCAGTGCTGTGCCAGCTTAAGGGGGTCTTCTCATTGAGCAACTTTTTTTTTTCAACTTTTTTTTTGCATTTATTTATAGCTTGGGTAGTTGTGAATATGCCCCTAAAAGGATTTTTAGAAATTCGAAATACTTTAGAAGATACAGCCTTTTTTGTGAAGCAAGGCCTGATGGACAAGAAGGTGATGGAGGTAATAAAACCAGCTTACGAAGCGCTGTCGGCAGATAATTTGCTTGAAAGATGCCTTGGATCTGAAACTCAGAATTCCAATGAGTCCTACAATTCTGTTCTTTGGTCACTTTCGCCCAAACACATCAACTCAGGCGCACGCACCATCGAAGTCGCCAATTTCATTGCAACGTGCCTCTTCAACGACGGTTTTATACCCATACTTAAAATTATGGGTTTGATGGGTATTTCGATTGGCAAAAACGCATACGAATACGCACTATCTCGCAATGAAGACAGATTGAACCGATCAGAGACTCGAGCTGCGGCATCATCAAAAGCTGGCAGAACGGCTCGCAGAGCAGAGAGGGCAGCAGAAAGCAGTTTCTACGAAAAAGAGGAAGGTGGCCTGTATGGAGCTGGCATCGCCGACTAATATTTGTAAGTAAAAATTGTCAGCTCTTTAAAGCTGCATTTAAACATTTTTGATTTTTTTTTTTTTTTCCCAAAAAAATTACTTCAAACTTTAAACGCGTTTATCTCGAACCCACGTTTTTCGAACTGGCGGCCATGATATCTCCAGTTCAACTGACCCGATTTTCATGAAACAAAATGGAATCGACGCAGAATTATCACCATTCTCGGGTGAACCTCGACCATAATTTTAATAACTAAATAATTTTAGTTTAGTTTAGTTTAGTTAAATAATTTTTACACTAAACTACAAAAAAAAAAACCCGAAATTGAAATTTTTTTGTTGAATGGCCGCCATTTTGTCAAAAAAAATCACAAAATTAAGCTTGAAGTTCACCCGAGAATTACATCTATACTGATTATAACCCCGTTTTTTTTTTTTAATTTCAGACGCTCCGGAGACCCGGAATCGTGGCCGCCGTGACGACACCTTTTTTTTCACCACCAACTTTGAAGTCTCATTACTTTTTGAACAGCCCACGTATCGAGGCAAAAAAAATTTTTTTATTTACTTTGAACCTTTTGTAATACAATAAATAAAAAAAGTTTTCAATTATTCTTTGGGTTTTCAAATAAGAATTTTTTTAAAAAGGGTCCAAAAAACGGGTTTTGAATAAGAAGACCGCCTTAAGCGTTCATGTCTTGGCAGCTTCATTTACAACAGAGTGTTAGTGTTTTTTTTTTTTTACCGTGCATCACGTGAGTGTGCAACAAAAACTAAGCAATATGTTTTTCTTTAATTTTTTTTTGTCGTTTTTTTTTTTTTGTGTGTAGCTAAAAATATAAATTGTGAAAAAATGCTGCATACTTTCAGACAGTAGAGCTTGCAAAGCAATGATGTGTGAACTTGTGGCATGTTGAGCGTTGGCGTCACTTGTGTTGAGTCGCTGGCAAAAAACTGCACAGTGACAATGCAAGTTGTTGTTGATGTTGTTGTTTTTGTTGTAGTGGTAGCACATTATTTTAGTTTTAGTTTTATTTTTTAATCCTTAATGCAGACAGCTTCAAAGCGCGATAAGCTCGTGATTTATGCCCTGCTTAACGCTATTTTTGTTGTTGTTGCTATTGTTTTTGCTGTTGTTGTTGTGTGCGAGCATGTCACTTCGCAACACACGCAAACAATGTTGACTCACATTTGATCCGCTCGCTGCATCTATCATGAATAGCATTCAAGACGCACGCTGCTGCTGTTGCTGCTTATTGCCGCTTTTAAGAGTTGCCAATTTGACGGTGTTGAGTTTAACACTTTGACCCATATAAATAATTCAAGCTAAGCATATTTGTGATTGTCTTATTGTGTGAGTATGTGTGTGCGTGTGTGCTGGGGCGCGTAAACATTTCTAAGTTTACGTGATGTATCTGTGTGTGCATCGTAATTGCTGTCACGATGTGAATGAAATATTAAAGACAAACGCATTTTTGGCATTAGTAGCATGCAACAATTATTCATTGTGTCTGTCGCTGCATTTGTGCGGCTTTGACTGGATTTCACCCAGAGCTGATGTTCATGTGTGCGCGTTTGTGGATATTACTTTAGTCGTTGTCTTATTCACGTTTACGTATTTATTTGTTGCTTTTACTAGGAAGTAAATAAACGGAAGTTGGAAATTAGTTGCAACGGCAAACACTTAATTTATTATAAGAAAAACTTTTGCATTACAAAACAAAAAAGAAAAAATTAGCTCAAGCCGAACAGCACCAAAAGATAAACATGCCACACACACACACACACACAAGTACACAATAAGATAGTTTTTGTCAGTTTACGTGAATTATTGAGATTGCAAATAATGGCGCGCCAGATATGTAGTGAGTTGGTTGCAGCTAAAGCTATTTTTATGTATGTCGTATAATGCAAAATTCTTGTTTTATCCCTGTAGGAAAATCAACTAATTTAAAAGTAGTTGATAAAGTAGTTTTTTGTCAACCACAACTAGTTGAAATTCGGACTTTTTTCCATAGAACGAACTAACATATTTTGTGTGGTGATGTTCGCTAAATAAGTCAATTGACTTTCGTCTGCATATATTTTCAACTACTTGTTAAATTAGTTATATTTATATTATTTTTTAATGACTTTAAAAAAAGCAGTTGAAAACTATTACTGATGGCCTAATGTTAATAATATTTGATGAAATAACATGGTTAAATATATATAAACTTGTAATCTAATAAAAATTTGCAATTAAAACATGTCAAAATCAGAGTAGTTGCCGCCTTAATATAATTCAAAGTAGTTCATATACTGATTTATTTTAAATTAGTTTTTTAATTAGTTGTTTTTAAAAACAAGTTAGTTTGTTCCTATATGGATGTTTTGTTTTTTTTCTTAAGTTTTTATTATTAGAATATTAAAATAAAAAATTAAATAATGCGAAAACAAAAAATGTGTATAGAACGGTCGAGTAGTGCCGGACTTTGGATTACCAAAAGCAGTTAAATTTTTAGGAAATCAAATTACTCACAATTTTATTTTAAATGCGCGCCCCCTATAGCAAAAAACATATCCAACTCAATTGCGCCATGTGCGCCGAGTGAGTTACGTGCTAGTGTGTGTGTTTTATTCCCGGCAAAAAAGGTTGTGTCGCATCCTGTCAAATTTTTTTGAAGCTTATCAATTAGAGTATATAAATATTTGTACACATTTTCATTACTAAGGGCCAGTTTTTCAGTACTAGCTTAAAGTTTAGTCGAACTCACCAAAATCGAACGTTTAAGCTCGGTTTAGGCAAAAAAAAAACACATCATATGATAATTTAAGTCAATTTAACTTCAAGGAATGCTAAAATATCTAGTTAAACAAAGTTTAAACGTCAAATTTTGATGAGTTAAGCTCAGTTTAATTTGTCTTTTAAGCTCGTACTGAAAAATTGTACTTTGTATATCAAAGTACTAAAACTTTGATATATTTACATATATCATATATTTAAAGTTTTTCAATAGTATTTATAACTTTTCTTTTACAATTTACGAGCTGTGCCATTAAAAATGTTGTATGATAGCATGTCGATTACTTCCGGATACGATAATGTCGGATACCATCGGGTATCTAATTTAATTGCACCATGGTTGCCTAGTGAGTTACACGCTACTGTGTGTTTTGTTCCCTGCAAAAATTTTATATCGCTCCTATTAAGTTTTGTTTGCAGGTTTTCAATTTAAATAAACTACCGGACATTGTTTTAACATTTAAATGCCTTTTAGCGCAAAATAAAATCAAACTTAATTGCGCCATTGCCACCGAGACTATATGTATATTTTATGCACAAATTCAATTTTAAGAAATCAACAACTACTCTGCGTAGTTAAAACTGTATAAGAAATACAAAAAATAAAAACCAAAAAAAAAAAAACAAAAAAAAATTCATCCAACCCAATTGCGCCATCGGCGCAGAGTGAGTTAAGCGCTTTGTTTTCGGCAAAAATTTGTCTTCGTTTTTATTAAATTTCGTTGAAGGTTATCGTTTTGAATAAATTTGTATACATGTCTATTTTTTAAAGTTGTAGTTAATTTGACAAATTTAATATTTGTAATAGTATTTATAACATTATATAACATAACGCAATTCGAAGTCAGAATGCAGCTTGTACGCCCAGTTCTCTGTCCAGTTAGTGTTCAAATATTTCACAACACGCACAACACAATCGATCATACGAAGCTCGGTCAAAGTCCCGAAATGGCCAATTCGTTTTCTTTTTTTTTTTTTAAATTCTTCAAATTGTGATATTTTTATATTATATTTATATTTAGAGCAAAATATTTTTAATATTGTCATTATTTTTTAAATAATATCATTATAGAAATTCCTACATTATTTTAGGAAAAAAAAAAAAAAACGTATTTCTTGTAATTTTATTTGCAATTGCTTTATAAACACCAAAATTAATTGAAAAAATAAAAAATATAGGGTAATGTAGACATGAGCGATATATTGCCATGAATGGGACAAGAAATATTGTGTCCATCGTAGATACCTGCCATGTTGGCTTAATTCTACGTTGTTCCATAACAACTGGGACTGCAACAAAGCGTCAGTTAGCAGCCCTTTGAGGGTTCAAAGGTACCAAATTAGCTCCATGTTGTGATAACACTTAGCTACCCAAAGTGGGGGTGAAGGCCTACCTAAAAACTACTTCCATACTAAGGGTATGGCACCCAGTTTGAGAATGCAAACCAAATCGAGTCATGAGTGGGACAGTAAAAAAATCTATTTCTCATACTGCCAATACTGAAATTTCTTCTGTCATCGAACAGTTGCGTCGCAATCTTACTTTACAGTAGCATTCGGAAAGATGATACGTGCTTTTTGCTACTCGTATTGTGACAAACATACTTGAAATAAAATATTAAGTTCAATTAAATTGGTTATTTTAGCTGTAATTAAAGTGGATAACGAAAATAGAAAGGTAGTATATGCAATACACCTAAAATTGATAGTATATTTAGCATATAAGATTATTTCCACAATAAAAGCGATTCAAAACAAAACAAAGAAAAAATTAAGCCGAAAAAGTGGCGACTTTTTGGCATGAATGGGACAATGTGTTCGTCATAAATGGGACACTTTTTAAACTTGCTCCATTTATCTGAACGTCATTTCTATCATATAAGAACATGTTTTGTGTATATTTTTTGTGGTTGCCTGGTTAGTGAATGCATTTTAAAAGAATTTTTTTTTTCAATATTCACATGGTTTTTATTTGTCATAAACGATTGTATGCCTTTGGTGATTTCAATGAAAATTAAGTTTAATTTGAGGAATAATATATAAATTTTCAATGATTTTTTCAAATAAAATGCTACAAAACAAACTTATTGAAGCGCAATAATAAGCGCTGATAATTGATAAAAAACCCCTGAGAAAAATAATGTTTCATTCCAGCATTCCTAAATCCAGCTTTCCGTGGTATACTAGCAAAATGAGTTCATTTGTTGACGATATTGCGAATACGAATCGAATTGCTCACATGAATAAACCAAAATATGTTTTTGAGAAGTCTACAAAATTATACAAATATTTACGAAATTTCAATAACATAACATCTGATTTACATTTTGGCTATTTTTTGAAAGATTTTTCCGGTGTCCCACTCATGACTTTTTTTTTCTCAAAAATTCAGCAAATCTTCGTGTGGCCAATTTTAAAACACAATATTGATACTATATTCTGCTCAATGTCATACCTTAAGCTTGTAGCTTTCCAACGTTACTCGTATATAGTTTATTTTTATATTAAACATTTTAAAAGTTTTTTTAGTTTTTATTCGAAACTTAAAGAAATTATGAACCAAAAAGCTGAGATATCTCACTCATGACGCATACCTCCTAATATTTACAATTTTTTATATTATTAAAACTTTTAAAGAAAATTTTAAATACTCCATGTTGCTCTCTACGCTTCTCTTTTTCTGCTCAGCTTGCACAGCACAACATAAAAAACGTATGAGCCTTGCTCAAGGTGCAAAGAGAAATACATATAAATGCAGTGCTAAGCTGCAAAAAAAAAAAAAAAACAAAAGAAAAAATGTTTTTTATTCCGTTCGACACGCATTATTTGAGGGTTGTGATCACACGGTGATCGCTTGAACGGCGTTCAAAAGTTTTTGTAATTGCTTTCAATGGAAACTGTCATAAAAACAGTGAGAATGAGACATTGTAGAGCGATCAAAATTTGTTTATTTATAGACTGATAAAGTTCCTGCGCTCTATCTCTTTCCACACTCATTCAAAGAGTAACAAAAACGTGTTAACGCTTTTTATTGACCACTGTGGCCTGCAAGTAAATTTTTCAAAAGAATTCATGAACTCTTCGAATAATATTTAGTTCTGTGTGTATTATTGAAATTCAAATATTTTTTATTTCTTTTTTTAATTGTCTTTTTTTACATTTTCATTCCAGGGCTAAAGATTATCATCCTTATGCGAAATATTATGAGAATCGTATAATTTTGATTTTAAATTACTAAGTATTCCAACAAAAACAACGTTTCTTCCATTTTTTGAGAAAACATTCAACATTTTGGACTTTTTTTGACTTTTTTTGGAAAAACGATTTAAAATATAAATATTAGGGTGGTTCACCAAAAAACAGTTTTTCGTAGATGCAGCTTTTTTCCTTTCTCTTAACCTAAGAAACACCCCCCGATAAGCACAATCAATTTGGTACAGGTTTAGAGGTGGCACTTTTTTTTGTGATTTTCCATATGATTTGTATGGAGCAAAAATTGATTTTGCAGATAAGCTCAATTTGGCACCACATTTATGAAGCAAATTGGCTGGGAAAAAAACTTATCCCCTCAAATTTCATCCCCTCTGACATATCCGAATTTCATGCATATCCGATAATTATTTCCGGATCTGTGACTCACTTCTCACAATAATTTACGTATCTGAACACTTTTGCTTGCATACACCATGAACATAAAAAAAAAAGTTAAAATTTGGACCACCAAATATATATATATATACTTATAAATAAACTTAGAATTTTAATTAAAAATTAAAAAAAAAAATCTTTTTAATGAAATCATTTTTAAAATAATGTAGATATTGCTTTCAATGTCAAAACTTAGAATTTCAGATAGTTTTCCTAACATTCCATATATAACACGTTTTTAACTCGAGTAATAATAATATATATAGTTTTGTAGATACGTGCATGCTTTCGATATTAAATTCAAAAGAATTTTATTAAAATAATTTTATTGAAAAAAGTTGCCAACTTTAATCGAATTGTTTTCGGGACAGATTTTTACAAAGATGCTTAACCATAAACTTTAAAGTCAAATGCGTATCGAACTGATGACGAAGAGATAATTAAGTAAATTTGGGCTGTTATTGTAGAAATATTAATTTTTAACACATATTCCAGCCATTTTTTACATTGTTCCAAATTTTAAATTAAACACAACGTATGCGTAGAGCTCTAAGAATAAGTAAAATAAGTGGCAAATAATATAAAATTGATTTCAAGTCACATGTGTCTCAAGAATAATATGTCTCAAGTGCTATGAGTGGAAACAAAAATAAGCGCTAACATAAATCTTTAATTTCGAAACTGTTTGAAACAAGGGCCATTTTTTGAATTCAATAACTTAAACATTATTATAGCAATAAATTGAAATTAAAATTTAATCAGAGTCCTTGAACTCAAAGTCATAAATTTCTGCGATAAAAGTCTTAAATTTAATCTTGTTAAATTTTATTGCTTTCGTCTCAATTACAGTCGCAGCTTACGAGTATTACAGCTCTTAAGCAGTGAATAAAATATTGCATGAAAATTTGTGCGTAGTGATATTAGATAAAATTAATTTCCATATAATTTTCAATCTCAGCCAGTGAAATGAATGCCGCCAGACGAGAGAGCGTACTTAAAGGTTTGAATTGATGCAATTACATTATACAACAAAATACTAACTTTTTTCCAACTTACTGAATTTTGTTAAGTGTCAGAACAATTGGGCGCTTGAAAAGTTTACGTCTAAATAGTGTTTAATCTGGACTTAAAAATTAAACTTAATTAAGCAATTTCCAAACAAAAATTAAGCAAAAAGTTAGAAAATTTATAAAAATGGCATATATATAACAAAAGTAAAATTTTTAAATAAAATTCAAGTTGTATGTTAATAAATTGCTAACTTTTGTGTAAATGTAAAACACATATTTACTACTAGCAGGCCACAGTGGGTCACGGCTTCGCCATGAACGTTTTTTTTTTTTTTGTTTTCAAAAAAGAGCGTTAATCCGTTTTTGTTACTCTTTGAATGAGTGTAGGGAGAAATAGTGCTTTATAAGAAGAACTTCATATAAAAATATCCTAAACACGCTAGAAATTAACAAATTTTGATCGCTCTACAATGTGTTTATCCGCTCTCACTCTCACTGTTCTCTGACAGTTTATATTGAAAGTAACAAAAACTTTTGAACGCCTTGCAACCGATCACCGTGTGACATCAGTCCTTAAGGCAATGCATGTCAAACGAATTTATTTTGTTTTGTTTTGTTTTGCAGCTCAGCACTGCATTTATATATACATCTCTTTTCACCTTGCGCGATGCTCATTTGTTTTTTATGTTGTACTGTGTTAGCTGAGCAGAAAAAGTGAAGAGTACAGAACAACATGGAGTTTATTGAAATTCTCGCCACACAAACATGTGAAAAGAAAACGATCAAGCAATTCGTGGTATCGGGGATGATTGATATATATATAGATATAGATATAGATATAGATATAGATATAGATATAGATATAGATATAGATATAGATATAGATATAGATATAGATATAGATATAGATATAGATATAGATATAGATATAGATATAGATATAGATATAGATATAGATATAGATATAGATATAGATATAGATATAGATATAGATATAGATATAGATATAGATATAGATATAGATATAGATATAGATATAGATATAGATATAGATATAGATATAGATATAGATATAGATATAGATATAGATATAGATATAGATATAGATATAGATATAGATATAGATATAGATATAGATATAGATATAGATATAGATATAGATATAGATATAGATATAGATATAGATATAGATATAGATATAGATATAGATATAGATATAGATATAGATATAGATATAGATATAGATATAGATATAGATATAGATATAGATATAGATATAGATATAGATATAGATATAGATATAGATATAGATATAGATATAGATATAGATATAGATATAGATATAGATATAGATATAGATATAGATATAGATATAGATATAGATATAGATATAGATATAGATATAGATATAGATATAGATATAGATATAGATATAGATATAGATATAGATATAGATATAGATATAGATATAGATATAGATATAGATATAGATATAGATATAGATATAGATATAGATATAGATATAGATATAGATATAGATATAGATATAGATATAGATATAGATATAGATATAGATATAGATATAGATATAGATATAGATATAGATATAGATATAGATATAGATATAGATATAGATATAGATATAGATATAGATATAGATATAGATATAGATATAGATATAGATATAGATATAGATATAGATATAGATATAGATATAGATATAGATAAACATATTGATAAAGTTACAATAAATGTGAAATTTCTTTTCATCTCTTTCGCCAGAATCCGTTAATAAAAGTCTGTAATTTTGTGTGGTACTGTGTTATTGAATCATCATTATTATCATCATCATCATACTTCTAAGGATTCTAGGAAATCTTACGCAATCCCTTAATTAAGCTTTTCTTGTTATGCTTCTACTCCACTCATCTTAATCCTTCTCCCACCCTCCCATCCGACTACTTCACTGCTTCATGAATGTTCTTGTTATACTTCATTTTAATTGCTACTAATTTTTAATTTACGTTTTCTTGCAAGCATTAATTATGTGTTCTTTAAGAAAATGACAAACCGAAACAAAAAAAAAAAAATAAACAGCAAATTGCGGCATAGTAAAAGAGTAGACGAAGGAAGTAGATCACAAGACGGTTGAACAAAATAAAGAGAATCTAATTACACTATAAAGCGAAATCGACACACAAATATAGACAGCTGTCACACTTTAAGAAGTTTTTGGCACAAAAGTAGCTTTAATGATGTTAGTAATTAAAATCAACAACGTGCTTATGCTGCGTTCATTTTAGCTTGTGGATTTTTTTTTTCTCTTTAATTTTTGCAGAACTTGTCCTTTTTACGGCCCTGCATTTCCTTTCTGCTGCCGCATTAAAATCATTTATTGCCAATTTTGCAGCATTTATAGATAAAGAATGCTGAAAATGTTGCTATTTTTTTGCTCGTTACTGTAGTGCTACTTAAATACTTTGGTATAAGTTTTATTTTGCATTTTTCCTGTTGCTTGTTTCAAATTCTTTTGTGTGTCTTCTTATTAACTGTTAGTTATGCTGCGTTTATTTTTTTTTTCAACGCGCCCTTTGCTCTTTTTTTAGTTCTGTTTTGTGCTTGTGTTTGTGTTTGTATTGCTTGTCCCTCTTTTTTTTTTGCGTTTTTGTACGTGGAACGTTTTCATTTTATTTGCTGCGCCTTAAAGCGCATTGAAGTTAAAGCAGCTTATGTAAAAAAATACGCAAGCGCCTACAATGCTGCAGCATTTTTTGCAATTATTTTTTTTTTCTTGCTTAATAATTAAAGTAATATTTGCGCCAAAAAAATACAACTATCACTTTTTTGTTTATTTTGCACCAACTACCTCACCCTCAAACTATATTGTTTTATTTTTTGTTCAACGTTCTCAAGGACACTCCCGCAATTAAAGGATGTTTATTTTTTTTAATATTCACTCCATAGTTCTTTCCACAGTCAACTGCCAACAATGCCACTGCTTATCACATTATCTTAGCCTTCAACGCGCTCGACAAATAATTTTTACTTAATATTATTTGGTCAGCATGACGTCATTTTGACTACTGAAATCCATCAGCTGTGTGTGGGTCAACATAGAACTTGCACAAGTAAAGACGCAAAACTTTGCGCTGATTAAAAACAAAAAGTGGAACGTGCGAATTTTCTGTAATGTTGACTTTATTTCTAGTTATATTTTTTTCTTTTGCTCTTTTGGCTGCACTTGGGGCAAAAAAGCGCAGCAATATTTGAAAGTTCTCACTGTGTGTGAGTGAGTGAGACAAAATCATAGTTTGTTAATTAGAAAATTTTCAGTGTATCTTCATAATGAGATATCAGCAAGGATGAGCAGAGTTCTTCATTTTCTTATTCCTTGGTACTTAATGGGTATTTTTTTTTCATACATAAGTTATACGTAAGTTTTGAATTCCTGAAATTTTTTTGCTTTATAGTACTCTGTTTCGCTGTAGCAGTTATTTCAATGAAATCAAGTTCAGTAAAAGCTTTGACGTGTGTGTGCTTGTGTCTGTTAATATATTTCCGAATTTGTTTTAATTAAAAATTGGCTTTATTGGTTTGACTGATATATTACAAACATTACAAAACTTGGTCGAATTGCTTAAAATCAAAACCAATAAATTGTAGGCGGGGTTGGAGAAATGTAACTCCTACTTTTTAGAAAATTTATGTTTCTCGAGAATATATTAGCAACAGTTCATAGCACTAAAAGTGAACAGCATAGGACTTCTATACAAAACCTTTTCACGAAAACTTTGCGCCAAGCTGATTCAGCCGACATTTTGATTACGCAATACATAGCTTTTTTCAAGTACTTTTGTCGTATTTTTTACACATTTTAAACAAATTCTATTCTACTTCTTGTTTGTGTTTCAGACTTTTAAGGCAAACTATACACCACACTTCAGAGTATTAAATACACTTCTTAAAGGTATCATTACAGTTTCGGAATGTGGAAAAAGTAAGCAATTTTCTAAAGTAAATGACTTGGGCACTTTATTAGATGCTAACGTAATTTTTTTTAATGCACCTTAAGTGCATAAATTGCACTACTTTATGAGATAAAATACTTTTTTTCTAATGCATAAAATACACTTTTAAAAATTTTAAAAGTTTTAAAAAAATATTCCTTTTAATGTGCGAAGTACACCCTTTATATTTTTGGTGTATAGGATAAAGCCATTCAAGCATTTTAAGAAGAAGAAGAAAACATTTAAAGCGCAATTAAATTTATTTTTTTTTTTTTTTTTGTTAACAAATGCAAAAAAAAAACAAAACTCATCTATTTCACTTCATTTGAGTTTATAAATATAAAACAATAAAAAAATATACAAAAAATCTAAGTATTATCAAAAATTGTATATTTTTTAAAATATTTCATGTGAAATGCATGCGAGCAAAATTTTTTTTTTTTTTTTTTTTTTTGCATTACCTAGTCTTAAAATTACGCCACTCGCTTTCTTTCTATACAAAAATCTATATTTATATACATATGTAAATGATATTTATTAAATTCTTAAATATACTTTGGTATAGTGTAACTCAATAGGAGAGAGGCTTGCAGGTTGCCATCCCACAGCTTCTTTAAACATAAGTCGTCATAAAATCAACGCATTGTTTATTAACTGCATACGTTGGTAAGAGAATGTAAAAAGCCCCAATCGTAAGCTACAAAACGTTTGAATTCTCAAAATAAAAGAATTGTGCAGTAAGTTTTCAAAAGTATCTAAATCGACCATTTTAAATTTCAGCTTGTAAGTTGCCACCCCTTGAAAAATTGCTGAAAATGTAGAAAAACTCAAGTAAAACACCTGATATATAAAATTTATAGAATTTTATATGAATTTTGGAGGTTGCCACCCACATTGGAGAACTGTTGAAAATGTAGAATTAAAATAAATATATAATAATGTAGATTACGAAAATTTATAAAAATTTATTTACCCCAAGAAATATTGTTCAAAATTTAGAAAAACTTGTGTAAGAACACTTGATTAAAAAAATTAATAAAAATTTATTGAAATTTACATGGTTTTTGCAGGTTGCCACCCCTTGAAAAATTGCTGAAAATGTAGAAAAAATCAAGTAAAATACCTGATTTAGAAAATTCATACAAAATTTATTGAATTCTACATGTATTTTCCAGGTTGCCACCCCTTGGAAAATTGCTGAAAATGTAGAGAAACTTAAGTAAAAACACTTGATAACAAAAGTTTTTATAAATTTATTGAATTTTACATGTATTTTGCAGGTTGCCACCTCTTAAAAAATTGCTAAAAATGTAGAAAAACTCAAGTAAAACACCAGATATATAAAACTTATAGAATTCTTTATGAATTTTGCATGTTGCTTCCCATTGAAAGATCTATATTTCTATACACATGTAGCTGATATTTATTAAGTTCTTAAATATACTTTGTATAGTGTAGCTCAATAGGGGAGAGGCTTGCAGGTTGCCACTCCATAGCTTCTTTGAACATAAGTCATCATAAAATCAACGCATTGTTTATTTACTGCATACGTTGGTAAGAGAAAGCTAAAAGCCACAATCGTAAACTAGAAAACGTTTGAATTCTCAAAATAAAAGAATTGTGCAGTTAATTTTCAAAAGTATCTAAATCGACCATTAAATAAATTTTGACTTGTAGGTTGCCACCCCTTGAAAATATGCCGAGAAAGTCAAGTAAAACGAACTGATTTAGAAATTTATAACAATTCATTTAATTTTACATCATTTTTACAGTTTGCACACCCTGAAAAATGGCCGAAAGTGTAGAAAAACTCAAGTAAAAACACTTGATTAAGAAAACTTAAAAAAATGTATTGAACTTAACATGTATATTTCAGGTTGCCACCCTTTAAAAAATTGCTGAAAATGTAGAAAAACTCAAGTAAAACACCTGATTTATAAAATTTATAGAATTCTATATGAATTTTGCAGGTTGCCACCCATTGAAAACCTGTTGAAAATGTAGAAAAACTCAAGTAGAACACTTGATTACCAAAATTTATAAAAATTTATTGAATTTTAAATGTATTTTGCAGGTTGCCACCCCTAGAGAAATTGTTGAAAAATTAGAAAAACTCATGTAAAAACACTTGAAAAAAAATTAATAAAAATTTTTTGAATTTTACATGGTTCTTGCAGGTTGCCACCCCTTGAAAAATTGTTGAAAATGTAGAAAAACTTAAGTAAAACACCTGATTTAGAAAATTCATAAAAAATTTATTGAGTTCTACGTGTATTTTCTAGGTTGCCACCACTTGGAAAATTGCTGAAAATGTAGAAAAACTCAAGTAAAAACTCTGGACTACAAAAATTTATAAAAATTTACTGAATTGTGCATGTATTTTCCAGGTTGCCACTTCTTGGAAAATTGCTGAAAATGTAGAAAAACTCAAGTAAAAACACTTGATAACAAAAAATTTTGCGTGTTGCCACCCCTTGGAAAAATGCTGAAAATGTAGAAAAACTCAAGTCAAACACGTGATATATAAAATTTATAGAATTCTATATGTATTTTGCAGGTTGCTATTTTTTGAAAAATTGTTGAAAATGTAGAAAAACTCAAGTAGAACACTTGATTACAAAACTTTATAAAAATTTATTAAACTTTATATGCATTTTGTAGGTTGCCACTCTTTGAAAAATTGCTAAAAATGAAGAAAAACTGGAGTAATACACCTGATTTTGAAAATTTATAAAAAATTTTTTGAGTTCTACATGAATTTTTCAGGTTGCCACCCATTGAATAATTGCTTTTGTTTTGAAGTTTTGAAAATTTATTGAAAATTCTGTTGAGTTATGAAAATGCTATGAAAAAGCAACACTTCAAAAGTATTTATCTTGAATTGTCGATAAAAATGTTTAATTTATGAGCACAGAACAAAAACATAATTTTAATTTTTTTAATTTCTAAGAACTAATATCTTCCACTTTATTAAGCAGATACCGTGCTATGGCGTCTGTCCGCTCCAAGGTATATTAAAAGTGACAACTACTCTTTTGGTTTCAATGTCCGTCGGAGTTTAGGTTACGACATTGCTAGAATGTCCAAACACAGTGGTGGCAACCTGCAAGCCTCTCGCCGATATTAAAGATTTCAAAGGCTCTCACCGGAGATAGTTAAATCTAAAATATCTCAAAAACTTTTCCAGTTTAGACTGTGTTACACTTAAAAACGTAATTTATAGTATAAAAATATTACAGCTAAATGAATTTTTGTTCAGTTTTGCAATTTATGTGTTTATGATTTTTATAAGTATAAGTTGTATCTTGTTATAAATCAAAACCTTTTGAGCACTTTTCGTGCTCATAAAGCTTTATAAAATACAATTATTATTCTAGTTATCATTAGTTTTAAGTATACCGAAAGCTTTAAAGTGTTTTGAGATCACATATCCGTTTTTTATGCTCAAATCATTTGACTTCAAAGTGGCAACAGCGAGCGTTAAAATAAATGAAAGCTTTGAAAATCTCGGAGCACTATTGATAACATTTTTTCTTTATCTCTTAATTCCAACTTTTATCATTTTACTACATGGTATGATTAGACAAGAATATTTGAATAGCTGCTTCACTTTTGGACACTATATGAACGCTTATTTCAAGAAATTTAAAGTGTACGAAAAGTAAATGAGAACAAATTTCTCATTTTTTTTTTTAGCTTTGACCATATTTTTTAGTTTTTAAGGTAGTTAAGAAAGTTTTTTAAAGCTTTTTGAGGAATTTTAAAGCGTTTGAAATATATTTTAATAATAAATAAAATAATATATAAATATAAATAAAATATAATAAATTTTTAACAGATACCATTTATACACAACACAATTTTTTTACATACAACTTTGAGCAAACAAAAAAAAACGTTTATTGACGGCTCTTGCATCCCACAGCTTATATTCCAACTATAAAGGTGCATTTGGTGGTTAAGATTGTTAATCTTCTTCAGCTATAGAAAGCCTTGAGCAACTTTTTATACTTTGCGCCACTTTTTTTTCCGCTGCTCATGCTGCTTATATTGCCTTCTTACCTACTGCTGCTTTGGTTCAACTTCAGTTGCCGTGAATAATTCAGCACTTCTAATGCATTTTATGGTCTGCTAAATTTGTCTCCTCACTTAACAGCGTCAGCTTTTTTATGACAACAGCAACAAAAATAATAATTTTGCGGAAGCTTTTGCGGCAATAATGATGATGATGACGACGTGCATGATGGGGATGATGATGATGCTGATGCTGATAATAATTAGAAAAGCGCCATGAAATGAAGTGGCGTAAAATGCATTCCAGTGTTGTTGTTGTTGTTGTTGTTGTTATTGTTGTTGTTGTTGATAAGTCTTGCCAAATAGAATATCTTGTTTACTACCTTGCTGTTGCTTTTTTATTGTATTTTATTTTATTTATTTTTTTTATTTTTATTTAAGTTTCTTATATGTCCTTTCCTTAGTATGACCGCAGAGAATTTGTAGTCTTAAGTTAATAATTCAGCGTATTTTATAACTTTAAAATATATTTGCAGGAAATGTTAACAGTAATGTCTGGCGCCCAAAAGTAGGTATAAAGTTTTTATTTTTGTGAGTGTCATAAAAAGCAGTGAGTTGCTATTTGAGTTAAAAATGTTCAAGCATGTTGTAGTAATGTTTTGCATGAGAATATTTAGAAAGATTGTACATGGCTTGATTAAAAAAAATTTTTTATACAGCTCATACAAGTTGAATGGGATAGCAAAATAAACTGAAATTAAGAAAACAACTGTTAAGACAATTCAATTAGTAAAAACTTTAAATAATAAATTTAAAGGAAAACTATTAATAGTTAGTTATGAATCACAATATAGATGTGAATAGCCAATAAACGAATATTTTTAAATGTCAAAATATATGTTATTAATAAAAAAGAGTTCCGAAATTTTATTATTTTTATTTTTTTATTTCTATAAAATTTCTTTTATCGATACCAACTATCCACTTGGGAACGGACAGTTTAAGACCTTTAACAACCTTGAGAAACATAAAAGCCATAAAAATTTTAGCAATTTTACCGAACTTGACAACCTTGTCAACCCTGGCAACCTTGAAAACCTTGACAACCGACAACCTTGACAAACTTGACAACCTTGACAGCCTTAACAACCTTAGCAACCTTGAAAACCTCGACACCCTTGATAACCTTGACAACATTGACAAACTTGCTAACCTTGACAGCCTTAACAACTCTGATAGCCTTCACAACCTTAACAGCCTGGAAAACCTGCACAACCTTGGCAAACTTAACAATCTTAACAACCTTGCCAACTTTGACAAACTTTGTAACCTTGATAAACTTGACAACTTTAACAATCTTGACAACCTTTAGAACCTTAACAACCTTGGCTAATTTGACAACCTTAACAAGCTTGGCAACTTTGGCAATATTGACAACCTTGACAAACGTGACAATTTTGGGCCTAAATTTGGTCACATTGATTTGGGTTCCACTCCACGTCAAGGTTGGAACATGGAACAAAATAAAGGCATTAGAAAAAAAAAACATGTTCATTAGGTCGAATTACTTTTTTTTTTTTCCTGATATCATTGATTTACGTATTCTATGTAAAATTCTAAATAAAAACTTTTAGTGGCCATCTGGGTACGGCGAATTAAATTTCAGCAGAATTTCGTTCAAATAATTTGATTATATATGATAGTGCACATTGTAGTATGAGTGTTATTTAATAAAAATTAATATTATTTAATTGAACGATACTCATACGCCACGGTGTATGGTGAATTTATGTTTAGAAAAACTTTGTTTAAAAAATTGTGTTTTATATAAAATTGCACCGTGCTCTATGAGTGTTATTTAAAAAAATTTCATTGTATTTACTTAAGTGACACTCATACGTACGTCACGATTGTTTAAGTTGTCAAGGGTATCAAGTTTGTCAATGGTGTCAATGTTGTTAAGACTCATAACAGTTATCAAGGTTGTTAAGGTTATCAAGGTTGTCAAGGTTGTCTACTTGACATGATTGTCAAGTTTATTAAGATTTTTTCATATTGTATGAGTGTCATTTAATAAAATTTTATGTTTTTTGCTTAAATGACACTCATACGTCATATTGCCTACGTCATTCTATAGAATAAAATTCTTTAATCGAAATTCCGCGGAAAATAAATTCATCTTATCGATAGTTTTCCGAAAAGTTGTTTCTTAGAATTTAACGTAGAATACAAAAATCAATGATTCCGGGAATCAAAATTTTCGTCAAAAACAAATTGATGCGCTCAAATATTTGATCTTCGTTTCAAAATGCTTTAAGATCATTTTTAACCTTATAACTAAATCTTACCAAAGATTTTGGTGATACTATTTTAGTTTTGGTAATTTTAACTTTTGGTAATACTTATTTAGAAAAACCATTGAATGGGAATTTTTCTTTATTTTACTTAATCTGTCATGATCAATCATTTACAAAGATGTCTGCGATAATTTTTTTTAAATATGCTTTAGTAAATTTTAAATATTAAGTCTAACATTAGGTATCAACTTGACAATATGGCTCTTTATCTAATTTAAAACAAAAATGACTATTTTATCGTAATTATATATTTAAGCTATTATTACATAATCCCGTTAATAGTTTATAAAAACCCTATTATCCTTTAATAACTTCGCACCGGCTTTGATAGACATTTTAATTGTATCAATTTATTTTTATTTTTGTAAAACCTGTCCACAATTCATGGCCCGGGCACCGCTTGCTCTCCGAAAACCCAAAAACGAACAAAAAATATAATATATTTTCTGGCGTGATACCTGCTTTGTTGAACCACATAACTTATAAAATCTATTTGAGACCGGTATGCGCGCACCCTGTGCTCTGTGACGCATGCGACCGAGGCACCCTATGATTATTGCAAGTAACTTAAACAAGTTATTGTTTGTCAAAACATGCAAAAGAAGCCTAATAACAGCCATTTTTATTCAATGTATTTGTCACTCTTATAATTCGCAAATGGTTTTGGGCAATTTGTGCATAAGAGCTGATTTTGCTATTGCCAAACTTGTGTTAATACACAGCGCACCAAATCCTATACAAGAAGAGATAGATAGAAAGAGAAGAGATGTTAAGTTTCTTTTAGTTTTACGGCTACTAATAAAAAACAGCGACTTTTATTCGAACTTAAGTACAACGAATACTTAATCAAAACAGATCTGTGCTAAATACTGCGCTGCATACAAATGTTGAAAATGAATTGCTAAGTAACTATCAAAGAAAAGTACGTAAAATTCTTAGTATTAAGTTGAAGTAGAAGAAGAACAAGGTTGCAACGAAAAAATAAGTTGATGAAGCATGCCCGGTCATATCGAGTAAATCAATTTAAAAACAATTTTGATTTTCATTATAACTGAAAGCATTCGTAGTCCATCTTCGCGTATTCAACTCATTTCCAGAGCAGCAGAGGGTTTGAAAAGCGAGTGTGGCTCAAAGAAGCGCAAAAATATGCACACATTGTTGCCCTGTAGTCACACACACACACATACACACACACTCATCTGCGGCATCGCAACTTTGGCTGAAGGATATTAAATATTCATTACGATAATCTACTGCATGTGAAGCAAAGTTGACTTTGCAGCCAGTCAGCGAGGGCTTTCTATATGTGTGCGTGTGTCTGTGTATGGGCCACAAATATGTTGAGTGTGTGGGCGTTTGTTTGATGGCTGGCTTAGAGGTAGTTCCGGCCGTAGTCAGCACTTTAGTCCCTTAGTTTGAGCGCCTTTATTGAAATCAAGCCAAGTCCTTCGAAAACACGTTTCGCCATTTTGCCGGACGTGCTGAGAATTTACAGCTGCCACGATCGAACACGCACATATGCACACACACGAACACACATAGTATATCAAGCTTCAGATACGCTATGCTCAAATCTACACGCTTGCACATACTTGCCCACAGGTTGCCACATTTATGCAAAATTAAAATCCGCTTCCAGTTCTAGTGAATTCTTTGTATTCATGTGTGTGTGTATATGTGTGTCTGTTGAAGAGTGACTGTGTGGATTTTTTTGGCTTTCTTCATTTACACCGCAATTTCCGTAGTTTTGTCGAAGTCAATGTTGCCGTTGTTGTTGGTATTGTTGTTGTTGTCTTAATAATGTGGTTACAAGCTGACTGCATGGTGCACGAACTGCTACTAGATGCACAAATTAAGTGCGTCGAGCCATCATCGAATTCCAATTATAAGAAAACGCATGTATAAATCATACAAATGCAGAGAGAAAACGTTACTTTAAAACTTTGTTGTTCGAAGAGAAGTGAGAAAAATTTCCAAATATTTTTATTATGAAAATGCTTAAGTTTAGGTTTGAAATTTTGAGTCTAGCAATTCAAAATGTTTCGAAATTCGGTGAAATTTTCTAAAAAAAAAACAATGTAGAGAATTTGTAAATTGCAGCTTGAAATAAAATAAACAGCAAGAACAAGTCTGATATTACTGTAAACAAATTTTTTTAGTACTAAAGCTACTGCAATTTTGAATACCTGCAGCTTGTTGGTTGTTGTAATTATTGTCTATATTTCCGTTGTTGTTGTTGCATTTGAGAAAGTTGCTTTGCACTCTACTGTTCTGGGATTTTTGAACTTAATGACGAGCAGCTATAATAAAGGCACAGCAGAGTAGAACAAAATACAGCTCGCCAAACACACAACATTGAATCCAACAATAAACATGTTCCTAATGTGGAATTTTAGAATTTTGATATTTTCTTTTTTTTTACCTACATTCGATGTTGCATTCTCTAGAGAACTGAAATTGTTTTAAGTTTTTAAAATTTGCTTGTATGTATCTGTCTGCTTGCAGCATTAAAGCATACAAAACTCCATAGCCACGTTTAATGTGCAGTATCTGGTACACGTCTGTTGTTCCTATTGCTGTAATCAAGGCAGCTGATGTGCTTACCCGCCAACAATATTTGTTGCACACAAACAACAAAAATAGAAAATACACAAAATGCGTTGTAACTTTTCCATACATGCATCCATACATTCCTCACAATTGCACAAGCGCTAAGCTGCCATATTCTGACCACCATTTTGGATGCCATCATGTTTTTTGCTAATTAACTA